>CM047808.1:108842757-109346779 GCA_026214975.1 Gentiana macrophylla
AAACAAATTCAACAAAATGTATAATTTTCAACCACCATGCATCTTTAGGTCAGATGCCACTCGATTTGACATATGTTATTTTTTCCTGCATACTGCCTAGTTATATTATCTTTATCTGCCATTTAATGACTTGTGGGGTGAATCAGTTCATATTGCTTGAAGATTGTTGTGGGTGTTATGTGTTAGTGGTTGATGTTCATCTTGGCTTTTAGGGCATTACATTTGAATATTTTTCCCTGTCAATAACTCAATAGCATATGAACTGGTTTAAATACTTTAGATTTGGCATAGGGTGTTTCTGTAAATTTTTGGCAGCTTATACTTGAAAATGAGAATTATCTCCCCATTCTTCCTCATTTGCATAGTGGCTTGGTCTTGAAAGTTCTCAAAGTCATCATTCCTATCTTGTAGGTAGTAATGACTCATGGATTGAAGCAGTTTTATATTTGTAACCAGATGGTGATCTTTCTTGATCTTTTTGCAGGTTAGATCTATGTCACGCTGGACACTTAGCTTCCCTGAGCAAGTAGCATTCATACAATGTAAGACTTTATCAAGCGTACTTTTTTTTGGGCCACTCACTTGAAAATGAGGTGCATCAGTTTAGTTATATAGAATATTGATTCTTGCTTATTCAGCAATGGAAGCGAGAAGTCAAACAGTTACTGGGAAAGCAGAACTACCACCTAATTATGATAGAGTTGGGATTGAAAATTTCATTACAGTGCCAAGTATGTCTTAGTTTTACCCTATCATCTCTATTATAGTATCGATCATTGTTGCACTTCAGCACTTATCTTTTGTATCATGATGAAAGGTATGAGGAGAAAGATGGAGTCGAAAGGATGAGAAATCAGTGTCACCACCTACTAGTGGACCGAGGAGGAGAGAAATCAGTGCAGTGGCTGAGGCCTAGTGGAAATGATTCTCATGGATCCAATGGCAATTCAAGAATTCAGCTGATGGAAAGGAGCTTTCAAGCGAGGTGCAAAGGATAATCCCATGACTGGGAGGATTAATATTCCTGCCCCTCCAGAGGACAAAGAACCGGTACTGTTAAGTTAGACTTTTTTTTTTTTTGTTTCTTGGGACCTGAAAATGCAACACACCGACTTACTGTGTCACCACACCTAAAATCGTTTTCTCAAGGTTGGGTATGCAGAGGCCTTATTCTTCTATTCCACTCAATGTAAATAAAACAACCTTATTCACCGAATAAAAATAATTATCTCTCTAATACTTTTCACCCCAAATTGCATTACATCCACTTTATTCGACATGAAGCCCAATACAATCCAAACAACATTTCAACCAAAATTCATTCAATGAATAAGAAATAACTCATAAATTCATGTCCAAACAGACCAAGTCATTGTGGTTTTGTTTTTTCATCAAAATATAAGTCCATTCTAGAGTACCAATGAAGCATTTATTACATTTTAACCACTTTTCATTGCTTTATAAATATTGCATTAATGATAAATAAAGAGGTATTTTGGACTTTTGTCCGTGAAATTTATGACATTGATCCACTTTGTATAAAACTTTAAAACTACTTATAGTTTGGGATTGAGGAGTAACATGTTGCTATTATTCAACTCAACTGGTTGCTATTTTAGCAATGGAGTTATTTTCATTAATATTCCTACATCCGTCCCTTAAACTCGCTTCTAAGGTTTCACATCGATTAAATGTCGCATATTTTAGATGATAAAGTCTAACATACCCAAATCACGTATCTTTACACTTGAAAGATTCATCACTCTTGGTTGGATACTAATTTGAGGGTAAAATAGGAAACAAGTTCATAAATGCTCAAGGTATTCTAAAATAACAAATAATAAATGTTTGTTTTATTTGGAAATGAGATAGTTAGGAACCTTTATTTACACCACAACAGAGTTACTACGCACACCCCATGTGAAGTTAAAAATGGACAAATTAATGGGCACCTCAACTTTTATTTTGGGTATCATGGCACCAAATATGTGCCTGGTGAAGAAAAGAAGCTACAACTTTTTGCTATTACCAAATATCTAAAACTACAGCAATACCCTTACACTTTTTAGTATTGCAACACCACCTCTCCTTTCTTTCAACATTAATTCCCCATCAGTATCACCAAACAGCCCTACACTTTTTAGTATTACAAGTTACAACACCCCCTCTCCTTTCTTTCATCCTCAATTCCCCATCACCAAACAGCTGCCTCCTTTCCCTAAAAGAACGGCCACCCCCTCCCTCCTTTCTACATCTTATTTGTCATCAAACTACCACCACCACCTTCCTCCATCTCCTCCCTTATCCTCCATATCCGCCATCTCCCCTTTTATCCTCCATATCCACCATCTCCTCCTTTCCTCTTCTACTCCTATCTCCACCCCTTCATCTCACCCAAACCCTCTGGAAAATCCAACTCCCCTTTCGGCCCCTTACCAACCCAGACCCCCCACCGAAACCCACACTACCATCGCTCCATTAACCACCCATCTGGCATCTGCCCCCTCCTCTTCTCGACCACCACCCCTCCGGACACACCATTCCGGTTCCCTTTGCTGCTTGTTTTTGAAGGTCTGTAAAGAAAATGGGTTTTCTTTTACGAGTTGGGAAGAAAGAAGAGTGCGGGTTAGGGAAGAGGGTGGTGGAGATATGAGGATGAAGAGTGGTTTAGGGGAGTAAGGTGGCAGTGGGATGAAAATGGAGTGTTTATTTTATTCTATAAAGTGGCGCATTTAGGGAGAGGTGCCAAAATAAGCGTGGTGTGATACATAATGTAAAAACAAGGACAAATGTGTAATAAAATATTTAGGTGTGTAGATACTTATAAAATATGGTGTATTGGTAGAAAATGGTAAAATTGTAATTATTAGTGTGGTGTAAATAAATACTCTCAGATGGTTTTATAAATAGAGTAGAAGATTTACGAAGTGGTGAGGAGTTCAGGAACTTTGAAACAAAAGAAGCAAAAGCCCCAAAACTAAGGCAAAGACAACAGAAGCCTAAGATCTGTTCAAAATTAGGATCCTAAGATCTAATTCCCTTTAAAAAAAAGTTCTATACAAAATTTAAGTGTAATTTTCTAGCAAAGTTTGGACTTGACAATCCCTTTCCAACCTGGAAACAAAGTCTGATAGTATTAGTTATATTAGCAGTAATGGCGAAACCGGCTCAGCCTTTTAACGACAAAAGAAAAAAAAGAAATCTGAACAGGCGACATATATTGGGGAGCAGAGGTAGTACTATATATTTAAGGGAGAAGTAGAGAGTTAGAAAATGATACACAATACAATACGGATCTGATGACAAGATTAAATTTAAAATTTAAGCACAAGATATGCTTCAGATGTGTTTTAGTAAAAATAAAAGTTAATAAAATATACATGTTAAAACAATGAAATTATTATTATAAAACTCATAATAAAACAGAGGTAATTAATTTTTGTGTGCTAAATCTTCTCTTCATCCTGAAAGAGTACGGGATCTATTTGACACTGTAATGTTGAATATTTGAGTCTTGAATTACGTTTTTTCTTGATGGCATTTTTATCATAGTATTAGAAGTTTGAGCTGAGAGAAATGGTTCCATTCCATTGCTTTAATTGCGTCATGTAGACCCTGGCTTTGTGTTTGTTTCACCTATTTTATGTTTTGCTCGAGTGAAATATAAGGTTCTCCTGAAATAGTGTTCTAACATTCTTCTTCCTTTTCTCCTCTCCATTCACAAACAGGTGCTCCACCTCCAGTAGTATCACAGCAAGTAATGCAGAAACTAGAGTCTGATGATAGAACAAAACCAGTGGAGAAGGTTTTGGAAGCTGCCTCACCGGCAAAAAGTTGACTTTGCAACTGACCTTTTTAACATGCTTTCTGTGGACAGTGCTAATGACAGCGGCTCAGGAGAGGCGTCTGCTGGTGATAACTCATGGGCAGGTTTTCAGTGTATATTGATCAATCGTTATTTTCTTTTCCCCTTTTCCTACATCCATTTAATTTTCTCTTTGCAACTTGACATGCCACGAATTTGTGAGGAAAAGTTCATTGGCTGGGGGCAGCCAGCCATAGATTCAGTGTTAAACATTCTAGCTTTATGCGCATAGACTAGGAAATGGTTTTCTAGTTTACTGGTTGAACATATGTCTTCTAAATCTAATAACATGCAGCTGCTCAGAGGCACCAGTAACAGAAAAAATCGATCTAGTGAAAGCTCCTGACAAAAAAGCGCAGCCTGCTAACGGCATTGAGAATTTGTTTGCTGATTCTCCATCAATAGCACCTCCTTTCTTGCAGCAAAAAAAAGCCTCAAAAAAGATGTTAAAAGTGATATTTTGAGCCTCTTTGATAAGGTTTGCCTGTCATACTGTCGGTGCAAAATATCTTCTTACTTTTGGTCATTCATTAACAAATTAGTATATTGCTTTTATGTGATAGTTCTCTTTGGTCTTTGCCTGACAAATTTGGTCCTCCTTTTCTAATGTTTATGTTCCAGTCAAACATGGTGTCTCCATTTGCCATTCATCAGCAACAAATAAGCGATGCTGGCTCAACAACAATCTCTTTTAATGGCAGCCACAGCTGCTAATGCAGGTAATGGAATGCTAAATGTACCTGGAAATGCACCTCAAGGCCAAAATATTAGCAACTTAACCCCTCAAAGTATGATGAGTCGGTTTCCAGCTGCATGGGATGGGGATGGCAGGTTCTGGAAATAATGATTTAGGGAAGCATGTGCAGCAGGTAGGATTTGTTAATGCTGATTGCAACTAATGTGTTTTAATTGCCAGTTAGTTGTTGTCTAAATGTAAAACACGCTGAGTACCTAGAGGGTTCCACGTTCAATTCCTGCTTAATGCAGGAAATGGCATTGTCCAAGTGCTAAAACATGTTTTAAGACCATCCTACAGAGGTTCCATGTTCAATTTTTGCTACATACATGAAAAAATCCACTTTATGTGGTGTTTAGTCCAATAAAGTGTGGTGGTTGTACATATGGTATTTATCTTTATGTCTCTCATGGTGTTCTTTTGTGTTCTTTACAAGATGGGAACCAGCGAGTCGGAGTGCTGCTTCATTTCCTACATCAAGGTTTGTCTTATGACACATTTGCTCTATTATGCCCTCTGAACCATTCTTACTTAGCTAATAGCATATCTAGAGAGTAGTTGATGGATTTTCTTCGAATTGTTTTTTTTCAACTCCATGAATTTCGATAATAAAAATGCTTTCATCATGACGTATTATTGCAGCAGCTACACCATGGGCCAAAACCAAAACGCTTCAAGTAATGGTGTATCTACAAGTGGAGGTAGCAGGAAGACAAGTGCCCCAGTTACATCTGGGCTTACTCAGGGTAAAGAGTATGACTTCTCTTCTTTGACACAGGGCTTGTTCCCAAAATAGTGAGAAGTCGGTTTCGGGTTCATTAACACGGTTTTCGGGTTAATAACACGGTTCTCGTTACAAGTATAAAGTGAACTGAGAAATTTTACAAAATTAGTTTTTTTTTATAATTTTTTGGACATTGTCTCCTGGTTTGTATGTACGTACTAGTAATTTATTCTTCCATCCTTGCTTTGTGCTTCATTTGTATCTGTGGATAATAATAAGGTTTCAGATTTTTATTGGAACTGGAAGGTCGACTCATTTACCGAGGTTTATACCTATATATTTCTTCTCTCCAGATTAGGAGAGATTTTGTTATCGATTATAATTTTGTTTGGATTTTACTAAAACTTATGACATAATAATTTCTTCGTCAATTCACCATTGAATTGGATAGGTTTGATTAGTAACATTATATTGCGGGTTCTATGATTAATAAAACATGTAATAGCCATAGTAGCAACATGTTTATGTTTATAAGCAAAGCAAAGCAAAGCTACTACAATTATAAAGAGACGAGGTTAGGACATTATTATTGACACAACATCAGTTCTACTTGTATAAAAACGCTTACTTCCGAGCCTTAGGTCTTGCTGAAGTCGTTTAATGAGTTCTACTTGTATAAAACGCTTCTCCCGACCCTGCTCTCGTGGTGACTAAGACTTTCATAAAAAGTGAACACTAGTATCCATGAAATTGTAATAAAATAAAATTTGACCCCAAATATTATTCATCACCTCTCATCTTAAATTACAAAAAATCAAACAAATACTAGTCTGAAGCAATGTTCAAGCCAAAGACTTTTGTTCAACCTAACAATGCAAGAATGACATAATTCCATAGCTAATCAACCATTCAAATCATCATTCAATCCTTGGAGTCGCTCATCTTAGCAATCCTCGACATCTGACATTCAATAGTCCAAACAAAAGAACACAAAACAAAAACAAATGAGAGTCACTTTTTGGAATCCTTGACATCCGAGATACAATAATCCAACAAAAGAATACAAAACATAGGAGAGTAAATCAATGAAAATCTTTATTGTGAAGTAAATGTGTGAGTGTGTTAATTTATATACTTATTTTATCAATTTCATAGGCATATGTTTATTGCAAGAAAACTCTATTTAAACACGGTTTAGAATTACAATGGAAGTCTTTATTATTTTATTTTAGTTTAACAATCCATAAAAGATAGAGTTAGGTGACAATTCAAGAAATTTTAAATGAAAATTATAAGCTTTAATAGTTAAATGCATGATCATTAAAGAAAACAAGTAGCGATCATTCATTAGCACCAGCGAAATGAGTCAGTACCGCCCAACCGTATATTTCGAGGATTTCAACATGTTTGCATGAGAGCGAGTCATGCACGGCGGCTCCTTTGTCGTCGGAAAGAAGAATCAATCCTCACCATGCAAAACTCCTACACAACTCCATTAACCATATCCATGTCACTCGGACCCACACCACCCGCTTGACCTATGCTTTTCCGGTTGTTGCATGAATTTTTGGGGAAAATTACCGTCCTACTCTTAGAGCACACCTTATCCTATCTACAACATTGTCCCACTTTTTTTGGTGAAACCGGATATTTTATTAAAAAACTTAAAAATTTGTACAAGCAAGCAGAATTGTACAAAAGCTAAACTTTATAGAGGTAACACTAGCAAAAAAACAAATACAAGAAGGCTCAAAGCCGCCAATCGAAAGCTCTCGGCGCGCTAATGGCTTCGAGATGAACACTCTCCGGGGTGGGTGGAGCTCATCATGATGAAACTCCCGATTACGCCAAAATCGGATGCTTAGGACAATCTTGCGGAATAGAAATCTCGAGAATTCAATGGTGTCATGCTTGTACATATTTATTTTCAAACAACGCTCCAACCATGAGGGATCTCGCCTTTCGAAATAAAGAACTCCAATGTTGCCGGTGGATGACTTCGCTTCCCACATGGTTTAGGGTCCACAGGCGGAGTCCACCCAACCACATGAAGGAGTCGACTCACTGGTCTCGTCACGACAAAGGAAGTAGGCATCATCTTCAATGATATGGCGGTCCTTGAGAAGGCAGCGGTAGGGAGAAGCGTCGCGATAAATCACCCAAAGTAAAATATTGGTACATGGATAAATATTGGTAAATATTGATAAATATCCCCTTTGCTCTGTCTGAGATGAGACATATCTTTCAATTCCACATCCCCCAGTGAGTTTCAAAGATATTATATGCCATTGTCTTAGTAAATGGATCAACAAGGTTGTCGGTGAGGCAACTTTCGAGTCCATCAACGTCGCCCTCTGAGAGATCTCTCAAATCAAATCGTACTCTCTCCCAATATGCTTTGATCTCTTGTGACTGTGAGGTTCTAAAGAATTCGACACCGCTCCATTGTAGTCACAATAAAGTGGTATCGTCTTATTTAGATATAGACTTACTTTCATATCACCAACCAACTTCTTGAGCCATACTGCCTCTTTAGTTGCTTCAGAAGTTGCTATGTATTCGTCTTTCATAGTTGAATCATAGACGTTGGATTAATTGATGCTTCTCTAGACTATAGATCCACCACAAAGAGTAAACAGGCCGAGATGGAAACTTATGATCCATTGTTGTCACAATAAAGTGGTATCGGCTTATTTAGATTTAGAATTATACAGATCACCAGCGAACTTCTTGAGCCATATTGCCTCTTTAGCTACTTGAAGTTGCTATGTATCCGATTTCATAGTCGAATCGAGAGGCGATGGATTGCTGATGCTTCTCCAGGACTATAGCTCCTGCGAGTAAACAGGCACGAGATGGACTTACGATCATCCTCGTCGATTGTAAGTCAAATCGGTGTAGCCAACAATATTACAGTTTGGACCGAATACACAAGCATATAATTTCCCGTTCTCTTAAGATACTTGAGAGACATTTCACTTGCCGTCCAATTCTCGATGCTGGATTTGATTGAAATCAAGCGACCTATCCCACACCATGCGAGATGTCGGCATAGTACACAACATAGCATACATCGAGGCTTCCAGCGGAGGATGCGTAAGGAATACGTCTCATGCTCTCTACATTTCCTTTTAGAAATTACAAAGTCAACTTTTTTTGAGAAAGCAATGTCATGGCGGGTTAGTAAAACCCTTATTTGCATTTTCATACTATAACGTAGCATCATCTTAATAATATAAGATATGCGGGACAAAGCAAATAGCATGTTCTTTCGATCCAGAGTGAGCGGATCCTTGAACCTAACTTGCATCTCCCAAATCTTTCATGTGGATGCTTGGCCAGCGAACTTTTAACCGTATAACATCGCCTAATCATTTATAATTAGCATAATATCATCAACATATAACACTAAGAATGCCACTTTACCCTTAATGATGCGGCTTGTATACACAAGGCTCATCGGGATCTGTTCGAACCGTAAGAATTGAAGCGTATCATCAAGTCTATGGTTCTAAGACCTCCGTGATTGATGATTGCTTCAATCCATAAATGGATTTAACTATTTAAGCAACTTGTAAACTTTCCGCTCTTGGCTTTGCTAAAGGATCCCTTCTAGTTGCTACATGTATATTTTCACGTCAAGATAGCCATTCAAAAAGATATCTTAACATCCATCAGTCAGATATCATAATCTAGACATGCAACCGATGTGCAAACCATTGGGAAAAGATGTCTTAAGAAGGATGGAGCTCAATGCCGCTATAACTTGACAACCAAAAAGCTCTGCGTCGAACTCCATCCGCCAGTGAGTTGGCCATGGGGAACATCCTCTTACCATACGAGTCCCATCACCGTTAGCCCTTTCTAGTACTCCTTGAGCTAATCCCTCATTGTTTTCACGCATTAAGCTCAGGAACACGTTTATTTGCTAATATGATGGCCGGTCATAGTTCAATAAAGTTTGAATAAAATTATCTTCTTTTACTTATATTTCTCCTCACAATATATCGCATTTACAATCCCTAAGCTGTTCTAGATCGAAAGATAGATAGATTCTATTAGATATACACCAAGTATCACGATTTACCAATAAAACAAAATTTGAAAGGCAGATAGAGGCCTTTAACCTATAGAAAATCTTCAAGAAGAATTTGGAGTGTAAGAAAAGTAAAATGGTGGAGGAGCAAGTAAACAAGAATTGCATACAAATCAGTTTAATCTAATCATATAATTTTTGGCTGACAGGATTCTGGAAGTCTTGCTTTCATGCTTCAAGACTTTCTCCATCTTTTCTCTGTTTTCGATATAGCCTTTTCAATTGCCTTCTTCTTCCGCATGTTCTTTGATCTCTTCATTTGTACCCCTCTAATTTTCTGCAAAAAAACATACAACCGATTATCAGAGAAGACAAAAGCCGTAATCTCACGAATGAAACTATCGGAAAAAGAGAGGTGTCAAATGTGACAATATGAATTTTCTTTTCAAATACAAAAGTTCTTCCAGCAAAGCCATCATTTCAAACACTCCTAGCCTTTATATTCCTGACCATCCCTTTCACCGATCGACCCCAGAACTCAGGTTCATTATGGTTAACTAAATGGTCCTCTGGCTACCCCCCACTAATGGACCATTGTGTATAGGTTCAAAGATAAATACTTACATACAACAAGAACAAGACCATAATATTCTTTTGGATCAACCTTTGGCTGCCTCACCCCACTTTAAGGCACTGACTGTCGCTTCTTGCCTAGGTGGTGCTCTCCTTAACAAATATGCTATAAACGCACTAAAAGG
The DNA here is from genome assembly GCA_026214975.1 of Gentiana macrophylla. Taxonomy (NCBI): domain Eukaryota; kingdom Viridiplantae; phylum Streptophyta; class Magnoliopsida; order Gentianales; family Gentianaceae; genus Gentiana; species Gentiana macrophylla. The sequence continues at coordinate 108,852,877 of CM047808.1, forward strand.
TAAGACGTGTGCTAAATAAAATCCATCCAGCAAACTTTTAACAACTTCATCCAGGTAAAGCTCAGTGGTAAGAAGAACAATGGTGTTAGCTGCAAACACAACTAGCTAGAGCCGTCTCTCTCAGCAGAAACTTAGCAACAGAAGAAAACTATCTAATCCATCACAAACAGGGTCAAGAATTCAATAACAAAAGCCTTTGCACATTTAAGTAAAGGCGAGAGGTAATATAAATGAGTCTCCCGTCAAAAGCCATTCTCCCAAGATGTCACATTTCTTGAATTGCAATATCCAACAGTTTATGAACAAAGAGCAATGACACATTAGAATTGCATTTCATCTCTTGCAGAACCACTTTAAATACTTGCTGGCCACAATAAATAAAAAAATACTAAAAGAAAATACTTTTATTGATGAAGTGTATCATCTTGAATAACTTATTTTCCACCAAGGTATTCATCCATAACAAAAATATTCACAAATGCAGATTCGTCCAAAGAAAGGTAAAATAACTGCAAAGAGGTCACGATTTCTAGCCATTATACTTCATAATTAGTTGAATTTAGACTTGACATCCAAACGCAAAGCTAAACAACAGAAGAGAATAATGAAACTAATAATAGTAATAGTAATAGTAATACTAACCTGTGAGCCGCGCCAACGGTTGGTCTGGGAGCTTTTGATTCTGAAGTATCCATAGCTAAACAAGTAATAAAACCAGTAAGCGAATCAATTAGATTTCTAATAGTTATAAAACAATCACAGTAAAAAAGATTGCTAATTCAGCAATTAAGAGAAAAAAATATATCAAACAGTCGGTGAGAAAATGCCTTGAGGAACATCCATGACCTCCTGATCGGGAATTATATCCATTGGGGATGAACCCCTTCTTTGTTTATTCTTGTTGTTTCTGTTCTTCACCATAGCTTAGAGCTGAATTTGGTGAATGGTGGAAGGGTGTAGGGTTTTTACAGGAGAGTTGCGAATTGCAAAGCCGAAAGACAGCAATTGGTTGTTATTAGTTTGGGCTAGGAATAAAGCTTTTATTTGACTAGGCCCATGTAATCCAGTTTTATTTTTATTTTTAATTTTTAATTTTATATTTTTTTATAAAAGCGAACTTATCAGTGCGCAATTTATTATTGTGATTTTATTTTTTCTTATTATTTTTCATTTAATTGACCACACCCCTACTTTGTTTTTAATCACCTCGTCGTGCGTCGATATCATTAACGTTGTGTTTAACTTCTGACGTCGGTAAGTTTGGCGTTTTATCTGAATGATCGTTTATAAGCTGTAATATCGATCGCCACTTGGCGTTGGTATTGAAAACCGTCGTCGGTGCGGTGTTTGCCGTCTGACGAAAACAAGCGTCGATGGCATAGGCGTTGTGTTGCACAAAAAATAATAAATATTATGGTGGTCTTAAAGTAATTTTAAAGGTGTCGATAGTAAATTGTCTTGCGATTGAAGCCAAAATCGTGAGTGCAAATAAAAGCGCGTATATTTATTTATTGTTCTAAATATAGGAAAAGATCGATTCTGATCTGACTTGTGAGTCGAATCTGAGCGTTTTGAGAGACATGATCGGGAGGACATCATCGGTGACCGACTCATCACCCTGCTTATTGTTATTGGCCCTACCAAAATTTCTGGGGTCCACCTTGATTGGTTATGTTAAACATTTAATATGGTCAACAAAACATTATTCCTCATTTCAGTGATAAGTGAGCAGAGAATCGCAGGAAGTCGTGGGTTCGATTCTCTTACGAGCCACCATCTTGAAAGAGCTCTTGGTGAGGCTTATCGCGAGTAAAGTCGGATTTCTCTGTGACCAGGACCAAATTCGGATTAGTCGGATGGGTGGGTTCAGGATCTGAGAGCTTTAAGCAAAAAACATTACTCCCCTCGTTCCAATTTATACGTGGTAGTTCAAAAAATCATTTGTTTCATTTTATAAAAGCGATTCATTTGCAATCTGACATTTATGGTTTTTCCTTGCTTTACCCATTTATTGCGATATGATAGATAAAAAGAATGTCGCATTAATTATATCAAAAAACTTTTAGTCATTTAATTTTAAAGTAAATGCATTAATTCATTTCTTAATATCGTGATTTTATTAATATTTCTGGATAATTTGGAGCGGATGGAGTATTATTGATGTGGTACGAAACATTTGTGGATTTGTTTTTATTTTTATTACCAATTAGTTTCTCCTCCGTTTTTAAAGCTGTCGGAAAGAAAGAATCGCGCGAGATTAAGAAAGTGATTAATGTATGCGAAATAGAGCGTAAACTAACAAAATTACACTTCATTCCTTGTGCATGGAAAATTCTACTCCTCTGTTTGATTTGTTTGAGACGTTTTGAACTCAAAATATTTAAGTAGACGTCATTTAATAGATTTGTCTAATCATTTAAAACATGACTAATTTACCTTTTTTATCCTTGTTATATGTAGCACCATTTTCATTTTATATGTACATGGGGCAATTTAAACAATTTAAAGCAAAAACTTGAGTCTAATTAGAGTTATTAGAAACATTTTGAGAACATTATAAATAGAATAATTCTCAAATAAATTGGGATGGAAGGAGTACAAATTTTGGGTTATTCAAATGAAGTGTAAAAGAGAAAAAAAATAATAAATGTTGTATTAATAATATAAAATGACATATAAATAAAAGCAAAACAAATTATTAAAAGTAATCGTTAAAAAAAACGGAAAGAGTACTCATTAATTAATACAGTATATGACTTACGTTGATTTTTATGACCAAAGTCTAACCTTCTAAATTCTGGTACAGAATGACCATATCAGTTACAGATACCATAAATATATGACTTATGTTGACTTTTATGTTTGATACTGTTATTTTTTCTTCTTTCCAAAGTGATTTCTTTTATTAAAAAAACGGTTCTTTGCTTAGGAAGGTCATTTCGCTCACGATCCTATAAGAGTGTGATGAAATGTTAATCGGGGGCGCAGTAGGCTCAGGAAGAGGATTCTTTGTTATTTCCGCTTACCAAAAGTGGCGGCCGCTACGGAATTGTAACGCATCTTTACTCGGCTTTCGGTCAAAGCGTGGCGTTCTGTGCTGCAGCCAACTACAGCTAAACAATATCAGGGGATAAGTGATCGATCTCTTTTATTAGTCTTGCCTTCTAGAGGCTATAGCAGCAACTTTACAAGAAGCAAAAAAAAAATAAAAAATAAAAAATAAAAAAAAAAAAAAAAATTTCGAAAAAAGCTTTTACACACTTCAATTTATACACCATGCTAGCTTGAGATATGTGTGATTGGGGTGTCTGCAGCGGTTGGATCGCGCGCAGTTAATGCATGTAACCGAAAAATTCGATTACTAATAAATTGAAACCAGGCTGAGCCGTTCTAAAAAAATAATCGAACCATACCGAACCGAATATAGCGGTTCAATTCAAGCAGATTAACGAAAAATGGAATCAAAATAAAAATATTTAAAAAACAACTTTAATGTTAAGATTTTAATCGACATCGAACCGAAATGAACAGTTACCCGAAAAAAGAATTAAAATAAAACAAATAAAAACAACTTTAATATTAAAAGTTTGATTAAAATACATAAGACTTAACCAAGTCATAATCCACACCATTGAATAAATAAGAGTTTTCGCACATGATTACAAGCTAAACCCAATGGAATGAGTCGAAAAAAAAGCATTTACTGACTTCAATCATCTGCAAAATTTAGCGCAGAGATATGTGAATTGTGATACCGCTTAACAAACATACAAAATTTAGTTTTTGGAAAAAAGGAAAGGAGGTAAATTAAGATATGATCCCAACAAGATTATCTTGGCGTCTCGAGAATATAAGTCGATACATATTTTTAAATTTTTATTAGTTTTAGAATATAAGTCATTTACATTGTCAATATAACATTTATTACGATTTATTTTCTATAATACCTTTAATATATTAATAATCCAAATACTTTACAATACTTTATAATCATTTCATTAATGATATTAATGATAACCATTTCAACCACTATCATAATATATATGAAAACATCCAAAATAACTTAGGCGCTTTATTTGGATTGAGCGATTTGAAGGAAAGAAATGATATGATTTGGGCCAGATTTAATTTTTGGTGTTTGGATTGTTTTAGTTTGAAAGAAAGGAAGAGAGTAAGGAGAAGGAAGGATAAGGTTCTTTTATAAGCTTGGGTGATGCCGTTTCCTTCCAAAACATGTGAAGCGGAAGGAAACAATACATTTTCTTATAAATGTATTGACAATTCTAATATCTCTTTCTTTTCGATCTGAGTCTATCCAAATAACAAAATAAAAACACCAATCCTCTTTCCCTCTCTTTCTTTTCTACATTCTTATCTTTCATTTTCTTTCTATGTAAATCCTTCAATCAAAGCGGGCGCTTATATTTTTAAGGCGGAGGAATACGTAGCAAATAATTTTGTTATAACACATGAGTCACAAGTATTAATATATAATTATATTGATTTTTTACTAAAAAAATTATATTGATTTTGATGTATATATACAGAAATGCTTATACATCAAATCTACATCCGTCTTAAAATGTAAGTCATTTTAGTTTTTAGTTTTCTTTCGAAGATGTAAGTCTATTTACAAAATCGATAAAGCGTTTATTACATCTTTCTTTTTACGTCGCCCGTTTATTATATCTTGCTTAAGCTTTTTTTTCTGCTTTGCGTTAATCTTAATGAAAAGTTATTTGATCTTTTAATCAAAATTAATGATAAATAATAAATTTAACTAACTTTTCTTAATATGTGTAAAAAAGTTTAAAATGACTTACATTTTGGGACGTAGGTAGTAGTAATGCAGACATGCACGCTTATGTTTGGCTGTGATGTTTAATGGAGATTGGGTATGACTTAATAATATATGTTTCCCTCAAAAAAATAAAATAATATATGTTATTCCCTCTCTTCGTATTGCAATAAACATACAAATTAATAAGATAAGAGTAGTTAATATATTGATTTTAAATCAAAATGACAATACATCTATTGAATATAATTAATGCAATGTTGGTTTACATTCTAACCCTTAATAAATAAGAGTAGATTTAGAAAATTATGATAAATAGTGTTTTGTAAATATAACTACAACAAATAAAAAATAATTAAGTTTTCAAATTTTTTTTTAACAATTTATGACAATTATATAAGATGAAATTATGTGATTAAATAAGGCCAAGTGAAGGAATATTGTCATTTTGGCATCAACTAACGTGTAATCTACCTCTCTTACAATAAAATGAAATTTTGTTTCCTTCCAATTTTTTTTTTTAAAGTCTGCAATAAAATATTTGGCTGTGATGTTTAAAATTTGTGTAAAATGTTTTAATCAAATTATTTTATCTTTTCTGGCTTGGCATATAGATTAGACATAATATTGTGCTTTTCAGAATAATTTTTTGTGTAACTTTTTGGATGTTGCCTCTTGATAGGCCTGTTATTAAAGTGATCGTTTGGAGATTTTTTTATTTTTAAATCTTTTATATGTACATTTTTCCGTAATTATCACCGCTGATTTGTTGGATGGAAATTCTTCCATAGTTATTATTTGTGAAAAAAGTAGATAAATGTGGATAAATCTGGATCATACGTTTTCAAATCAAATTTAAACCGTGTAGTCTTAATTTATCAACCAGCAGTCTGTTTCTACGAATGAAATAAGCTATGTAAAAATTACCCTTGTTACGTTGGACCCAATCTAATCCGTTACTCTCTAACCGAAGGGACCCACATTGAATACAAATTTTATAATATTGCATCAAATAACGGGAAGTTTTGGGTGGCATTTATGGAGAGTTGACAACTAAACAATCTGAGATGAAAATAGTTTAAATTCGGTTTAGATTATGCCCTGCGAACCCGTTCGCGTATGATAAGTCTTGGCGATAATTTCCCTCAAATAACATGCTTTAAGCCTTTTATTTCTAACTTCTTACGTATGATAAAAGTGTATTAAGTGAAAGAAAGAGAAAAAATGAAAGTCTTTAATATTGCCAATTTGATATAATCTTTTCTGATCGTTCGTTATAAAATCTCTCGTGGTGTAGTTGGGTCAGTGTCCCAGTCAGATTCAAAAAAATATTTGTATTAAAATAATTTGATTTTATTGCTAAAAAGTTTAAAACAATCTAAATACAATAAAAATGTAAGTCATTTGAGTTTTTATATATTAAAAAAATTGATTATTTTTCTTAATTTTGATGAAAATCTAAAATGATCTTGATTGTTATTAGTGAAATGTAGTGAAAAATGAATGAATGAATATATAATAAAAGAAAGGTAAAAAGGAGAAAAATATAATAATATGTAAATACATTTATATTACGAAACAAAACGCCAGCTCAGAACTTGCATTTTAGATATCAATAATTTCATACCATGTCATTCACTTGTGCTCGAACGGAACGTGATCCCCTACAGTGCAAAGGGTGCGGTGCAGATCTTTGTCTTGCTGACAAAGCAGCGCTGTAGATTTCCGGTCCAAACGACCTTAGTTTTGATTGTAGTTTTTTTAGATCGGGCCGAAGCAGCGTCGTTTTTGGTCTGTGTGTGCAAAGTCTTCTTGGCTTTTTTAGCAATAGAGGATCGAGTCCTTTCGAACCACCATAAAATTTGATTTTGGAAAATGATTTTGGCTTGTGATTTGGTGCACCACTCATCCACGAATTTGTATTTGTGTGGTGTAGAATTTTTATGTTATTTTTTTTCTTTTAAATGTTAAAATATATGGTTATAAAGTGTTGTATAAATGATTTATGTGTCTTTTTTTCTGTTCCTAAATCATTTTAGATTTATATAGTACTAATATATGTGCTTTCAATTTGCTCTGCTTTCTAGGCTCACCATCTTTTCCTACTACTGTAGTCTTCGGAGAATCAGAGCTATATCTCCCACACACACCCGTACAATTATTGTCTGTTTCTTGCTATGATTCACCGTTCAGTTAACATACCCAAACCTCTTTAACGCTTATCGCCACCAGGCCCACCACCACCACCACCACCCCTCCTCCTTCAACCACCTCCCTTCTGGCCGGCCATTGGGCTATAACTTTATGCCAACATGATGACAAACCGGGCCGGGCAAGGATTTAATCATGGTCATTACAATGATGACATATACGAGGAGGTTGATGACGACAACAAAGAAGAAGAGGACATGGACAAATTAAAGGAGCTAGAGGAGGAGGAGGAAGAACTTCTTCAATCGTGGGAGTTAGACTCTTTAGACCCTCAACAAAAATGGATTGGGGAATGGAACAGAGTTTTCCTGTTGGTTTGCGCAACGGGTCTATTTGTGGATCCTCTGTTTTTCTACACAATCTCAATCAATGAAAACTGCATGTGCCTCTTCGTCGACGGGTGGTTCGCCGCCACCTTGACGGTTCTCAAGTCGATGACGGACGCCGTACACGTGTTTAACATGTGGTTGCAGTTCAAGATAAACCGTCGACGTCCACGTGGTGGTGGGGAAACAAGTTTTGGTACGGGAGAAGAAATTAGCAACAGGAGGAGAGGTGATAAGAGAGCGACCAAGGTTGCTTTGGGATACCTTATGGCTTTGAAGGGCTTCTTCTTCGACCTCTTCGTCCTTCTTCCCCTTCCCCAGGTTTTTTTTTTTTCATTCTTTTTTTTTCCATCACGATTCACTCGTTTAGATGGATGAAATATAATGAAAATGAATCATTTTTCAATTTCCATTATATCAATTTGACATGTTTAAAAACTTAAAAATGAAATTTATTTTGTTTTCATTTCATTAAAAAGTCAATGGAATGTTCTAAAAAAAAGCTATGGAATAACTAGAATGAAATAAAAGTGATTTTATTTCAGATTTGTTTATCAACCAAGCGTTAGAGCCGAAGTCCGATGGGATGATGTCTCCAAATCAAATTTGATATCTATCTGCAAGTTTTTATATCTTCAATGAAAAAAATAAGAGATATCAAAATTTGGATTGTCTCAAAAACGAGACCTGGGCAAATTCCCTTGCCGTGGAGAAACACTCGCGCGAGTAGTCACAAAATTTGAACAAAAGTTTAAAGTCATGGGTTTGTCCCCCATGATAAGACACAATATTCCTTTTTTTGTTTCTCCCGCTGCCTTTTCTTTTGGTTATTTAAAAACAAAATACGACATTAGTAGAATTTATTTAAAAAAAAACTTATGGTTAAATAAAAAAATATGTTAATTAATACGGTAAATTTTTTTTTTTTTTGAGTTAAGACAATATTTTTTATATTATTGAAATATTCATAAATTTAATCAAAATGGATAAAAAAAATGATAGTACTAAGTTTTGATATTTTGGGTTGGAGATGTTGTTTGTAGGTATTAAAGTCAAATTTTGATACTTTGGGTTGAAGATGAAAATTTGATACCTATCTTTAGACTGTTCATAGGTATCAAATTTTAAAATTTGATACCTATGAGTTGGAGTTGCCCTTAATGGTATGATATCATTACATTTTATTTAATTTGATTTATTCCATTTTATTACATTTTATAAATCCAAACAAGCCATTTGTGTGTCATACTATTTGTTGACCACAGTAAAATTGGTTCTCATTAACCGACTTCTTGCGGGTTTTAAAACATAAAAAAGAAAATTTTAAAAATCGATTCAAGTCTAGTACACGTATAATATTATGCATTCTTTAGAATCGGTGTGGGAAAACAATATATACTTACCTTCGAATTCCTTTAATGTTTTCATATTATTTATAATGGTGGAACCAATATTACTAACTGTCCCTCTTTATATTATGGAAATTAATCAAACGATTATTAATCTTTTTTTTTACCTCGAATACGAAAGGTTACTGCACAACTAAATTATCTCTGTGAGGCTTTCGAACCCTGATCTCCACGCCAAGATATAGCCTAACTAATTAACCACTAAGCCGATGTACTGAGTACAAATGATTACTAATCAATGGGTGCAACTATCATTCTTGGTGATAATTTTTTTTATCGACACACCATTATTTATTTATCTTTTTCGTGTCGTAAATAAATAATGCATCATTTTACCACCACACATTTTAATTTAATTTTTTTTTTACATGATTATTGTATATAGTGAATGTATGACTTCTTATGTAACGCCATGTCCTAGATACCAAGTGCTTATCTAGACATGGAACGTTCGGCACATTACATTTATAGAAAATTCTACACTCACGTAAGCCTTAAGTCATATCAGAGTAATTAAAGATTTGCGCGGATAAAAACAAGATGAAGACTTGGGAACTAGACTCTCAGGGTCTTCCAACAACAACCAACAACCAAAAAAACAACTGCTGTTAAACTAACTCATAAATAACTGAAAGCAAAAACTATTATCCATTACAACTCACTTGTCTTAAAAAAGGAACACCTATAGAATGAAAACTAGAACATAACCGACTTCATTGCTCCATCCGAAGCTATTACTCCAAACTCGTCGTCAAACTTAGCATGTACCTGCAATCATCTTATTCCAAATATTAAACGAGTGAGCTCGTGCACAAATCTCAGTTAGGAGAAAAAAGATCAAAAGGGAGATTCATGATTGTCGTAAGCCGAGAGACACGACATGAATCTACTCTATCAAGTTTACAAACAGTTGAAAGTATAACTTGAAAAATTCGTAAAACGCCTTTAAAATCATCTCTTGATAAAAAGGAACTTACTTTAAAACTTAACAGACCAATACGGAAAAACCACTTGGAAACCAACTTTAAACCATGCATAGAAAATATGTCTATTAACTAAATTCACTTTATCTTGCATGTACTTGTTCAAATACATTAAGTACTTGCTTACTTAACATAGCCACATTCTTAACTTGTTATGTTACATGTCTGTGTTTTCTTAATTAATGAAAGTCACCAAGACACCTAACTAAGAGAAGCGGTGTACAACACACTAACACAACTAATACAACTAACACACCTCCAATCGTGGGACTGGGACCCACGGGACTTATGGACCGCCCGTCTCAAGAGATTGACATGAATTAGCATAGTTAGTCATAGCTCCGACATAGGACTTAGGGACCCATGGTACCCCTTCCGGTACATTGCGATAACCAATACCTTGCCAAGCATGATGGAGGCGAAACACGTAAGCACATTGGAGCACATAAGGCACATAAGGTCATGTCTAACTTTGTGAGAACATATAAAGACCATAACAACACTTGAACTACCATTATATCTCCTTTATTAACATGAAAACAAAACCCAAAAATGCATCTGAAGTTAAATTAACTTCCTCGACACCTACTATTAATCTAGGCGCCTAGAACTTAAGTTTGAGGATCGGCCCGTGCATTGTTCAGTGGAGGCCAAGGACACCGGCCCGTGCTTGGTTTCTGGACCTGAGACACGCAAAAACTAACTCTTGAACTCGGTACATGCGGTTTCCGGCTAAAGGCGGGGAAGCGACCTTGTTTAGCTTCAAAGTCGGTTTCATAGCTTACAAGTACCCGACAAATATGCAAAACATAATTATTTTCGATTTCATGCAATTCTAACATGAAAACGATAATAAGAACACATATAGATATAATCTTGAAACCAAAAGGGATCCTTTTGATAAGAAGAACTCCTTACCACGATAACGAGCCGAAACCAAAAGCCAAATGACGAACGAACTACGATTGATTCATGAAATCTTCGGAATCTATGGAATAACGAAAAACCCAAACGTCAAAGGCCAAGAACCTTAATCTAACATGATTAAACTATGAACTGAACGATGGATTACGATGATTACCTTTACAAGAATAAACAAGTCTCGAGATTGCTCCTGAATCAGGATCTGCTTCGAAACCGAGGCTTTGATATGCAGACATGTACCAAACAAGGTCAGATGCGCCCAAGACACGAAAACAGGGCCGCTTAAGCGGTAGCATCCTCGGTTCGGCGTGCGGCAAGTCTGGATTGCCCGAGAACTTGTCTTGGGTTACCCGAGAACTTCGTCCTGAAGTTCATGTGCGTTTCCCGTGTGATCATACGGGGTGGCGTAAAACTTCAACGAGCGCTTAATTATGCGTTACAGGGATTGTCTAGTAGCCCATATATTAGACTTGGAAGCCTTATGTCGGTTTTCAAAGACTTGGAGGAAAAGAAAAAATAAAAAAAGGGAAAAGAAAAACTAGTTTTGAAACATAAAAGATATGTTCTAAAAAACATAAAAGATATGTTTTTTTTATTGGTAAATATACTTTTAATAAAATTGAATCTGAAGGTGAGTAATAACTATAAAATTTGCTTTTTAGTTTTTTTTTAATGGGATACGAAAGATTTTTAATTAAACTATGAGAGAGGGGAATTGAACCCGAATCTTTCCACTGAAAACCAAGGTAAATCCCCAACGGAGACCACTGAGGTATGGGCCTTGCCCTGCCTTTTAGTTGTTGTTGAATTGTTTTAAAGTTCCTTTTATTGTTCAATACAATAAATTTATTAGTGATAGATATACATGAATACAATCATATATTTCTCAAAAACATAAAAAATTAACTCAATTTCCAGTCTTCTTTTTGTGTTCGTTGACCACGTTTTTTTACACATATTCCCTTTTATTTTTTTTTAGGAAAATATTTCCTTTTTTTAGATGAGAAAAATATACGCAGAAGAGGACCGGCCATAATCGGCCATGACAGGAGGTGTCGGACTGGTTGATGATGTGGAATCGGCTGTTTCATCAGAAATTGAAAAATCAGTTGTGTCGGGCGCGGCGTTTACAAATCAGTCGTGCGTTTTCTCGACGTAGAAAATAAGATAAGCGTAAGGATCGCTACGTTTAAGCGTGAGAGAATCCTTACATTTAAGCGTAGGGAATCGCTACGTTTAAAAACAGAAACCTCGTTCAGCGTAAAAATTTGGACACAGGTGAGAGCCTTCTTCTTCCTCAATTTGATTGTTTTCCCTTTAACTAAATGCCATTCTAGAAGCCTGCAATCAGATACTTGCAATCAAATAAGATATACTCTGCATATATACGATTACATAAAGAGTCTTGATGGCTAATTAGCGTGTTGATGACAATAGAAAGCATTGTTCATGTCAACGATATCGAATTACATATAATCAAAAGCCAGTTATCTCAAACACATATGAAAAAACAAAAAATTGCTGCAATCCATAATCAAGGTATCTGAAGATGAGGAATACTGAATAATGATGTTAAGAAGCGTATTTTTTTTTGTAAGTTTCTGGAACAAAAATAAAAAAAAAGTGAAATTTAAGATTGCGATCATTGAAAATGTTGACAGAACAGCAACAATGCTTGGTAGTTCAGTGGACAAACAACATATGCAAGTATTTGATTGCAGGCCTAGAATGGCATTTAGTTACAGGAAAAAGCGATCAAATTGTGGAAGAAGGAGGCTCTCGGTTGTGTCCAAATTCTTTACGTTTGAGCGTAGGTTTCTACGTTTGGATGTAAGGATTCCTACGTTTAAGCGTAAGGATTACCTACGTTTAGGCGTAAGGATCCTTTACGTTTACCTTATTTTCATGTCGAATAGAGCATAACGTGATTTCTGCAGTGTCGGTCTGTGCCGGCGCGATTTTCCAATTCTGTTTGTTTCATCATGGCCGACACCAGCCAAATGAGGGGGTGGGTGACAGGGTTTTTGTGATGATGGGGAGAAATAGAAGAGGAGAAGAAGTCGATGTTTGTTTTTTTTTTCTTCCCTCCTCCTCCTTTGAATTTAGCGTTTATTGTAGTAAATGGGTAATCGAGGAAAGTTAATTAAATTTTGTCCTTAATTACAATAATCTATTTGGTGCGTTGGAAATGTCTAATTAAGTTTTGAAATGGATCTTATAGGAAAACAAACAAAAAAAACCCATAGATTTAATTAATATAATATCCTTTTTAATCTATCATCTAGTAGTAATAAAGAGAAAAGTGGAAAAATATAATAGATGTTTTCAAATTTAAACAACATCTTCTTCTCAAGAAAATAAAATAAAAATAAATTAAACAACATCCTAAAAAAACATTTTTTTAAACAACTTCATTAGTTAATATGATACGAGGAAGTAATACTAAAGATGGAGACATATCATAAAATCAAATTTCATTCTTTATATTTTTGAAGACTATGTAAGTCTTTAGCGATTGTCAAACTTGTCATGTACCGGGGACTTGACTAATGACACTAATAAGGCGGATCGCCCATTGTCAAGTAGCTAGAACGTGGTATGGCGCCAGCGTTAGATAACATATACGTAAAAATCTGAGCCTTATGAGGTATCTTTCCGAGCGTAATAAGTTCGTGATTCGAGTATTCTACACAAGAATACTCACATAAGAAGCTTAACATAAATTTCACTCAATAATCTTTGAACTGTTTGTAAAAGAAACAACAAATCTTTTATATAATTTCTGATTCAAAGGCCAAATTCTTAATTTAATAATGTGGAACAAAATAACAATAAATAAAAATAAGCGAAATTTACTGATTTCCAAAGCCAAATTCTTAATTTATGATGTGGAACAAAATAACATAAATAAAAATAACAACAAAAATAAAAGACTATAACTAAATTTAATAAAGCCTTTCTTCGATGGGAATCACATTACTAAGTGTCATGCTAACTGTCATAACCACAAATGTACGCCACAATTGTTTTTTTTTCTTGGGTTAGCATTGAAATAATATCATGGTATAAGTATTGAAAATAACTAAGCTGGAAAATAAAGCATGCTTAACTGTATTGCAAATAAACGAATCGTAAAAGTAAAAAATGCTATTAGTTGTGCTGAAAACAGATAAAGTAAATGTTGTACTTAAAACAAAGAACCATATAACAAAAATCGCCGAACTGATGGCCAATTAAAGACCATGTAAATAATGGTGCAGTTCATTCTGGAATTGTGCTCTGTATATGTACTGTAATTTGCTGACCAGATTTCCTGATCAAAACTGTACTTCTTATTCTATCCCAAGAGTAGGCATGATGCCGAGGGATCTTGAAAGCTCGCTGCACTGAATTTGTAATATGTATTCTCCTTATTTTAGCCCATGCATGAGTAGGTCTGATTCTGTGTCATGGCTTGGGCGCGGCTTGAAACCTGAGTTTGAACCTTTTATCTGATCTTCTGTTTCTTATTCGTCTAAATTGAGAACTCACTGTTCTGAAAGGAATGTTACTGATAAAAACTGAAATTTCTGTTTTCTGACCCAACTGTAAAAGTTTTATCGGGTAAAAGTAAGTGAATCTTTCATGTAAGTGTGAGATATAAAGGTGTTGTCAATTCGGGTTAGCCTTTTTAGACCATGCGAGGGCGGCGGTTTAAGCGATTGACCGGACATTTATGACTCATTTAAGCGCTACTAGACCCGGAGTGCAGGGCGTTCTGAGAATAATGTGCGAGCCGACTATCGAGGCGGAACTATACCTTTGCACCGTACAAGAAGGCGGTGTAAGGATGGCATCTAATTACCTCTGGTAGGGGCGATCCGAAAACGATCTTGGCCGTCTGGCGAGGCGCCATCCACTTATAAGGGGAAAATGTAAAGTTTCACATCGGTAAAGTAAGTGAATGCTCATCCCTATATAAGTGTGAGACATAACGGTGTTGTCAACTCGGGTTAGCCCTTTTAGACCATATGAGGACGGCGGTCTAAGCAGTTGACCGGATATTTATGACTTCGTTTAAGCTACTACTGGGCCGAGTGCAGGGGCGTTACACTGCTGCTACAGCACCGGAAACCACTACTGCACCCATGCGGCGGTGATGGTGATGGTGATGGTTTTCTCTTTTCTTCTTTAGAAAACTTCAAATTTTATGGTATGGATGCAAATCTCTGTTTAACAGACCCCGATAACTTTTGGAAAATTGGAAATAGTATTTCCTTAATTTCTTTAAAATGAAAAAAATCCGTATTTATAATTCGGAAATAGTAGTCATAAACACTTTAAGACCAACAACCTGGATGCAATTGACACAGAAAAGACACATACTTTCAAAAAGATCCGACGTCCTCTGCAATACCGCGGCGGCGTCATGTTTTTAGCTCGGTTTTCATAGCTCGGTTTTCATAATACGTTCAAAGAAGTTTAAAACATCACATGCTCAATTCAGAAACCATGCAAGTTATGTATGTGTCAAATGCTTGGAAATCCTTCCTAACCACTTTGAAACTATAATTAAGAAATGATTACTGGAAACATTGAAACAATTTAAACATTGAAATAACCAAGAAACATGAATTTGCTAAAACATCTCTTGATACAAATTAAACACTTGTTACAGTGATCGGATGCATGTGTGTTGATACTGCTAAAACTCTATGTTTTGTTCCAAGAATCTTTGGCAATCCTATAACTACATGAATATTCCCTATGAATAACATGCTTAAATTGTTTAATTCATGAGTTAAAAATGAAATAGAAAATGACTTACCATAAATCCATTTTTAATTTTGGGTTTTTAAGTTGGTTCAGGTTTGGTTTCGGTTCAATTTAAGGTCAAATAGTAAAATCGAGCGGATTACTCATTAATTAATTGTTTGATATATTGTCGAATTTTGAAATGAAATAATTGCAGATAGTGACATGGGTGGTCATCCCAGTGCTATTGAAGAGAGGATTAATAACACAAGTGATGACAACAATGTTAATCATGTTTCTTGTCCAATACCTCCCAAAGATCTATCACTCTGTTTGTCTCCTCCGGCGCATGCAGAATCTCTTCGGCTACATTGTTGGAACTGTTTGGCTAGGAATCGCCCTCAACTTGATCGCATTTTTCGTTTGCATCCCACGTAAGTACAAGGGTGTATATATTGATTTTATTGTTAATCACAAGCTATTGATCAAAAGATGGAATTCTACATCATTTGTGCCCTTAGATTATATAGCTTACATGCTCTAAGCTGCCTAAAAATTAATAATCCAAACTAAGTTAACAATATAACTAAGACTAGGATGTGTTTGATGTAGTCCTCAATGAACTTCTCTAATCCGAACTTTAGTACAACTTTTGCAACTTCAGTGACTATAATCCCATACCGGAAACCACAGAAAATTGCAAAACCTATAATGGTCCTAATTCCGTTTGGAGCAATCTGAGACAGACCTAGGTTGTAGTGAGTCAAAATAAGAAATAGGTGACACCATCAGAAATTTAAGACCGACTTCGAGCTACATAACATACACAACACAGCCCTCAGGAGGCTCATCCTTTCTCTGACTACATTGGGGTAGAAGGGGTTCAAAAAGACTCATGTATATAAAACTTTGTGAATGGGTTTCTCATCTGCTCGATCAAATGACAAGACTGTGGAAATGTTCTTCACCGGGAAAGATTTTTGCAATGTATTCTTAGATGTAGCATTGGCTTGGTCTTCCCGAGAAGTCTCTTTAGGCTCGGATCTTGACATGGATGAATGAGCCGAAGGTTCCTGGGCAACAAAACAGGAACCCTAAAAAATATCCCTACTAAGGGAATCACCAGAAGAAGCATCCATGGTAGATTGCCTGCTAGATGTCCATTCCTAAGAAAGAATTGCAAAAAATCACACAGAAGAAGGAAAAGAGGGACTTACTTTGTTGGAAGATCTAAGTTGACTCTCGAAGAGTGGAGAAGAAGATGCAGTTCTTTCTCTTAAACACAGGCTCTAAAAATTAGAGGATTGCAAAGAGCTAAAATGGGTAATTCACCCTTCTTTATAATAGAATGCGCACTAGAGTCGAAGAGCCATGCTTGCTTCCAAGTAACTTGATCACCAGAATCTTTTATGAAGTTAGGAGATAGAACGCATCAAGATAAGGGATCGGCGTTTTGACTCAGAAAATTGGCTGGCATAACGTCGTTAGTGTCAGCAGGTGTTAGACTACAACCTCTCATAACGTGCCACGTCTTCTTTAAACACACCTAACCTAAGATATACATTCCAACTCAGGTCTAAGGGGCTTTTGATATGAGTATGATCCGAATTCATACACGTGGCACTTATCAGGCTTAAGTCAGAATACCAAAGGCTACCTTAGCAAATGGACCGACATGGGCTCAGCTCAATATTTGGCGTTATACGTCAGGCGGCTTTGGAAGAGCTGAGCTTTGTACAACGCAGCTCGTTCATATCCTCATTTTACCGACATGGCACAAGCCGTCTGTTGTCCGATGTTGCACATATCGTCCTCTGTCATCTATGGTCAAAACTACGTAGAATGTCTACGACCTAATGCTGCCAGTCTGGTGCAGGCTCACCTTACATTCACCTCAAGAAAAGTCAATCTCGGCCTCAAACGATGGTTACACCTCATTAACCATACATTAAGCCACGATGTGGTAACTGCTCCATGATTTTCTTCATCAGGGCATATGATTCCTTCATGACTGCCTCCTAAACGGCTCCATGTCATTAATAGCGACTTCAATGGCAACACATTGGTCTCCCCCACGTTTGAAGCCTATATAAAGGATCATCATCCTTATTATCAAGAACTACTTTCAGTTTGATCCGCTCATTTTGGAGTGCGTAGGTAGTCATTCTTGACACATCCATTCAACATCAACAAATCCACCAAATAGCTATTCTTCGGTCATCCACACAAGTTCCAATTACCCGCACAACAACCCAGTTTTGACTCAATGATTTACGGTATCGTCAAAACTATTCCAATCTGAACTTCAGCGGCACTTTTTATGCAATCCTTCACTTTTCTCTGACTATCAATGCTTAATCTTAAACACAACAAATACTACACACCTAGACTTCAAATTATGTGACTTTTGAAAAAAAAGGGTTATTATTGTGTTAAAATGGTCATAGCACTAGTATTCAATGAAATTATACAAACATGATAGTGACACTGTATATATATATATCATTATATATGCATAGTGACACTGTATATATGTTGAAGACATTATTGATACGACGTAGTTTTGGTTATAACCTATTTGTAATTGTGTATTTACAGTCTTACCCATACCCGTTGAACTAGTATATAAACTGTACCATTGTAATACTTTTCATTATCAATATACAACACAAATTACCACAATATATATATCATTATGCATTTGTAGATCAATGACTAGTACTCATATTAAATTATTAATCAATCATAATTGGCATTGTCTCCCACTATATTCATGTACGTAGGCGGTGGGAGCATGTTGGTACTTGCTAGGTATCCAAAGGGCAGCAAAGTGCTTGAAGGAGCAATGCATGTCGACAACGGGCTGTGGGCCGAAGATTTTGGCATGTGTAGATCCTATCTACTATGGAACCACTAGCTTTGCAAAGAATAACCATCTAAGACTTCAATGGGGAGAGAATACATCAGCTAGGTCAAACTGTTTGGATAATCCAGACAATTACGACTACGGTGCTTTTAAATGGGTTGTTCAACTTGTCGCCAATGATAGTCTTTTGGAGAAGATACTCTTTCCTCTCTTTTGGGGTCTCATGACTCTTAGGTACATATATATGGAACAATTCATAAATGTATCTTCATTTGGGTGATCGATTTACATATGTACATTTTTGCATAACGGAAATGCTAGTTCTACAATAATTTTATGTTTGTTGTATGTGATTTGGTAGTACCTTTGGAAACTTGGAGAGTAGTACAGATTGGTTGGAAGTAGTTTTCATCATTATTGTCCTTACAACTGGACTTCTTTTGGTCACCATGCTTATTGGGAACATCAAGGTAATCAATCAACTATATACTGTATTGCTACTTAATATTATCAAGCCAATAGCCAGTAATATGTATATATATAGCAACTGAGAAGGTTAATGTTATGAATATTAAGGTGTTTTTGCACGCAACAACATCAAAGAAACAAGCAATGCAACTAAAGATGAGGAACATTGAGTGGTGGATGAAGAGGAGACGTCTGCCACAAAACTTTAGGCAGAGAGTCCGTACCTACGAAAGGCACCGATGGGCTGCAATGCGGGGTGTGGATGAATACGAGATGGTCCGAAACCTTCCCGAAGGCCTTCGAAGAGACATCAAATATCATCTTTGTTTGGACTTGGTTAGACAGGTACACCTAATTAGCCTAGTTAATTGATTTAATATTTTATAAATCTTTGAATCTTTAATTTTCTCCTTCAATGCATTGCTAGTCTCATTGTTTGATGACCTTTCTTTCAGGTACCTCTATTTCAGCATATGGATAATTTGGTCCTTGAAAACATTTGCGATCGTGTTAAGTCCCTTATATTTACCAAGGGAGAAACAGTAAGTCTCCATTCATAATACTATTTTGCCTTACAATATAAAAATCAAATTTCATCCACCTAAATTACTTAATGTATGCAGATCACAAGAGAAGGTGACCCAGTGCAGAGAATGTTATTCATAGTAAGAGGTCACCTCCAAAGCAGCCAACTTCTTCGTGATGGCGTGGAAAGCTGTTGCATGTTAGGCCCTGGAAACTTTAGTGGAGACGAACTCCTATCATGGTGTTTAAGGAGACCCTTTGTAGGAAGATTGCCACCATCTTCTTCGACGTTGGTAACTCTAGAGACGACAGAGGCCTTTGGGATTGAAGCGGAAGATATCAGATACGTAACGCAACATTTCAGGTATACGTTTGTGAAAGAGAAAGTGAAGAGGAGTGCAAGATATTATTCACCTGGATGGAGGACATGGGCAGCTGTTGCTATTCAATTGGCTTGGAGAAGGTATAAACATAGATTGACACTCACATCTCTGTCTTTTATAAGACCAAGAAGACCAGTGTCAAGGGTCTTCTATAGGTGAGGATAGGCTCAGGCTCTATGCTGCTTTGTTGACTTCACCAAAACCAAATGAAGAAGTAGACATTGATTTCTACTCCATTCGGTTTTAATATGTAGTTTTATTCTATGTACCCTTGAAATCGATGGACGAATGGGTTGTGTTAGGATAACTGAGTGGGTTAGGTTAGGATAAAAATCCTCGATCGGTTGGCTTAGCCCCCAGACCCGACACCCCTCCCGTTACTTGCTTGTGGAACAAGAATTTCTTTTGACAAATGAAATTTGTGAGTCTTTTCTTATTCATGGAAGTTTTGTGAAACATCAAGATGGGGTGTGTGGGTGGAAAGGGGGGCTAAATATGGAAAATTTAAATTGAATACTGTTAAACAATTCGTTCTATCCATAAAATGATATTCCTGAATGGACCTCAAAGAATCACTCGAATGGCTTACTACATTTCTTAGAGGCATAAATGTTAAAGAATAGGGTGGGAATGGGATGCAGTTCCATTCAACATGCAAATTCTTATAAGTCTGGAATTTGGTAATCAAGAGCGAGAGTTTTGTTAATTCATTCATTCATTCACCAAATACATACAATAGATAGACTTCTTGAGCTATATTCCTCTACACTATATTTTCTAATCTTATCCGGAATCTAACCGACCGGCCACATGGCAGAGACCAACAAGGACAACACACCACAATAATGTTATACCAAAACTACCCTCAATAATCTAACTTCCCTTAAAACTAAGTGTAGTAGGAATCACTTTTGTTTGCTCCTAAGTGTAGTAGGAATCACTTTAGTGAAGACATTAGCAATTTGAGATGCTGAGGGGATGTAGCTGACTTGAAGCTCCTTATTCAAGGTTTTATCTCTAATGAAATGCACATCCACTTCAATATGCTTTGTTTGTGCATGATAGACCGGATTATGAGCCACGGAAGCTGCACCAAGAATGTCACACCAGACTATTGGAGAAGAGGAGAGATGAACTCTTAGTTCCTTCATTAATTGAGTGATCCATGTAATTTTTGCGGATAGATTGGCAAAAGACCTGTATTATGATTCTATGCTAGATTTAAGATCTATTGATCGTTTTTTTGAACACCAAGGCACTAGTGATGAGCCAATATAAACACAGTACCCTGTGACAAACTTCTTGTCTGAAGGAAAGCAAGTCCAATCAACATCTAAAAAAGGTTGTAGGTTCAAATCACCCTCCACTGGAAAGAAGAGGGCATAGTGTAGAGTGCCCTTGACATATCTCAACAGTTTCTTCAAGGCCAGCCAATGATCAATTGTTGGATACTGCATAAATTGACACAAGAAGTTAATATCATATGTTAGATCGGGTCTTGTGGAAGTGAGAAACTGCAGACCTCCAATGGCGCTTCTGTATATAGTGGGATCGGACATAGGCTTCCCTTAACTGGGATATAGGTGGGAGCTAACTGCAACATGAGTTTGGCTAGGTTTTATGTTTTCCAGATT
Source organism: Gentiana macrophylla (assembly GCA_026214975.1). Lineage (NCBI taxonomy): Eukaryota > Viridiplantae > Streptophyta > Magnoliopsida > Gentianales > Gentianaceae > Gentiana > Gentiana macrophylla. Next base: position 108,874,138 of record CM047808.1, read on the forward strand.
CAGTCTTTTTAGGAGTTGAGTTGAATAGTGTTGCTGAGAGAGTAGAGACCAGATGAGTCTCTTTTGACCTACATGCTTAGAAAATGTGTAATGGGACCCAGGTCCTTACAGGCAAACTTGGAGTTCAACATCCCAATGAACTGCTGAATAAGCTTGGTTGAACTGCCTGTAACCAGAATATCATCTACATAAATAAAGACATACATCAGATCAGAATTAGTTTGTAGTACAAATAAGGAAGTGTCAGCTCTTGATTGTTGAAAACCCCACTCTAACATCTGATTTTTCAGAGCTGCAAACAAGGTTCTAGGTGTCTGCTTGAGCCTATATAGGGCCTTCTTTAACTTGCACACAAAATGATGTTTGAAAGAATTCACAAACCCCTCTGGTCGTGGCATGTAAATAGCTTCATTAATTGGCCTATTGAGGAATGCATTGTTGATATCAACTTGTCTAAGATTCCAATTGAGGTTCTTGCCACAATGAGCACTATTACGATTGTTGAGGCTTTGGCCACAGGCTAAAAGTATCGATAAAATCCACCCCATATATCGATGAAACCACTTTAGCCATAAGTCTAGATTTGTGTTTGAGTCTTGATCCATCTGGATTAAGTTTCAACTTGAATACCCACTTGTTCCCCATAATATTTTGTCTAAGAAAGGTGGAACCAGAACCCAAGTCCGATTTCTCTTCAAAGCCTCAAACTCTTCCATCATAGCCTACTTCCATTCAGGTACAACCAGGGCATCAGATACTTTCACTGGTCCAAGAAGGTGAGAAGGAATATTAGATTGAGTGATGGAGGAATGATAAACTCTTGGCTTAAAGACACCACTCTCGGACCCAGTTTGCATGGTATGTCCCACGTGTCTAGGTGGTTCTAGCGAGGTCTCTGATGAGAGTCAACTCGACTCAGTTTTCCTACGTATTTTATACCCCGTTTAGACTCGTTTTACTTAATTCCGGACATATTTTGCTTGATTTCCACACATTTGCACCGTTTTCGATATTTACGAGACTTAGGATGTAATGTCCGGAAATCTCGATGTTTTCGGTATTTTTTGTTTTGCACTCTCGGTCACCCTAGTGTCCTGTAGGGGTTACATGTGGTATTTGTTGTAATTTTGTCCTGAAATTAGGTGTTCGGCATGTTCGAAAGGCGAGATATGAGATTGGAGCGTGTGCCCGAAGCTTAGCCTGCAGCCAGTTTACTAAACGGATAAGTGATGAGAGTCAACTTTACTATGCTTCGGTGCATGTTTTAACCCCCATTTATGACACTTTCGGCTTATTTTGGGTAGTTTTAGACCGTTTATAGGGAAAAATCGCATTGAGCACTCACTTTGAGGTAAACCGTCACATAGATGGAAAACCTCACCATTTTACGGTATTTTGACCCTTTTCGAGCCCTAATATCTTGCGGAGTTATGCTCGGTATGTTTTTGAATGTTGTGATGCAGGATCTAGGTGAGTTATGAGCCTGGAAGTTAAGGCACGAGGCTTAGAAAGACGAAACCGAAGCCCGGGAATGGAAATTGATAAAAAATAGTTGTTGCTTTCACCATATGTGCACTTCATCAGCCATTTTATCCCAGATAAAAGCATTTTCTGGACTTGTAGTCTTCATGAAAGTTGTAGACAATTGAATGATATTTCCAACGCACTTTGGATCACTCAAATCGGAGCTCTATACACAAAGATATTGCCAGATTACTGAAGGTTTATCTGTCCAGGATTTTGGCGCGCGCCAAAGAAGAACAGAGACCACAGGATGTGACAGAACAGGTTCAGCGCGCGCCGAGGACTTTGGGGCACGCAAAACTGCTTTTTCTGCATATTTTTGGACGCTTATAAATAGATTTTTCACCCCCATTTTATATGAATACATACCTAGACTTAATTAGGACTCCCTTAGGTCGATTTTCATCACGTGTCTCCCTTAGATTAGCTCTTCTTTCACTCTTTTACTTAAATTAAACAGAATCAAGCTTAGATTCTAGCTAAAATTTCCTCTCTACTCTTGGATTTTCTCATTTTAGGTCTTCTTCTTCACCAATTGACATGGGTATTGAAAAAGCTTGATGTAAACTCCGATTCTCTACGATTTTGGTAATCAATTTCAGTTTCTATTTCATTTATGGCTTTAATTCTATCTTTGATTGTTGTTTTTAGTTTTATTATGAGTAGCTAAACTTTTCATAGCCAAATTATGTGAAGATTGAAGAAATCACCCTCTAATTGATGAAATTGTGAATGAGTAGTGTTTAGTTGTTGTTATATTGACGAATTCATGTCTTAAAACTTGTTATCAATGCTTGAATTAGACTGTACACCTAGTTCATGAACAAACACACCACTTTTATAAATGTATGTTGCGAAGGGGTGTGGGAAAAGGGGTTTTAAGATCATTCCTTATAATCAACTGAGTTGTTTAGATTGATTAGGGAGTGAGGTTCAATCGGTTGTGAAATCGGGCAACTCTAGCGTGTTAATCTTGTTTCGGTCAATTAAATTCTTAAAGGCGGACTGTTGAACCGGGCAAAGGGTGTTCGATTGTTGCATGGCGTCTTACACTAGCTTAGGAGTTTGCACCCATGAATGAGTCGATATAAGTATAGGTTGGTAGGTTGGTTAATCCCATTCCCGAGCTAATCGATTAGAGGGGCGAAAGTAATCAATTGGATCATAGTTTGGCTATGTCTCTTTCTCTCTTTAGTATCTTTAGTTTATATTTCGTTTGAGTGTAATTAAACTTGAAACATCTTGGTTAACCTAAACTAAATCCAAAAATGACTTTGGTATTCGATAAATTCCTCGTGGGATACGACCTTGCTCACCTCTATAGTACTTCCGACCCGGTACTCTGCCGGTTAAGGTTGGTCGTTACTATTTTGGTCATCAATAAGTCTCGACGCAAATACATTATGTAATCGACATATGTTTTTACACCGTAAAGCCACGTATATTATGTCGTGTCTTTAACAACGTAGTTTCTTTTTACCTTGGTTTTCTTGGATTCAAAGTTCCATCCGGTTTTGTCTATATATGTATATCTTTTATCTTTCTTTTTTTTGTGTGTAATAATTATATGATGAAATCTTGCGTTTTTATAGCCGTAATGAGTAGCTAATCGTTATATAGCCGAATTATGCGATAATCACGAAAATCGAACCTTAGTTTGTTGATTGGGGTGTTCATGATGTTTTGATTGTTGATTCTCGATGCTACCATAGTCTAAAACTTATACTTAATCACGTTTGTTGAATTGATCACTCGATAATCGTATTTCACGTATCATCTTTATATATGTATTTTGCGAGGGGGTACGGGAACTGGGGTTCTAGGATTACCCTGTAAAACCGACTGTGTTGTTTAGATTCGGTTTCGTGTGTGAGGTTTATATCAACTTTGTTGAACATTTCATTGAACGTAGACCGTGTTAGGTCATTTAAATCTGGTTAGCGGACTGTTGAACTTGACATAGGAAGGTAGATTATTGAAATAATGTCTATTTTCGGAATTAGGAAATGACACCCTTCGAATTGTTGGGAAATCACTAGTTTAACGCAGCAGAATTTAAAATTTGATTTCCTTTTTCTAGATCGTTCTTCGTTTAATGCAATAAACACGTTAAGTAGTTTGACGGTTATACCTTGATGATCTACTAGATCGTCGCTTTGACCGTCAGCGGAGAGTAGTTCAATCGCGCAAGCCGCCGTCACGCGTCCGGCCTCTATCGCTAATCCACACGAACCCCTCGCCGGAATCCTCCTTGGATTGCTATCGGAAAAACTCCGGCTACTAGACCGGACCTTTTCTTCCCTCACAAACTCACTATGGAAGGCTCTCTATTTTACACAAGAATTATGAACTCTTGCAATTGTGATGTACAAAAGAGCTTGACACCCACCTCCTATATATAGTAGAAGGTGGCGCCCCAAAGGTGTGTAGGAGAAGAAAACCTTTTTCCAATAAAATAAGGAAAATCAACTAGATTGATTTATCTCTTTAATTATAATTTATTTTGCCAATATCCTATATTGATTATAATTATCTTATTACCATAAATCTATTTTTCCAAAATCAATTAATATCTTATATTAATATTATGGCAATCTTATTAATTAAAGTGCACAATCCAAGTGTATCTTATACACATAAAAGTGGCGCCCCATTAGTCAACTAATTGACTTCCGGAATATTCTTTAATTAATATAATTTGTATATATAATTAATATCTTGTATTTAATTTATTCATAATAAATAAATACCACCATATTAATTTACCACTATAACCTTTATAGTCTAGAGATAAACTTTCCTTATTTGGTTATCAACTATAACCGCATTTTAATCCGACTCGATGTTCATATGTGTGTGACCCGATAGGCTTCCGAATATGTTGGCCGTAGACACAAAGTGCAATTTACTAAAATGCCCTTCATACCTAATGATCACGGGATAGCGTCTAGCAACACACCGTGACCCCCAATCATCGGAAGAGTCAAAAGCAATGACTACTACCTTTCATGTGAAGCAGTTACCGTGTAATTTACAATCCTATCGCTGTAATAATATCCATACGATCGTATCTCGAGTGTCAGTACATTGACGATCGTATCTTATAATCTGGATATCACGCTCTCTCGGAATAACACATTTACTCCCACTTTGCAAAGATTCTCAAGAGCTAGACATTCCTTATAAGAAGGCCATTTCGGATATTCGATCCCAATCATAGGATACGCGATTTTCGGACGACCAATCATGTATACTCCGCATGCTTCAATATCATACCCAATCACTACCGCATGATCGCCCGTGGTTAGGAGAAATCTCAATAGTGTCAAAGCATGACAATCCACACCGTGATGCCATGAAGACTCGGTCAAAGGATAATTACACAACCGCCACATAGTGTGACACTTGATGTAAGTGGAGTCGGTCTAACGTCGCATTCTCTAATACACGTCCCACGTGCGGTCCAAGTGTCTCTACACTTCGATAGAGCGAGATCTACCCCTACCTTCTAAAAGATAGAAGACATCCAATACGTCTTTGATCTCGAATATACTATCAATGTCCCATTTGATAATATGTAAGACTAGAGACTTTTAAGTACCAACCTTGTTATAGTGATTAGAGATCTCATCAACCATAATCACTATCATGGTTTCTCTATCATGATTGATACTAGGGGCGTTACATATATATACACAACAAATAGTATGAAGATAAACAATATATAATAACATAAGTGCTTTTATTAATCATAATAAAGTTATTACATGAACTAAATAGATCAGAAACGACCCGACCGGTCGAATCCGGTCCAACCCGATTGGGTTTAGGACACCTTTCCAACATGAATGACATCGAGAACATTTAGATAGTTCGAAAACACCTCCGGACTTAGCTAGGGTTTGGTATGTAGTTGATTGGAACATTACTCGGCTATTTCTTTTAATCGTTTAAAACTCTCGTTTTAATTTAGTCGTTGTTGAAATAGCTCTTTGAAGTTTAATAACCTTTCAAAAAATCGTGGATCTGAACTAGAGATGACGCTAGCTTTGGTACTTAACTAGATTCCCTGTGGGATTACGACCTTGCTCGCTAGTTTTATACTACAACTGACTCGGTACTCTGCCGATCAAAGTTGGTATATTATAAAACGGCCATCAGTCTCAGAAGTATTAGACCTAAGAGGAGAATTAAGTACAAAAGTGAAGCTGAGTAAGTCATCTGATTGATGACTAGAGGATGCATCTTCAGAAGTAGAGGTAGGACTATGAAAGGACTTGGGACTTGGAGATGCAAATGGTGCAGGATCCTCAGAAATGAGTAGGGCATCAACATTGGAACTTGAAGGTTTATCGGTATTGAGGTACTAAAAAGGAAGCTGAGTTGTCTAAGAGGATTCAAGAAAAGTTTAAAAGATTTGTGAGGACCTTTAAGGAACTGTAGTTATCGGACCCGGCCCGGTCGTTGACCTTAAAAACATCAATCAATGGGTCACGATTCAACCGTTGGGTCACTCGTTCAACTAGAAAATTTTATATAGTAGAATAGTAGTAAATAATATATAATCTTATGAAAAATATATCTTTTGATAATTCATATTCAAGTAAATAATGTTACAGTATATGTGCTGAAGGAAGTGCTGAGTGCAAGTCAGCAGAACTCTGAAGACTCAGTTGATCACATGAAGACTCGGCAGCCTAGCCTGTTGAGTTAGTCCGTAGATCAACTATTGGCAGAAAACGGTTATTTAGTTAGATTATGTTGTGACCGTTTGTAACTTACTTTAACTGATTCATGTGGTGTAAGAAGCTATAAATACACCATGATCAATAGCATTGTAACTTGACTTGTTGATTATTCTTTGAATAAAATTCTTCTGCATTTTTCTTTCTTTAGTTTGTTTTATACAAACTTCAAAATGGTATCAGAGCAGAAACTTGAGAGTTTCTGATGCTTTTCTGTGTTCTTTCAGACTTTTGAAGAATCTTGAGAGTGTCTTCATCTAGTCTGTTTTTCCCCACAGTTTCTTGAGAGCAACTGCGGTTATTCTTTGTGTTTTGATCATTTATTGATCGTATTTTCTCTTCTTTTGTTATAAACTAGCATATTTCTAAAGTTGCCATGGCGAAATAAGAAACAAGAGTTAAGTCCCTCCAGTCCATTTTATGTCCATCCTAATGAGAATCCGTCATTGGTTCTTGCAGACCATTGATGAATGGCAACAACTACAATCCATGGAAGATGTCCATGAAGATGGTGCTGATCACCAATAACAAGATTGGCTTCGTAGACGGCACAATCAAGAGGCCAAAAGCGGTCAGCAGATTTTCATGCACGGAGACAGGTGTGATACAATGTTGAGGTCATGGATTTTGAATTCTCTTGAGAACACCATTTCTCAAAGTTTAATGTACTTGAAGAGTGCACATGTTGTCTGGAAAAATCTTGCTGCTAGATTTTCTAATGTAGATGAATTGAGACTCTCAGATCTTCTTGAAGAAATGCATATGCTGAAACAAGGCACTGATTCTTTTAATCAATATTTTACAAAATTGATGGTTCTGTGGGAAGAGATCAAGACCATCAGGACCATGCCAGTTTGTTCTTGTGACCCACAATGTCACTGCAATGCAATCAATATTTTGGTAGATCATATGGAAACTGAAAATGTCATGAAATTCCTTAAAGCCTCAAAATTTTCCATCATAGCCTACTTCTACTCATTTACATCCAGGGCATCAGATACTTTCACTGGTTCAAGAAGGTAGCGGGAATATTAGATTGAGTGATGGAAGAATGATAAAATTTTGGCTTAAAGATACAACTCTTAAACCCAGTTTGCATGGGATGACCCACTAGTATAAGAGGTTCTAGAAAGGTCTCAGAAGTAATATACCTAAAAGGATAATTGTGCATGAAGTGGAGTTTGGTTAAGTCATCCGACTAATGACTAGATGATGCATCTTCATGTAGGTAGAGGTAGGACTATGAAAGTACTTAGGGCGTGAAGATACAAGTGGTGCAAGATCCTCGAGAAAGGTGTAGGGCATCATCATTGGAACTTCAAGGTTTAGTGGTATTAGGGCACTGAACATGAAGTTGAGTGGTCTCAGAGGATTCAAGAAAAGTGGATTAGGTAGGATGAACATAGAGATTAACAAGGTTTAAAAGATCTTGAGCAAGCCGAGAGCAGATCTGTGGGGACCTTGAAGGAACCCTTCTTTAAAAGGAAATTGAAGTTCATTAAACACAACATCTCTCACTACGAGTAATCAAATTATTTCTACGATTAGGACTTGGCATACAATTCCAAATTTACGCATAAGTCGTTGGATGGATATTTCTTACGCTAATCATTATGAAGCCTTTCAAGCAGCCGAATACGAAGACTTTCAAGATGCCGAATGCATGAACCCACAAGTTGTTTCTATAGATTCATTTTTTTCATGCATCCTTTTGTATTATATTTTTTTGGGGGAGCTTAACACTTTTGGAAGCATGGGGTGCTGTACTCTTCCTATGGCATGAATTTTCCCACACTGGGTTTACCTGCCATAGGTTTTAAGAAGGCAGGGCCATGCTTCGTCAGCGTTTTTTGGATAAGGGGAGGGCCATGATACGGCATGTACGAACCTTATTTTTAAATTAATATAAAAGGCTTCTCTTAAAAAACATCTCTACTGAATATCGAGACATCTATAGCCCTTGTGTTGAGGACTGAGCCCTAGGTTGACACACTTTGTTGAATGATATCCAAACTTATGATGAGAGTAAGGCCTAAGATTTGGGAAGCAAGCACATCCAAAAACTTTAAATTTAGATCAATTAGGATCAGTTTGAATAGAACTTGTGATGGTGTAAGATTCTTGAGAATAGGTGTAGGCAAACTGTTAATGGTTTGGACATCTTGTTGAAAGCCATCCCACCAAAATTTCATGGGCAGAGAGGCTGGATCAAGATGGGTAAGTCCCATTTCAACAAAGTCCATGTTTCTCCTTTCTGATATCCCTTGTTGTCCATGAGCATAAGGACAGGGGTGTCAAAACACTATCCCATTTTCTTTCAAGTAAGGTTCATAGTTCCCATATTCACCTGAGTTAGATTGGAGACACTTAACAATGGTATTAAACCGATTCTCAACAAGTTTTATAAAGGTAATAAAAGCGGATGAGCACTTTCAGTTTGTGTTTTAAAGGATAAACATATGTATACCTAGAAAAATCATCAAGAAATTGTATGTAGTAGAGGTATCCATCATTAATTTTAACATGGGCGAGGCAAGGCCCCGATATCTATATACACAACATCAAACATATTTTTGTCATGAAATTTGACTTAGGATTAGGTGGAGAGTGCATTTTACCAAGCAGAGAGGCACCACAAAACACAAGATTATCACTAATATCAAGTTTGCAACAACTAACAATAGAATTGAGAATTTGTCTAAAGGGGTGTCCAAGCCTTACGTGCCAAACATTCATGTATATATCTAAATTTAAGGAACTAACAAGAGCATTACAATTATTCAAATCAAAACCAAATCACAGGAACTTTTGGAGTAAAGTGAGACTAGGTTGACACAAGGATTTGTAGAACCGTGAACATTGGCATTGTTCCATTGTCCTTGACATAACAATATTTATCATTAAACTCAATAGTAACAAGATAATCATTGGTTACTTGAGACACACTAACAAGATTTTTGGTCATGGAAGAACATGAAATGAGTGTTTTAAATGGAGTTATGCGTCGAGTGTGTGGGAAGAACATAAGTGCCGGTGTGAGGGTTAGAAAGAAACCCACCATTACCTACAACTATCTCGACCTGAGTATTACAAGTGATGCATGTTGTTGATGTTTAATGTGATGTGATTGGTGGCTTCGTATCAAGATACCAAGCCGAATCTCCCATAGTTTGTATAGTATCCACAAGAACAACATTTTGTCTAGACCCTTCGAGAATTAGCAGGGACAAAGTCCTCTTCGAACCTATGCCAAAATGCCACCATTGTATGTCCACCCTTACCACAAAGTTGGCACACTGGTCTAGAAGCCTTATTTGAGTTCCTGACACCTCTTCTTCCTCTATTTATGCCTCCATTTCCTCTAAGTTCCATAGTTCTAGGAGCAATGAAATGTCTAGGATTGGATCCTGGTTCAGGGGACCTAGGTCTAGGGCCAAATTGTTAGCGATCTTAGCACTAGGCTCCATGTTAAGATCAATAGAAGGATTATGATTGAACCTAGCCAAGAGCCTCTCATGAGTAATTAGTTGAGATTGAACCTCCCGCCAAGTCGAGACCCAACCCTAGTTGTAAGATTGACAATCACAACTTCATATTCTCTTTCCGACCTCTAAGGTGGACAAAATCAATTTAGACCTTGAGTTAGGATAACTCTGGCTCTAAATTATTAGAGTATGATTTCATCGAGATATATAGTCAGCCATGGATCTATATCCTTTAGTGGCCTTAGATAGAGCACATTTATACTCCATCATTCTTGATTCAGCTTGATTGTCAAAGAGGGCTTCCAAAGTGGTCTAAATTTCTTTAGCTGAGTAGCATCCCATAACCTCCAGTAATGCTAGTTTTGTCAAGAACCCATTAGCCAGCCCATCATAAGCTGGTCTATAATATTCCACTCTTTAGTTGTTTGAGGTCTTTGATCTTTATTACAAGATAAAGGTTGAAGGGAATGCTAAGTGCAGACTGTCTGCTGAACTCAACAGACTGTTGAGTAGCATAATGTAGTGTTGAAAACGGTTATTCAGTTATAGTTTGTTGTAACCGTCTGTAACTTGCTTGTAACTGATTCATGAGGTATATGGAGCTATAAATACCCCATGATCAGAAGAATTGCAATCCAACTTGTAACCTTTAGTTCATTAATAATAATTCTACGTTTTATCCTCAGTTTATAATTCTGTAAACTTAATCATGGTATCAGAGATGAAATTTGAGAATTTCTGAATAATTTTTTCCTACGTTTTTTGAGGAATCTTGAGCGTGTTCTTCTTTTCTGTGTTTTCCAGTTTCTTGAGAGTAAACTGTGTGCGTTTCCTTCATTTTTTTGATCATTTCTTGATCATTTTTCCTGATATCTCATTGTTTTTTTGGTAAGAATTTTGAGTTCTTGATTGCCATGGCAGCTAAGAAACACGAAATCACTCCATCCAGTCCATTCTATGTCCATCTCAATAAAAAATCCGTCTTTGGTCCTTGTACAGCCATTGATGAATGGCAACAATTATAATCCATGGAAGATGTCTATGGAAATGGTGTTAATTACCAAAAACAAAATTGGCTTCGTAGACTGCACAATTAAGAAGCCAGAAGCCGATTCAGTAGATTTTCATGCATGGAGACATTGTGATACAATGGTGAGATCGTGGATTTTGAATTCTGTGGAAAACACCATTGCACAAAGTTTGATGTATTTCAAGAGTGCACTTGCAGTTTGGAAGATTCTTGCCGCAATATTTTCTAATGTTGATGTCTTACGGCTTTCAGATCTTCTTGAAGAGATGCATCTTCTAAAACAAAGCAATGATTCTGTCAATCAGTATTTTACAAAGTTAATGGTTCTATGGGAAGAAATCACGACCATCAGGTCTGTGTCAATCTGTTCTTGTGATCCTCAATGTCACCGCAATGCAATTAGCACACTAATGGATCATATGGAGGCTGAACATGTCATGAAATTCCTTAAATATTTAAGGGATAAGTTTGAACCAATGGTTTCACAGGCAATGCTGATGGTGCCTTTTCCCGAAATCCATGATGCCTTTCCAATGGCAATTAAATTTGAGAGACAAAAATTATATGTGGCTAACAAGGCCAAGAATCAAGATTCTATGATTCTCTTGCCACATAAGAATGGATAGGACAAAGTCAAACATTCAACATACCAAGTTACGTGGATCTTTGCAAATGTTAGACCTAGAAATCCCAAGAAGATGTAGTGTAGTTTTTATGGATTTAATGGCCATACTAAAGAGACTTGTTATAAGAAACTGTTAGGAAATCTCTAGTTTAACGCAGCAGAATTTAAAATTTGATTTCCTTTTACTAGATCGTTCTTCGTTTAATGCAATAAACACGTTAAGTAGTTTGACGGTTATACCTTGATGATCTATAAGATCATCGCTTTGACCGTCAACGGAGAGTAGTTCAGTGCGCAAGCCGTCCACGCGTCCGGCCTCTATCGCTAATCCACACGAACCCCTTGCCGGAATCCTCCTTGGATTGCTATTGGAAAACTCCGGTTGCTAGACCGGCCTTTTTCCTCTCTCACGAACTCACTATAGGTTGCTCTCTATTTTACACAAGAACTATGAGCTCTTGCAATTGTGATGTACAAAAGAGCTTGACACCCACCTCTTATTTATAGTGATAAGTGGCGCCCCTATGGTGTGGAAGAGAAGAAAACATTTTCCCAATAAATTAAGGAAAATCTTCTAGATTGATTTATCTCTTTAATGATAATTAATTTTGCCAATATCTTATATTGAATATAATTATCTTATTACCATAAATCTATTTTTCCAAAATCAATTAATATCTTATATTAATATTATGGCAATCTTATTAATTAAAGTGCACAATCCAAGTGTATCTTATACACATCAAAAGTTGCTCCCCTACAGTAAACTAATTGACTTCCGGAATATTCTTTAATTAATATAATTGTCATATAATTAATATCTTGTATTTTATTTATTCATAATAAATAAATACCACCATATTAATTTACCACTATAACCTTTATAGTCTAGAGATAAACTTTCCCTATTTGGTTATCAACTATAACCGCATTTTAATCCGACTCGATGTTCATATGTGTGTGATGACAGACCAAAACCTAACCTTGGAAACGGCACCAAATACTGACAGACGTTACCTAGGCTATACAGATCCTAACCGGCAGTGTACCGGGTCAAATTGTAGTGATAGAGTGATGAGTCAGGTGTCGATCCTCAGGGAAAACTTGGTAATTCACCGTGTGATTAAACACCAAGAAACTGTTATTATCTCAATCTAAGTCGCAATTTTATCATCCAACCAAACTCTAAACTAACAAACAATAAATAAAAGCATAAAACTAAAAAGATATATATAAGTATAAAAATATATATATAATCATATATATATAGATATAAGTATATATAGGTACCAAAACAATATCTAAGGGAGGGAGATAGATATTATAATTATAGACTAGCCAAGAATATGTTATTGAATCATTATATCTTTTAGTGAAATTGGATGTGCTCGATCTTTATTTTAAGTTAAATCAATTATACAAAACGGTGCACTCTAAACTAAACAATTCATTCTCACACGAGCATCCAAAATTGTCATATGTCCAATCATTTGTCCAAGGTCATCCTCAAGCATGGGTCACTCCCGTTTTGTCATTCGGCCAATTTTAAGGTATGTCAATTAAACAAACGAATTAAACGTAATAATCTCTTGAGTACATATTTCAATAAGAGTTTGTTTCTCCCGAAACAAATCTACCCCCGGTTTAGGAAATCGGATTCCGTTGTCACGCTTTTCACTCGGCCAATTTTACCCTCCGGTCTTTCTATTAACGAGTTCATAACCTAACTACGAGGCGTCAATTCATAATTAGATTATGAATTCTTTCATATCAAGTAGCTAATTCAATACGAATATAGAAAGAGATTCATTATAACCGATTTTTATCCAATTTTAGTATAGTCATCATCCATTTCCTAAAAGATAATACTAATCCAATTTCATATCTTGGCTAGATACTAAGTTTAGCCTAACAACATAATAACTAAAATATAGATACTATAACAACATAAATACATTAGAAAAGTTACAGTTACAATCGAAGCTTCAGAGTTGTATCCTCCGGAAATAGCAACTCCTTTACATCAATGAGCCTTGATACATCTTCTAAGCATTATAACGATACTTTATACTACAAACATTATTCGGGCAGAGTGCCGTTTACGACTTTTATTCAACTAAAAACAACAAAACGAAACTATAGAGATATATAGAAGAGATATATGCATTGGTACACTTCAAAATGGTTGCATTTGAGGTCTATTTATAGACCATATCACAAGGCGGCGCGTGCGACCACCACCACCAGCGTGCGGCTACACGATATATATTCCCTTGTCGAGATTTGTGGGCCCGGTTGAGAGATTTTTCGCAATATTCGCCTCCTTCTCGTGCGTGCGGACATACAACATATATCGATGTTCAGTAAAAACCTATCTCGAGCTGTAGACCTCAGATTGACATGATTTGATATTCGTTGGAAAGCTCTTTTGAAGGCCTACAACTTTCATCAAGGACTTTTTCTCTGAAAATGCCTCTAAGTTAGATCAAATGTCCGTTGAAGATGAGTTACGGTAGAAACATTAAGGATATTGATCTGCTCAAAGTTGTTAGATTTTGGCATAATCTTTTATCCCACAAAAACTCATGATTTATGCTTCAAAGTATGTCATATTTTTGGGATCTTAGTAAACATCTGATCCTGCAACAAACTCAACGAAACACCAAACGTAAATCTGACAAAAAACTATCATTTTTATCGTTTTTATAACTTATGCATCTAATTATAACTAACTATGATTTTTATAAGTTTTTAATGCATTTATATGAAATTATACTAAAATATCATAAATATAATAATAAAAAGTCTTATAATTTGATCATATATTTTTCATACATCACAACTCCCCACTTAGCTTTTGATCGTCCCTCGAGCAAAATAAGCGATAATATAATTCTTCTAGATTAAATTCCTAACTTAGTAACGTATCTTTGTCAACATTATAATTATATTAATTTCATCTATCTAAGATATTTAAGAAGATAAAAAGTGTATAAAACTTAATAAACTAGTTATAAAATATTATTTAAATGAAATTTTTCATGAATCACTTTATAAGTATAAATAAAATATTTAGAACAACTTTTTAATCTCCACTGTATGATTTATCGGAATCAATGACTAAGTCAAGTAGTTGGCAAATTGGCTTGTAATGTTCAGGCTCAGGGTAGTTGGCTAATCGAAAAGGATAACAAAGGGAAATCAAAAGAGATAGAAGCAAGTCGTACGTACTTACACCTTCATCTTCTGATCAAAAATTTCTCAATCAGTAACACTCCTGACACTGTTTTCAATTTTTAACTTTAATAACTTCCAAAATATGGTTTTCTTCTTCTTCTTTTTTTTTTTTTTTTTTTTTTTTTACTAAAATAAATAAGAACTTAAGAACATAGGCATTGCTTTATCAAGATTGATCGGAGTACTACTCTTTCGATCGAAAATCACGAATCCGGTTTCCTTAAACTCGTGATAATTCTTGATAGTTTTGATTCGACTTTTTCTTTTTCATCAGATTTATAGCATATACCTTCATTCCCAAAGAATAGGACATTTCGTGATAATACCACTAGTTGGACTACTATCATCAGTGACTTTATCGATATTTTATTTTTGGGTTGTCGATCAAAAACAGAAAAGATACCTATAATACTCTGTTCTTAGATTTTTTTTTTTATTTTTTTTATAGAGAGAATAACCATATTTGATAACAAACTGCCTTCCAAATAACATTCATTTCAATCTCAGCATATACCAAATTTCGATGTCATCACCGCTATCCATAAATACATACTAAACTTGCGGGATTTTCAAAGAAATGTAGACCATTATTAAGTTAGGATTGGTAATTTCTAGTTAATAATAATGGCTATTTCGAGTGAGGTCTTGATCACTCTACAAGGCTGAGGTGGGGACAAAAATTGGAAATTATATTCGGGTAGGCTTATTTGGCTCTGGTTTATCAAAGTTATGCCAAAAATCTCATCATCCCTAATCCGATTCCAATTTCATACTTTGTCTTGAAAAGAAAATTATTCTAAAATTTCATTATAATTATAAGTAAATTTTGTCTAATTTCATAAAAAAATATTTCATAATATTTATCAAGATATATATACTTAAAATCTTATTAAAAATCTAAAATAGACTTAATTAATATAAGAATAATATATCAAGATTACTTTACTTAATTAAAAATTTATTCTATCCAAATATATCATTTTTATCAAATAATTATATATTATTGCTTATTAAACTAAGTGTGTAAGTATTTGATGTATTAAATTCAATTTATTTACTAACCAATCTCTACTCCCCACTTACGAATTGGCATCGTCCCGATGGCTAATGAGTAGTAAAAATTTGGATTAGAAAATAAAATGAATTCTATCATGGTTGATTATTTTAGGTGTCAAATAGACGAGCGTTTATAGAAGAAAAACATTTAACACTTATGTGATGTTTGAGTGAAGAAAATTGATGGAAAATTGTTGATTTTTGAGGAGAAGAGAGGGAGAAGTCGGGCTGTTCTTCAATTCGAAATGAGGGTGTGAGAAATGAGGAAAGGGGCGCATTTTTTAGGTTTAAGTGTGTACACACCGGGCGCGTGCGGTAGTGTACCAGCGCCGTGCGGTCACATAGTCCCCAAAAACGGAATTTTTGTCATTTTTTTGTGTAATAAGCTCTAATTATATCACATAAAAATCATTTGATGTTAATCCTATGATTTATGTTATATAATCTAAGTTTAATACGATTTTTCTATATAAAACTTGATAAAATATAAAAACTAATATAATATTGAAATCACATATTTTTGATATAATATACCTACTTTATATGATAAAATAGGTTTATTATAAATTTTTCATAAAAATATTTTTCTTTTTAAGTTTAGAAGAATAACTTTAAAAATACGAAATTTAATTAAAATTTGAAAAATTAAAACACACACTGAAATTCTTAGGATTTTTTGCTAACTCCCTCAACCTCAGATCCTCAAGATTGTTATCATAACGGTCCCTTAACCTTTCTCCTAGGAGTGATGCGTTTGAATTATCTCTTTGTATTCCCTCGGGATTTTCGGATAACCACCTAATCGTTCCCTTCTTAATAACATTCAAACACTCATCCTGGATATGGTTGTATTTCTTCCACACTCGCCCAAAGATGTTCCATTTTTCCACAGATTCTACACTTCATTAAAAACCTTGCTCTTCTTTTATTGCACTCCTTGAATTTCCATTACAAAGTTCTCTTTCTCTAACTTCGATTAATAATTCCTTATTTAATTTAGAAACTAAGGCTTCTATCTTAAAGCGACATCCTTATTTAGACCTAATCTTAAAAGTAAAATAAAAACTTTTATTCTATCTATGAAAGGCATCCAGTTCTTTTACGCCTATCCGGTAAAAGACGAAACTACTTTAAAATGCATATTAAAAGGTAAATTAGAAAGATAGTACACAGTAATCGGCCGAGTTTAAAATTCGCTTCTCTCAATTCGTTGGAGGGTCGATAAGTAATAATACTTCTTCCGCTTGAGGTATCCTTCACCCACCACGAACAATTTCACCTGTGTCCATTGGCTATAAAAGTTGTTTTTCCATCGCTTAGTTCAACGACTCAGGACTTATAGATTTTTGTTACGCCATATGGACTCGCCCATCTAGATTTAAGCTTTCCGAAACAACTTCAAACGTGAATTATATAAAAGTACTCGATCACCTATATGGAACTCACGACTATAGATTTTCTTATCATGAAAAGCTTTCGTGCTCTTGTGTAGATTCGAGCATTTTCATAAGAATCGAGTCGAAATTCTTCTAGTTCTCGTTAATCAAGTAATCTATGATCACCGGCGACTTTAGGATCAAAGTTTAGAAATTTAATAGCCCATAAAGCTCGGTGTTCTAATTCAACAGGAGATGACAAGATTTTCCGAATACTAATTTGTAAGGAGAACAAACAATCGGTGTTTTAAAGGTCGCTCAGATGCCCATAATGCATCATCAAGTCTTTACGCTTGCTTTTTACGATTCGAGTCCACTTGCCTTCTCCACGATTCTTTTAATTTCTCTATTAGACACCTCTACCATCGCCCACTAGTTTGTGGATGATAGGGTGTTCCAAGTTTATGAGTTACACCATATTTCTCAATTATCTTAGTAAATGGTCGGTTACAAAAATGTGAACCTCTATCACTAATGATAGCCCTCGGAATGCCATATCGTGTGAATATATTCTTTTAAGGAACCTTAGCACTACTCTGGTATCATTAGTGGGGAGAGCTTCAAATTTTCTACCCATTTAGAAACATAATCAACCATTACTAGAATAAATCTTTTCCAAAAGATATAGGAAAGGTCCCATGAAATCTATGCCCCACACATCAAATAGTTCACATTCTAAAATCGGTTGCATAGGCATTTCATGTTTTTTCGATATATTTCCCCATTTTTGACATGATTCACAAGATTTTGCATATTTATATGCATCTCTATATAGTGTAGGCCAATAGAAACCACATTGTAAAACTTTGAAAGCAGTTTTCCATCCTCCATGATGACCTCCTGCCTCACGATCATGACAAAATGATAATACACTTAAAATTTCACTATCAGAATACATTTCCTAATTATTCCATCCGAGCATCTTCGAAAAGATCCGGTTTATCCCAATAATAAAACTTTAAGTCGTAAAAGAACTTCTTTTCATTGCCAAGTCCAATGAGGTGGGATGTACTTACAGGTAATGTAGTTAACAATATCCCCAAACCATGGCGAATCTTCCTTTGATGGTATTCTAGTTTTTAATAATCGCATGGTTGAAGGAGTATCTATCTTAAACAGTTTCTCATCTGGAAACGAATCCTGAATTTCTTTTCCTTTTCCTTCATCATTATCCATCCTGCTTAGATGATCTGCTACTACATTTTCACTTCCTTTTTTATCCTTAATTTCAATATCGAATTCCTGAAGTAACAGAATCCACCTAAGAAGACGCGGTTTGGCATCTTTCTTACTTAAAAGATACTTGAGAGTCGAATGGTCCATGTAGACTATTACCTTAGAACCAACAATATATGATCGAAACTTATCTAAGGCAAATATTACAATAACAGCTTCTTTCTCAAAGAGTTGCATAATTAAGTCGAGCCGCGTTTAATGTGTGAGAAGCATAGTAGATAGCTTTGAGAATTTTGTTATACCGTTGACCTAAAACAGCTCCTACAAACTAAATCACTTGCATCACACATAATTTCAAACGGCAAATCCCAATCACAGTGCTACTAGTCTTTAGTGCAATAGTTAATTTCGCTTTTAGGGTCTTAAAGGCTTCCATACATTTATCATCAAAGTTAAAAGGTACTTCTTTTTCTAGCAAATGACTCGTGGGCTTTGCTATTTTTGAGAAATCAGAATAAACCTTCTATAAAATCCTGCATGTCCAAGAAATCCTCTTAACGTTTTCAAATTAATTGGTGGAGGTAATTTTTCAATTACTTCGACTTTAGCTTTATCAACTTCAATTCCTACTTGAGATTCTATGACCTAGTACAATTCCTTCGAGATACCATCAAATGACATTTTTCCCGATTTAGAACCAAGTTGGTATCTTCACAAATTGTAAAAGCGTTCTAAGTGTGATAAACATTTATCAAAAGAATCTCCATAAACACTAAAGTCGTCCATAAAGATTTCTAAGAATTTCTCAACCATATCGAAAAATATTGCCATCATACATCGAAATGTAGCAGTGCATTACATAATCCAAACGGCATTCTTTTATAAGCAAAAGTTCCATAGGGACAAGTGAAAGTAGTTTTTTCTCTATTAGTCTTTGCTGCAATGAATATCTCAAATAACTTTGAATAACCATCTTAAAAACAAGAATACTTATGTCCACTCAATCTTTCCAACATCTGCACGATGAATGGAAGTGGATGATGATCCTTTTTAGTATGATCATTCAGTTTCCGAAAGTCAATACACATTCGATATCCTGTAATTTCCCTTGTCGGAATCCATTCATTTTTATCATTTTCTTTTCTTTGTGAAACCTCCTTTCTTTGGAACTACTTGAGTCGGACTAACCCATTCACTATCTGATATGGGAAAGATTATTCCCATTTCTAATAGCTTAATGACCTCTTTCTTAACGATTGTTTGCAAATTCGGGTTGAGGCGGCGTTGTGGCTGAATACAAGGTTTAGCTTCTTCATTCAAAATAATCTTGTGAACACAAATTTCAGGGCTAATTCCTTTGATATCTGCCACTGTCCATCCAAATGCTTTCTTATGTTGTCTTAACATTCTTAGTAATTGATCCTCTTGTTCTTTTGTTAAGGTTGATGAAATGATAATAGGTAACATTATCATTTTCAAGAAAAGCATATTTCAAATTCGAAGGAGTGGTTTCAACTCCAGATTCCTTGGTGGATCTTCTACTGATGGTTTTAAAACTGGTCCTTCCATTTCCAATTTCAAATTTTGATGCCATGGATGTTTAACAAACCCTCCTTTATCTAAATAAAGGATTACTTCTTTCATTTCAGTATCATCTTTATCTTCTTTATAGATAGAAAATGCCAAACATTCTTCTAATTTATTTTCATAACCTTTAGATTTGGCATCCCAGATAGTAGAATATTCATCTATAAAAGAACATGATTACGGTTCTTTGTATGGATGGTTTATAGCTTTGAAGATATTGAACGAAACTTTATCCTCATTAACTCTCGATGATTAGTTCACCTTTTTGAACATCTATCAAAGTCCTTCCTGTAGCTAGAAATGGTCGACCTAGAATAATTGGCGCTGAATATCCTTCTTCCATTTCCATTATTACAAAGTCTCATCGGAGTAAAATTTATCAATTTTAACCAACACGTCCTCGATTATTCCCTTAGGATGTTTAATTGATCTATCCGCCATCCGAAGGGTCATTTCAAGATTCGTAAGCTCTCCTATTCCTAGTTTCTTATAATCCTCATAAGACATGAGATTGATACTTGCTCCTAGATCACACAATACTTTCTTAAACAAATCCTCCAATTTCACATGGGATAGTGAAACTACCAGATCTTTAAGTTTAGGAGGTAGTCGATCTTTGAAGTATTGCGAGAACATTCTTCATTAAGGCATATATTCTCATATTCTTCTAATCGCTTTTTATTAGATAGGATATCTTTAAGAAACTTTCCATAGGCGGGCATGTTGACTAAAGCTTCTATAACAGGGATATTGACATGAATATGACGAAAAGTGTCAAGAAACGAGCATATTTCTTATCGGTTTTATCTTTTTAATTTGATCTTTCGGTGGATAAGGCAAAGATTCTAGATTTATAGCCTTTGGTTCTGAAGTCATTTTCTCTTTTCCTTTCTCCTTGAATCCTTGAGCATTACTTGATCGCCAAGTTTCATTATCTTGAGATTTTTCCTTTAAAACATCCCTGTATCAATTTTATCCTTCTCGCTTACTTTTAAATCTTCCCGTTTTTCTCCCTGATTTTCTCTGACATGTTCCTTAAATAGGGTTCTCAGGTCCTTATCCATAGGATCTTTCAGAATTCTATGGACTTTTACCCATTTTTCACCTTCAATTTCAGGTTCAACATTATTCTGTTTTAAGAATTCTTCGATAATTTCTTCCTCTTCATCATTGAATTCAAGTTCGTCCTTTTCCTTTATGATATTACCATTTAAATCATTTTCTACCTCATTGTTTCCTGCGTTCTCTTTCTAGTATCTTCACAATATTTCCTACTTCTCGTAATCACGCCTTTTACCTCTCTCGGGTTTCTTTCAAGATTACTTGGTAATCCTCCTGAGGTCTACTGTTGTTACGTTTTCCTTCTACTCTCAAATGATCTTCCATATTCCTTAATGATGCTTCTATAGTTCTCATTCTCGTATCATGTCCACCCATAGACGTTTTCAACATAGTCATATCCTTAGAGACTGAACCTATAGAAGTTATCATAGTTTCTATATTCTGAGCTTGAGTAGATACTACACCCATCATATTTTCCATTAATTTATCCCATTTATCAACTCCTTCAGGTTGGGTTGAACTTTGGGTGACTGGTATAGTTTGAGTAGTATGTTGTGGATAAGATTTAGGTAATGATTGTAGGTTCTGATTTGATGTATTTCCTTGATGAACTTGATTACTATATGGATTCTTATCTTCGAATCGGATATGGCGGTTGTCCTGGCTTATTAGGGTTTTCGGACCATCTAAAAGTTGGGTGCTCTCTTCTAATAGCATTAAAGGAGTTTGAATACGCGTTGTTCAAATTCCTATCTTTGTTGTAAAAACTCACCTCTTCCTTGAGTATCCTTCCGGTTCTTTCTATCCCTAATGACACATTATCATGACTTGAGTAGTCATTTGATATGATAGTTTCTGGTTTCTGATCCTACTAGCTCAGTAGGTTGTCAAATTTCCTACTCAAATTCTCCAAGTGTGCTAGAACTTCCATATTCGATGTGCATTCTCCTGCAAATGCTACTTTCACGGTGCTAGAACCGGTTTCCCACATTCGTTATTTTTGGAAATCTTTTCTATAGCATCGTAAACTATTTGAGCTTCACTCATCATTAATGAACCACCACATGCATGATCTACATCTGCACGTGAATCTTTCCTTAATTTACGACAAAAAAGTTGGATTTGCATATCTAAGGAATAACCATGATCGGGACAAGATCTTAGCAACTTTTTAAATCTCTCCCACGCATTCCCAAGCGTTTCTTCAGATCCTTGTCTAAAGTTGGCAATTTCGACTTTTAATTCCAAATTTCTACCCGGAGTAAAATACTGCTTTAAAAACTCGGTTTGAATCTCCTCCCAACTAGTCAATGAATGATGTGGGAGTGACATAAACCAATCCCGTGCTCTTCCTTTTAAAGAAAAAGGAAACATAGACATCCTTGTTAATTCACGATGAGCACCTTGACTTTTGGCTGTATTGCACAATTCTTCGAAAAGATAGAGATGGTGATGTGGATCCTCATCATCCTCTCCTAGAAATTGGGCTCTTGCGTCAATTAGACCAAAAAGATGAGATTTTATTTCAAAATTATTTGCTCCTTCATTGGGTAAACGAACTGGATTATTAGTCTGGTTTATTCTTAAGGTCTGATCACAAATAGGTCTTGGATTTGGTGGGTTATTATTACGATTGTTCTGGTTCCGATTTTGATTATTTCTATTCTGGTTATTATCATTATTATTCTGATTCTGGTTATTAGGTTGAGGTAAATTCTGATTAAGGTTTTGGCCATGCCCTTGAGCATGATCTAGCCCTTGTTCAGGTGTTTCATCACTGGTTTCAGCCATTTTCGTATTTTGATTTGATGATGATTCTCCGTCGATTTCACGACTAGTATGACCTTGTTTTCTTTCTGCTCTTAACCGCCTTTCGTAAGTATCTATGTCAGGCTTATAAGGAGTAAGTGGGGCCTTACTCTTTCTGGTCATCAACTAACGAAAACCGAAAATAGTTGAAATCGATAAAGTAAAGATTGGTAAC
Organism: Gentiana macrophylla; assembly: GCA_026214975.1. Classification (NCBI taxonomy): domain Eukaryota; kingdom Viridiplantae; phylum Streptophyta; class Magnoliopsida; order Gentianales; family Gentianaceae; genus Gentiana; species Gentiana macrophylla. The sequence continues at coordinate 108,897,085 of CM047808.1, forward strand.
TTACTTATTAGGTAAGTACCAACGAAAAGAAAAATAGAAATGGGGTAAGAAGAGTGTTGACTTATCCTCGAGACTTTTGAGTTAATATAAGTAGAAATCATTCGAACACAATGAATTAGCGTCGTTCCCGGCAACGGCGCCATTAAGCTGACAGACCAAAACCTAACCTTGGAAACGGCACCAAATCTTCGACAGGCGTTACCTAGGCTATACAGATCCTAACCGGCAAAGTGTACCGGGTCAAATTGTAGTGATAGAGTGATGAGTCGTGTCGATCCTCGGGAAAACTTGGTAATTCACCGTGTGATTAAACACCAAGAAACTGTATTATCTCAATCTAAGTCGCAATTTTATCATCCAACCAAACTCTAAACTAACAAACAATAAATAAAAGCATAAAACTAAAAAGATATATATAAGTATAAAAATATATATATAATCATATATATATAGATATAAGTATATATAGTACCAAAACAATATCTAAGGGAGGAGATAGATATTATAATTATAGACTAGCCAAGAATATGTTATTGAATCATTATATCTTTTAGTGAAATTGGATGTGCTCGATCTTTATTTTAAGTTAAATCAATTATACAAAACGGTGCACTCTAAACTAAACAATTCATTCTCACACGAGCATCCTGAAATTGTCATATGTCCAATCATTTGTCCAAGGTCATCCTCAAGCATGGGTCACTCCCGCTTTGTCATTCGGCCAATTTTAAGGTATGTCAATTAAACAAACGAATTAAACGTAATAATCTCTTGAGTACATATTTCAATAAGAGTTTGTTTCTCCCGAAACAAATCTACCCCGGTTTAGAAAATCGGATTCCGCTTGTCACGCTTTCACTCGCCAATTTTACCTCTCCGGTCTTTCTATTAACGAGTTCATAACCTAACTACGAGGCGTCAATTCATAATTAGATTATGAATTCTTTCATATCAAGTAGCTAATTCAATACGAATATAGAAAGAGATTCATTATAACCGATTTTTATCCAATTTTAGTATAGTCATCATCCATTTCCTAAAAAGATAATACTAATCCAATTTCATATCTTGGCTAGATACTAAGTTTAGCCTAACAACATAATAACTAAAATATAGATACTATAACAACATAAATACATTAGAAAAGTTACAGATTACAATCGAAGCTTGAGAGTTGTATCCTCCGAAATAGCAACTCCTTTACATCAATGAGCCTTGATACATCTTCTAAGCATTATAACGATACTTTATACTACAAAGATTATTCGGCAGAGTGCCGTTTATGACTTTTATTCAACTAAAAACAACAAAACGAAACTATAGAGATATATAGAAGAGAGATATATGCATTGGTACACTTCAAAATGGTTGCATTTGAGGTCTATTTATAGACCATATCACAAGGCGGCGCGTGCGGACCACCACCGCGTGCGGCTACACAAGATATATTCCTTGTCGAGAGATTTGTGGGCCCATTTGAGAGATTTTTCGCAATATTCGGCCTTCTCGGCGCAGTGCCGACATACAACATATCGATGTTCAGTAAAACCTATCTCGAGCTGTAGACCTCAGATTGACATGATTTGATATTCGTTGGAAAGCTCTTTTGAAGGCCTACAACTTTCATCAAGGACTTTTTCTCTGAAAATGCCTCTAAGTTAGATCAAATGTCCGTTGAAGATGAGTTACGGTAGAAACATTAAGGGCGATTGATCTGTTCAAAGTTGTTAGATTTTGGCATAATCTTTTATCCCACAAAACTCATGATTTATGCTTCAAAGTATGTCATGTTTTGGGATCTTAGTAAACATCTGATCCTGCAACAAACTCAACGAAACACCAAACGTAAATCTGACAAAAAACTATCATTTTTATCGTTTTTATAACTTATGCATCTAATTATAACTAACTATGATTTTTATAAGTTTTTAATGCATTTATATGAAATTATACTAAAATATCATAAATATAATAATAAAAAGTCTTATAATTTGATCATATATTTTTCATACATCATGTGACCCGATAGGCTTCCGAATATGTTGGTCGTAGACACAAAGTGCAAATTACTAAAATGCCCTTCATGCCTAACGATCACGGGATAGCGTCTAGCAACACACCGTGACCCCGATCATCGGAAGAGTCAAAAGCAATGACTACTACCTTTCATGTGAAGCGCCACCGTGTAACTTACAATCCTATCATTTGTAATAATATCCATACGATCGTATCTCGAGTGTCAATACATTAACGATCGTATCTTATAATCTGGATATCATGCTCTCTCGGGATAACACATTTACTCCCACTTTGCAAAGATTCTCAAGAGCTAGACATTCCTTATAAGAAGGCCATTTCGGATATTCGATCCCAATCATAAAATACGCGATTCCCGGACGACCAATCATGTATACTCCGCATGCTTCAATATCATACCCAATCACTACCGCATGATCTCCCCGTGGTTAGGAGAAATCTCAATAGTGTCAAAGCATGACAATCCACACCGTGATGCCATGAAGACTCCGGTCAAAAGGATAATTACACAACCGCCACATAGTGTGACACTTAATGTAAGTGGGCCAGTCTAACGTACGCATTCTCTAATACACATCCACGTACAGTCCAAGTGTCCCTACACTTCGATAGACGAGATCTATCCCTATCTTCTAAAAGATAGAAGACATCCAATACGTGCTAGTCTGATTATACTATCAACGTCCCATTTGATAATATGTAAGACTAGAGACATTTAAGTACCAATGTTGTAATAGTGATTAGAGATCTCATCAACCATAATCACTATCATGGTTTCTCTATCACAGATTGACACTAGGGACGTTACTATATATATACAACAAATAATATGAAGATAAACAATATATAATAACATAAGTGCTTTTATTAATCATAATAAAGTTATTACATGAACTAAATAGACTGTAAATGACCCGACCCGGTCGGATCCGGTCCAACCCGATTGGGTTTAGGACACCTTTCCAACAGAAACATGGCTATCCTCTTGGTTTCAAGTAAAAAGGAGATAATTTGATAGAGGAAGAACAGCCAGCAGAAGAAGATCAGGCCTAAAATAGGCCTGCTTGACCAGGAATTCCAAATCTCACTGCACAGCAACTTGACAAGTTGATGGCTCTACTGAGTTCTGATCCTCCTAGACATGTAGGATTTGCTGTTGGCCAACCTGTTGAGATTGTTGCACACTACTCACCTGCAACAGGGACATGTCATTTGAATTTAGTAAGATCTATACAATGGATCATGGACTTTGGTGCCACTGATCATGTTGTAGGATCATTATATCTGTTACGTAATCCAAAACCTTCATCTAATATAAAAATGAGATTACCATAATGGTAATAATGCTTCTGTTACACATATAGGACAAGTAAGAGTAAACCCTCAGCTGATTCTACAAGATGTTTTTTGCATTCCTGATTTTAAATATAACCTTTTATCTTTACCTTCTTTCATTAATCACACAAAAGGTGCAGCTGTTTTTTCTGCTAACAAGTGTTTTTTGCAGGACGAGAACAAGAAAATGATTTGTTCAGCTGAGTTACACAGAGGATTTTATGTCATGGATCAACAAATCAGACTTTCTCATGTTAATGCTGTAGAGAATCACACTTTATCTGATAGATTAGATAATGCCTTTTTATGGCACTACAGACTTGCTAGATAAGAGGCTGCAAGTCATTAGTTCACAGTCTGCTGATGTCAAATTTTGTAGTCATGATCTTTGTTATGTTTGACCTATGGCAAAATTAAAGAAAAATCTATTTCCATTAAGTACAACTGTTGTAAATGCTATTTTTGATCTTGTTCATATAGATATTTGGGGTCCTTTGAAACAACAAACTGTGAATGGACAACAATATTTTCTTACTGTTGCAGATGATTTTTCTAGATTTACTTGGATTTTTCTTATGAGGCACAAATCTGAAGCTCCGACCTTGTTAAATCTTTTGTTAAATTTGTTTCTACCCAATTTCAGACGGTTATTAAAGTTATTAGATCTGGCAATGGAGCTGAGTTCCAACTCACTGGTTTTTATGCTCAGCAGAGCATTATACACCAGATATCATGTGTCAGCACACCTGAACAAAATGGTATTGATGAAAGGAAACACCAGCATCTGCTAAATGTTGCTAGGGGACTGAGGTTCCAGAATAATTTACCTATTGAATATTGGGGTTTTTGTCTTTTACATGCTGTAAAATTAATTAATGCTGTAAAATTAATTAATGCTACACCTACACCACTGCTGAAGGAAAGTACCCTACATGAGGTCCTTTATGGACTAAACCAGATTACTGTGTGTTCAAAGTGTTTGGTTGCTTAGTTTTCTCTTGCACACTTCAGCAGTACAAGACAAAATTTGATTCCAGATGTAGGACTTGTGTCTATCTTGGGAATTCAAATACATTTAAGGGTGCCATTCTTTTAGTTATTACCAACAAAGATATCTTTGTTGCTAGAAATACTCAATTTCATGAGACTTATTTTCCTTTGTTTCAACAGGAGCTAGGCAAAGCTAGATATCTTGTTAATATGCCAGTGCCATTACCAGTGATGGATAGTTTTGATGATCTGCTGAATGAGTCAGCAGACCAGCCATACACAGGGCTAGCTGCAGTTGAGGCATCAATTGAAGAACATGCTCCTATCACCAGAGCAACCTAACAAACACAATTAAAAGATCCATAGGGATCGAGAAAATCACCAACCTTCTATCAAGGTAGTGCCCATACTGAGCTTTAGCGGACCCTACACCTACGAAATGAGGTCATGAATCAACAAACTTTCAAAGAGACTATGCTAGATTCATTGCCATTGATGCTTTTAAAGAACCTAATACTTACAATCAAGCCATCAAGCATGATGAATGGAAAGAAGCCATGCAAAAAGAAATTGAAGCTCTACAAAAGACACATACATGGGAAATAGTTTATCTGCCCCTAGGCAAGAAGCTCTTTGGGTGCAAATAGGTATACAGAGTCAAATATAATCCCAATTGTTCAGTCGAGAGATATAAGCAAGACTAGTAGCAAAAGACTACACTCAGACATATAGCATTAATTATCAAGAAACCTTTTCACCTGGTGTCAAGATTACCACAGTCAGAGCTTTACTTGCAGTAGCATCGGCTAATAATTGGCATCTACATAAGATGGATGTCAACACTGCCTTGTTAATGGAGATTTATATGAAGAATTTTATATGCAGTTACCCCCAGGTTGTGCAGAAACACAACCAAATCAAGTTTGCAGACTCACCAAATCATTGTATGGCCTCAAGCAAGCCAGTAGACAATGGAATTGCAAGTTAATTGAGTCCTTGGAAGCACTAGGATTTATTCAATCCAAGAATGACCACAGTTTTTCCACAAAGGGTCAAGACAGCCTTTTATTGCTTTACTGGTCTATGTAGATGACTTCATAAGCAAAGAAGCCCAGTGAAGCGCTTGATTCAAAGAGTCAAGAATGCCCTACATCAGCAATTCACTATTAAGGATCTTGGAAAATTAAGATATTTCCTAGGTATTGAAGCTGCCAGACCCTTGTAGGCATATCAATTTCTCAAAGAAAAACACTATTAATCTCCTGAAGAATATGATTTTTTTGGAGCAAAACCCGCTAAGACACCCATGGACTCCAAGCGAACTTTACAGCATGGCGATTCACCACTTTTAGAAGATAATATTGCTTACAGATCATTAGTGAGCAAAATCATCTATCTTACTTTTACTGCACTGTATATTGCTTTTGCAAATTCAAAGAATCGAGTCAATTTCTAGACACTCTATTGAAAATCATATGAAAGCGAAGACATAGACTCGAGGTATTTTTGAAGGCTAATCCTGGTCAAGGAATCTTGTTCCCAGCAGACAATAATCTTATGCTCAAAGGTTTTACAGTCAGTGTTTGGGCTGGTTGTCGTAAAACAAGAAAATCAATATCAGGCTACATGATGTTCCTAGGAGATGTCCAAATCTCTTGGAAGGGAAAGAAACAAACTACTATATCAAGAAGTTCTTCAAAGGCTGAATATAGGGCTATGGCAAATGCAGTTTGTGAGATTCAATGGCTCATTTACATCCTCCAAGATTTGAAGGTTCCAGTCCAACTGCCTACCATCTTGTTTTGTGATAATACAAGTGCCTTGCACATTGCCCATAATCATGTCTTCCATGAAAGAACCAAACATATAGAGATTTATTGTCATGTTGTAAGAGACAAAGTCAAGTTTGGACTTGTCAAACTGCTACCAGTCAACACAAAAGAACAAATAGCTGACATTCTCACCAAAGCTCTCGATGCACCTATTTTCACCTATCTGCTAGACAAATTGGGAATTTCAAAGATATTTCAGAGTTCCAGTAGCTGAAGGGAATGCTGAGTGCAAGTTGTTCATGCATCACTCTCAGCTTGATGGGGTGTTATAGTATAGAGGCTTAAGGGAATGCTGAGTGCAGACTGTCTGCTAAACTCAACAGGCTGCTGAGTAGTGTAAGACTGTTGAGTAGCATAGTGTAGTGTAAAAACGATTATTTAGTTATAGTTTGTTGTAACCGTTTGTAACTTGCTTATAATCAAGTTTCATGAGGTATATGGAGCTATAAATACCCCATGATCAGAAGAATTTCAATCCAACTTGTAACCTTTAGTTCATTAATAATATTTCTGCGTTTTATCTTCAGTTTACAATTCAAACTTCATCAGATACGGAGATTGGCCCTAAGTGATGGTGAAATGGATCTTACTAAATTTTCATCTCCTAAACATGACTTTCTAGTCAAAGTCCTCTAATAATGGGAAGAACTATATACTTCCACAACAAATAGTTGTTCCTATCGAGTTTCATATTACACACCTGGTTCAGATTACTAGTGGAGGGTAGATTCATCAGAGATGAAGTTGCAGTTGTACAAAGCGAGGGAGGTGGAGGAGAATTAGAGTAAATCGGACCTAAACCATGAGGAAAAAGATCGGATCTGCCAAAAATGATACCTGAAGTAAAAGGAAAACCGGTGTTGGATAAGGATCTGGTCTGCATGAAGATGGATGGTAGAACTCCATCACTTGCCACTGACAGACTCGCATCAGAAAGGTGAGTAGATAAGATCAGAGATGTTGTTGTGTTGTTCCCATGATTCGAAGAGGTTTTTGGAGCTATGCTGAACCCGTTTTCTCCACTGGTGGTGCTAGGCTCTCTCTATAAGGGAGCTTCGGAGACACTTCCATCAACGGTATCGGAATTTGTGGTGCTAATTGTCAAGGGCGATGACTACACCCACCATAACCCGGTTTCTCTGATACCAAGTTGGAATTTGATAATCAAGAAGAAGAGTTTTGTTAATTCATTCATTCACTGAATACATACAACATATAAACTTCATCAACTACATTTCTCTACACTATATTTGCTAATCTTATCTGGAATCTAACAGACCTGCCACATGGAACCAAAGCTACCCTAACGACATATAGTAATTTAATTATCTAACATGAATTAGCATGGACAAAGTCATGTTCGAACCTATGAGAACAGACCACCACTGTATGTCCACTCTTACCACAGAGTTGGCACACTAGTTTGGAAGCATTATTTGAGTTCCTACCACCTCTTCCTCTTTTATTTCTGCCATTCATTCCTCTAGTTCCATAGTTCTGGGAAGCAGTGAAAGGTCTAGGATTGGATACTGGTCCATGGGACCTTGGTTTATAAGACTTCATAATAATTCATTTACAGATTCAAACGGTCATTAAACTAAGGGGGTTGATCAAGTGCATTGCAGCACCCAAAAATTCAAACGTAGACATGTTGGTTCTTTGAATCGTGAAATCTTTCATTGTTCGCCCGCCCACCCCGTCACTCATCAACTAGAGTTGTTTGTATCAAATTAGACCAGAGGCATTGTAGTTGAAAAACCAACCACAAAGACATCGGATTTTACACCGAGGCAGGTAATATTCATTTAAAGACTTCTTTGATGGTAAATTATTTTCTGATCATAGTGAAGGTGAAACTGATGCCTAAGTCCAAAATGGTAGACTTCGATGTCAATATCAAAAGAAGAGTGTTATGGCTTGTGGAAGCCATGGGCTCTTATTATTAAGGTTCTGAGAAAGAATATTAGCTTCGGGTGCTCAGTCAACAGCTATTCGTGGAAACTATTGTGTAGGATCGAACTAATAAATATAGAGTGGGTTTCCACATTAGATCAATCATATTAGGTTAGTCGGCAATGTACATATAATTTGATCAAATTGTAGAGACAATGTTCAAGATCTGATGAAATTTTAGTGTAAGTGATTGCACATGCTTGGATCAAGTGGATATCAATGTGTACGAATATAAAACATTTAATCAAGACAATTTATAATGTATAAGTAGTGAACACATAGATTTATACAGGTTCCACTAAGATGGTATGAAAAACAAAACTTTCAATCAATCCTGTACCAAATTGTGACCTTAGATATGTAAACCTTCCTCTAATGGAATTATTTTTATTCAATCAGATATTAGATTACAAAGAGCTACAACTCAAAGCAAACACCAAGCCACATCTTGATAAACCTTATGTCATTCACTCCAACACTTCCACAGATGTAATGGATGAAACTGCACCAGCCTTTCAATCACAAAGAAATTATGTAGTGTATTGAGATGATTTGCACCTACCCGATGATCACAACTTGTTTGTGAATCTCAACTAGTTACTCAATCAACCAACAACTGTTTTCAAGCAACCAAATTGCCACAACAGTTCACAAACTAGCTATCTAAAAACAATGACAAAGCCAATAGTCTGTCATATATTCTCAACTCAGAACTCAAAGATGAAGAGAGTAAGCCTTATTTGGAGTTTAAATAAGATTGAAACAAAGCCTTAGCTCTGGCAGTATAAGCAGTAGTCTTATGTGATCTTGGATAAGCCTTTTTTTATAGGCCATATGTATGCAACACTGCAAATAAGAAGTAGCCTTTGCATTCAAAAATAAGTGTAGGTTTTCTGCCGTTTGAAGCCTACATGAAGCTTCCTCATTCCTTCCTCTCTTTACAAAGATATTTCAGGTGAAATTCAAAGATCAAACAAATCAGCAATCCGTTGGAGAGAGCTTGAAGAAGTTAGGTGAAAAAGTTGATTGGGCACTTGTACTGCAAAGACTTTAGCTCCGGTTGCAACCCTTAGATCAAGCCATGATCTTGTGGCTTTCCATGTATCACATTTGGATGATTGATTAAGTTATATAAACCTTGATTTGTAATACAAACTTGTACGACATTGTATCACAATACGTGCATGAAGGCAAACTTGATCAATCAAAGAATGATAAAAAAAGTATTTGATCAAATTTTGATTTCTTCATGTTTTGTGTCTTTGATCTTGAAATTTAGCTTGATAAAATGTTGTAAGATACTTGTATAATACCTATATACGATCAATAAAGCTTCGTGACACTGTAAGTGATGTACACTTCAGTTGGTATTAGTACATAATACATCATAAAGATACAATATCAATAATGAGGGGGTTTGATCAGAATTGAGAGGATTTAGCCTTTAAATGGTTGGAAATTGTATAACATACACATATCAAACCTTAACGCATATAATCATGTAGAATTCAATCCAAAAGCCAATTACACCTCATTTTAAGGTGTGTTATCTTTGAAATAATCAAACATAAGATCTTCAACAAGGGGTATTGAGAATTAGTATCATCACAAATTTCAAAGATTTTATGGCTTCAGTTATGGATATTTGTGATGCGTTCCATACTTCTCGTATTTTTACAACTTTGTGGTACATTTGGAATGCATGATCTGAATGGATTTATGATGATTAACCCACAATTATTAGAAGTCCCATTATGAGTCTTGAACATGATGCTAAGGAATTTAATGACGCAACTCAAATGCCTTTATCTTGATATGAACAATGTGTGTGGCCGAGCTCGTGGTCACCATTTGTAGTAATTTGTGTTTTGTATTAATGAATCAAAGTGTTACAACAGTGGGTATATATATACCAGTACAATGGGTAGTAAAGTAAATATACATTATCTAATTATTAACAATATCAGTATTAGTGATTATATCTTCAACACGCCCATGAATCCCGCAAGCGAGAGAGTGGACACGGAGATTGTTCTTCAAGGTAGCAAAGCGTGGGTTTCCCAACGGTTTGGTGAGGAGATCCGCAAGTTGATCTTTTGAGGTGAGAAAGGAAACAGTGAGCTTCTTGGCAGCAATTAACTCTCGAACATGGTGAAAGTCGATCTCAATATGCTTGGTGCGAGCGTGGAAAACAGGGTTGTGAGCGAGGTACGTGGCTCCAATGTTATCACACCAAAGTGTGGGGGTAGGTGTAGGGACAAGCATGTCGGCGAGGAGGCTGCGAATCCATTGTAATTCAGATGCAGTGTTGGAGAGGGTCTTGTACTCGGCTTCGGTGCTGCTCTTGGAAACGGTGAAGTGCTGTTTGGAACGCCAGCTAATAAGATGAGCACCGAGAAAAATGCAGTAAGCACCGATAGAGCGTCGATTATCCGGGTCAGCAGCCCAATCAGAATCGGAGTAGGCCCGCAAGTGTAACGTGGAGCGGCGCGAGAAATATAAACCCTCAGAAATCGAGCCTTTGAGGTACCGGCGAGACGCTTAACCGCTAACCAATGTGCTTCGGTCGGTGCATGCATGAACTTACTAGCCTTATGAACCGCAAAGGCAATGTCCGGACGAGTAAAGCTCAAGTATTGGAGACCGCCAACAACTGCACGATAAAGGGCAGGGTCCGAGAACAAGGGCCCCGGATCATGATGTAGACGAGCGGAGGCAGCCATAGGGGTCGAGCAGGGTTTCGATTTCTCCATATTGGCCTTCTGCAGTAATTGGAAAATGTACTTACGTTGTGTGAGAAATAAGCCATCCGGTGTGTGAAGTGCTTCAATGCCAAGGAAGTAGGACAGGGTGCCAAGATCCTTAACCGGAAAATGAGTGCCAAGGAACCGAATAACCTCTTCCACGTGAGAGGAACTATTGCCTGTGAAGATTACATCATCCACATAAATAAGGATATAGAGTCGAATAGTGCCACTAGAGTAAACATACAAGGACGTATCTGCTTTGGAGCCCACAAAGCCATATTTGGTGAGAACATCAAGAAACCGAGAGAACCATGCGCGAGGTGCCTGCTTAAGACCAGATAAACTCCGCTTGCCGCGCATATATCGATGATCGGGGTGAGCAAACCCCGGGGTTGCATCATATAAACCGTCTCTGTCAGATTACCATGAAGGAACGCATTTTGAATGTCAACTTGACGAAGCAGCCATCCCTGTGAAGTAGCAAGAGATAACAAAATGCGTATAGTGACAGATTTCACAACCGGACTAAACGTGTCGGTGTAATCAATACCGGCTGCCTGATGAAATCCTTTGGCAACAAGACGGGCTTTGTGGCGTTCAATGTGACCATCCGCATGGTGCTTGGTGCGAAATACCCATTTGTTACCGACGACATATTTGCGCGATAGGGCACTAGGTCCCATGTGTTAGTACGAAGTAGAGCATTAATTTTGTCTTGCATGGCCTCACGCCACACTTTGTGTTTGGATGCTTCGTGTAGGAGGTGGGGTCAAGGTTGTAGTAGTGGTGACAAGGGCTTTGGGTAATGGGTAGCAGATAAAGTCCGGTGTTTGTTTGGTGTGGTGAGGTTTTGGTTCGAGTACGAGTTGTCATAGGGTGACGTGGAGGAGGAGGTGGGAGGGGGCTCGGTAGTGGAGAGGTGGGCGGGGGTGGGATAAGTGGAGTAGGCTCGGGTGGAGTTGGTGGAGTTGGTTCGGGTAGGATGGGGTTTTTAGGTGGAGGTTTGGTTGGGGGGGGTTTGGGTTTGTGAGTGGTGGTACGAGCAGCCGAAGGGTTGGATGGTAAGAAGGATGTTAGGGAGACAGTAGTGGTGGGGAGAGAAGGGGTGGGCAACGCAGGAGTGTAGGGAAAGACATTTTCATCGAAGATGACGTGACGGGCGATGTAGAGACGACCGGTGGAGAGGTCAAGGCACTTATAGCCATGGTGGGAAGGACTATAACCAAGGAAAATACAAGTTTTGGAGCGGAAATCGGTTTTGTGACGGTTGTAGGGGCGAAGGTAGGGCCAACAGGCACAACCAAAGACTCTGAAAAAGGAATAATCAGGAGTGCGGTTGTAGACAAGCTCGAATGGTGACTTGTTGTTTAGGACACGAGTAGGTAAACGATTGATGATATAGGTGGCTGTGGTGAATGCATCTTCCCAATAGGTTAGAGGGAGATTGGAGTGGGCAAGAAGGGAGAGTCCAACTTCGGTTATTTGGCGATGGCGGCGTTCGATAGCACCAACTTGTTCGTGCGTATGAGGGGCGGAGCGACGATGGTGAATGCCAAGGTGATTTAAGGTACGTTCAAAGTGACGGTATTCGCCACCCCAATCAGTTTGAATAGCCTTGAGTTTGGTATTAAATTGTCGTTCAATGAGTGATAGGAAATTTGGAAAAAGAAGCTCAACGTCAGACTTTCGCTTTATAGGGTAAAACCATATGTATTTGGTATAATCATCAAGAAAACTCACATAATAACGATTGCCATAAAGAGAGGATTCAGTAGGTCCCCAAACATCAGAATAAATTAAATCCAAAGGTAAACTAGAGGTAAACTCAGAAGTACGTAAAGTATGACGATGACTTTTTGAAAGTTGACACGGAGCACAAACCGCATCCGGTGATTTATTGGAAAGAGAAATAGATAAACTACTTAAGGCCTGACGAAGAACAGGATGAGAGCAATGGCCAAGACGGTGATGCCACATGGTGGTTGAACTGGACGAAGAGTGATGCGCTTGGACAGGACTTCGGGTAAGTCTGTGGAAGTGATAGAGGCCGTCTTGAACAAAGCCTTTAAGAAGAATGGTTCCCGTGTAATCCTTCACAAGAAAGAAAGAGTCGTGAAATTCAAAATACACTGAATTATCAGCACAGAAACGTTGAACTGATAATAGATTGCGTGTTAAAGCGGGGGAAACAAGGACATTAGAAAGGTGATAAGTGCGTGGGTGTGAGTAATATGTGGACGAGCCAAAGTGAGAGATGGGCAAACCCGAACCATCACCGATGTGTACGTGCTCAGGACCATCATAAGCTTCAGAGTGGACGTTTAGGTTGCGGAAGTCATTGGTGAGATGATGCGTGGCACCAGTGTCGGGAAGCCATTCAGAGTTTGGGTTATAGTGGGGTTGGGTGGCATAAGCTTGGGGGGGACGTGGGGTACGGGGTAGGGCCGGGTTGGCTGCCGGGTCAGCAGAGTGCTCATACCTGTAGTAACATGCATGGGCAGTATGCCCTACTTTAGCACAAATTTGACAAATAGGGGAATAATCGTTACCAGTATTAGTAGATTGACGAGGATTTCCACGACCGCGACCACGACCACCACGTCCCCTATAGTTGGGAGAGTGGCCTCGACCACGGTTATTGAAGGAGTTACCAGGGGTGTTGTTGGAGCCGCTGGAAGTGCTGTTGCGGGCATAATTGGCCTGAGCCGAACCGGTGGCCGAGAGAGGGGCAATTGGCGTTGGGCGGTGGTGCTGAATGCGGCTCTCGGTGGTGAGTAACAGGGCATAAAGCTCATCGGCTGTCAATGAATCGCGAGTAGAGACCATGGTGACGAGGGAGTCATAGTCGGGACCGAGCCCGGCAAGTAAGTAAGCCACGAAGTCATCGGAAGACAGTGGGTGGCCGGCTAGGTGGAGTTCGTCGGCAATATTTTTCAATTTGAAGTAGTATTCGGTGGCGGAGAGTTCGTTCTTCCTGGTGGAAGCAAGCTCGGTTCGCAGTTGAACCAATTTTGCCCGGCTTTGTGACGCAAAAGACGTTTGAAGGGCTGCCCAGATGGAAGCCGAAGTCGTGGCGGTGTAGACTTGGAGGAGCACCTCGTCGGACAAGGAGGAGGTGATCGTGGAGAGTATCATCTGGTCGGTTTTAGTCCAGGCCGCTAGGTCATCATCATAGTCGGTGTTTTCTTCAGTCTTTCCGGCGGCGGTGGTCAGGGTACGTAGCGGCGGGGGTATGGATCCATCAATGAAACCGAAGACTCCCTGTCCTCGGAGGTAGGGCAAGATCTGAGCTCGCCATAGGTTGTAGTTGCCACGCGTCAATTTGGTGATGTGAAGCGAGGAGGAACGAGTAAAGGTTGGGTATTTTGGCGACGCCACGGTGGAGGAACCATCGTCGGACATGATGATGCGCAGATGGTGAAGACGACGCAGGTAGGGTTTTTTTTTTTGATTTTGGATCACAGAGGCTCTGCTACCATGTAGTAATTTGTGTTTTGTATTAATGAATCAAAGTGTTACAACAGTGGGTATATATATACCAGTACAATGGGTAGTAAAGTAAATATACATTATCTAATTATTAACAATATCAGTATTAGTGATTATATCTTCAACACCATTTGTCCCGCGTATTGTCAACGCAAATATTGATGCTTCTTTTGTGGAAGGTCGTGTAGCTGTAAGAGTTATTTTAGAGACCTCCGGTAGTGATTGGCTCCCTCGATGTAGAATATGTTGAACTCGTGATGCTTTTTCAAACACTCTACATGGGAACACAACTAGGATTTCGCTCCATTGTGTTTGAGACGACTCTCTATTCGGTGTCAAGTGTCTTCAAGGCTAAGATTATGATATTTCCTCACCAAGTTGTGCTAAAATGAGGATGTTCTTAGTTTAGCTAGAGTTTTCCTTTGTATTCTTTTCAATTCATTAATGGATTGTTTGTTTTGAGGGAATAGAATATAATGAAATGAGTTTTCATTTCATTTCAATGATTGGATATGATTATAATGTAATAGAATGAAATGAAATTTTATTCCAATGGAATGAAAAAAGTCTATTTTTATTCATTCTAAAAATGGATGGAATGAAATGAAAACCGACAAAATGCGTGGGTGATGAGGTAAGAGTGAGATAAGGTTGTGTGGGTGGTGGGTAAAGGTAGGGTAGGGTCGGTGGAGTGATGGGTAAACTAGGTGGTATGTATGAAAAGGTAGTGTAGGGTCGGTGGATTAGGAAAGGTTGGGTGGGGTAAGGCAGGGTGAGATAAGGTAGGGTGGGGTATGATGGGTGGGATAGGGTATGGTGTGATGAGGTAAGTTGGTGGGAGAGGGTAAGGTTGGGTGGGGTAAGGCAGGGTGAGATAAGGTAGTGTGGGGTATGGTGGGTGGGATAGGGTATGGTGTGATGAGGTAAGTTGGTGGGAGAGGGTAAGGTTGGGTAGGATGAGTGGTATGATGTGTTGTGGGGTAAGGTAAGGTGGGTGGTGTTGTAAAACTGCCCACCCATCCCACCTAACCCTACATTTTGCACCTTACCCTACCCCACCATACGGTACCCTACAACTCCACTCTTCTTCATCCTACTCTACCACCTCACATTACCATTCACCACCCACTATCACTCGGTATTTAATCTATTATAAAAAAATCATTACATTCGGTCACGTTCCAAACACAATAATGAAATAAGTTTATTTCAATCCATTCAATTTCCATTCATGGGATTTTATTTCATTATACTCTATTCCTGCAAAACAAACGTGTTTATAGGTAATTCAACAGCTCACGTGTTAGCTCAAACGAGTCTCTCAGCTAGTTGTCTTGTTGGGTGGGGTGTTTTGCCTCTGTAGTCTGTTTTTTCAGTTCGTGCAATGGGCATGACTTAATAAAATTACCCTTGAAAAAAATAAGGAATTGGAAAGAATTACAAAAATATTTTATCAATTAAGAATAAGATAACTTTTCAAAAAATTGCATAAAAGACAATTTTTATAAAAATGCTGGACGATTTTTCTTCCAAAAATAAAATAAAATAAACCAACGCCTCATCCATATTTTTTAACCCCTTATATCTTTCAATTTAGAACTCTAAATTTAAAGATTCTTTCACCATTTTTTAAAAAAAAAATTTCATGCACTTTATTTTGAAACCACATTAACCACATTCCGACGTAATTTTCGAAAATCCACTGTCGAAATTCAGTATTCTTCGAAATTCACTGTTTTTCGAGATTCACCGACAAAATTCACCGAGTAATTTCGACAGTAAATCTCACGAAAAATGATGTAATTATATCGAACCAAGTCTCAAAACGAAGAAATGAAAAAATAAAAATTCAACGAAATTTTCATCACAATCGAAGATTAAAAAAAAAAAAAAAAAATTGGAAAGAAAAAAAAAGTTGTTATTTTTTCTATAAAATTTGGATTTCCTTATTACTTAAAAATATTTTCTACTACCTAATTTTCTAGAAGGAAAAAAATGTCCCTCGATTTTCTCTTACCATCCCATAAACAGACGCTTGTATTAATATGGTACTCTACTCATATATATATATATATATATATATTTTTATTTTTTTTTTGGTATGTGAAGAGATCACTTTATTAACCGGCCTGGTACTCTACTCTTTATTTCACGATATATATGAAAAAAACAGTTTTAAAACAAAGATATCATAAATTCAATGATAAGTATGGATCAATCATGTTGTAGTGTGAGATAGAGAGGTGATGGGGAACCCAAACACCAGCTCACATTTCCTCCTTTTTATTACCCCTTTCCCCCTCCCTCGTAACAATTTGCACGCTTAATTTTGTACATATATATATATACAAACTTATGGTTTTTTCCTCTTAATTCTCCGGTGGGCGGCCTCTATTTTCATTATCATGGCCTCCTCCTCCTCCAAGGCCAATTCGAAAAGCAAATGGTTCCATTGCTTCAAAGTTGTCGTGGAATCCAAACAAATTGGAGTCAAAAAAGGGAAAAATTGCTGCGATGACAAGTTTCCCGAGGATTTGTCCGATGATGAAAATATGGTTTTTCCTCTTCATGATATTGATCATGGCCGCCGGCGCCGGAGCAAGAGGAAAATGTTCGGGTGTGGCTTTTCTCGCATTGTCAAAGACGTCTTTTTCCAGACATCTTCCGTAAGCTTTCCCTTTGATTAATTTTTCCCATTCTTGTATTGCAATACGTCGGTTTAATTTGAGAATTGACTTTTAAAATTAATTAAATTTCTCCTCAAACTCTTCAATTTCCTATCTTTAATTATTTTAATTTTCCTTCCATTTCAGGCAAAGAAAACAAGAAGCAAGAAATTTGCAGAACGGGTATCATCAACAGTCGGCGCCGGCGCCGGAGGGGATAGCAGCCCGTCGGACGGCAGCTCAGGCCATTCAAATTCAAGCGGCCGCACCTCCCTCTTTTCATCCTCACCATCTGGTTTACCTTTATCTCAACATTCTTCATCTTCTTCTCTGTCAAATTTAAGTTCAGGATCAGAAAGAAAGCCATCGACGTCATCGGATTTGGCTGATTTAAACATGATCATTATGAAGCCCTTGAAGAAGAAGAATATTTTAATGAAGAAAAGTGGGGAGGACCATAATGCAAATATTGGGCTTTATTTTCTTCTTGTTATTTGTTTGGTGGGATTAGTGTTCTCTGGAAAAGCATTTGCCATTTTTTGTACAGCAACATGCCTCTTCTTATTCCAGGGAGCTGGAAACTCAACCTGATAATCATGTCCTTCACATGCATGCATGCACTTTCCTACCGTAAATTGTCCTAACAATTAAATGGTAAAATACATTTTTACACTTAACTATTTATTATTGTGGGTTTTTCTCAAAAAAATATTTATTATCGTGGGATCAACTATTATTTATAATTATATAAAAATATAATATGTCTTTTCTTGTGACACCAATACATGTGAAAGTAGGGTGTAAATGAGTTTTCCTTCCGTTTGTTAGGTAGGTTTTATTTGTAAACATGTATATATTGGCTGTGAAGAGAAACTCAAATTGCATGACAATTTTCAAAACTATACAATACATGTCAATATATATATATATATATATATATATATATATATATATATATATATATATATATATATATATATTGGTTGTTTCCTACTACATACCATACTATCCATACATACCTACATACCGCATCTCATCACTATTTTAGTCAAGCACCCTGCTATTGTTTGAGTCAAGACTCAGTTATTGTATAAAACTCATTATTGTTTATTATATAAAATCTGTTAGAAACTGCTAGCCAAGCTCAAACAATAATTGATGCACTAAAATAAAATGATGATCGACGCACTATTTTAGTAGTAAAAATCTTGTAAGTATGGATCAATAGTGTATGATATATAACCCATTTCTATATATATATATATATATATATATATATATATATATATATATATATGTGTGTGTGTGTGTGTGTGTGAGAGAGAGAGAGCTAGAGAGAGAGACTCGTTAGTTGATATAGATAAGAGCACCTGCATTAGAATATCATCACAGATTCTTTATTTTACAGATTCAAACGTCGCTTTTCATAGCTTGATTCTCTCTATCAAAACTGATCGCATCGTCGAATCTACATTATACTTATACAACATTAAAATATTTTTTACTTCACTGTATTGTTTTCATTTTTCTACACTTCTATATCCTTTTTTTATTCCATTAAACTCCTATTATAATTCCTTGCAAATAATTATTGGAGAGAAAACAACCGCTCATCCAATTGAAAATATATTTTAAAAAAAAGCATAGCAAAAAACCTGCTAGTTAATTTTTTTTGAGGGTAAAATAGTAACAAAAAAGACGCTCATGCTTCGGAAAAAATGTGTAATAAAAAACAATAACACTCATCAATTGCATAACTTACTTAATAGAGTCATAAGTTATTTTTTGAACAGAATAGAGCCATAAGTTAGCGAGAGAAAAGAATATAAAAAAGAAAAAAGAAAAAAGAAAAAAGAAAAATGAGAAAGAAATACATCACGGGAGCAAAAGTTGGGTCTCAAGATTGTATCAAAATGCGGTAGATGTCCAAAAAAAAAAAAAAAAAATCAGATTATGTTCATATAGATTTATTTAAGAGATTCCACTGCAATGTCATTTTAGGTGAATCTTAAAGGTCATAATCTGTAAAATTCAAATTTAACACAATTTACAGACTTTACTGCGAGTGCTCTAAGATAACTCTCGTGTCAATTGTTAATACACATTTTTTGTGACTTTTCTATTAATTAATATTGCTACAATATTTCTTTTAGATCACTACCATCTTAAAATAATAAATTATACTGGTCGGACGTAAGATATAGGGTGTAAACTGTAAAGGATCTAAATCGAGCATACATAAAGCTTTCTAAACATGAAACTCACATCATTACCAAAACCGTTATTGATCATAAGCACCTTCAAACCCGATCTTGTGTTGTACTAAATTTAAGCATGTTTAGAGACAAATATAAGAGTAATGATAGAGGCACAACGAATGTTACACAACGGTGACATAACGGGATCTCCTACCTTTGATTTTAATAAGTGTTAATTGATTGTGATATGTACTCATCAAAATCGCGGGAGAGATCATGTTGTGTCACCCGTTAGATAATTTTGGTTGTCTTATCATCGCTCTCCAAATATAATAAGAGTAATGGTACGGGTATAACCGTTGCGCCACAATGAATCACACAATGGTCATTTGCACCGCTGATCATTATAAGTCTAAATTTATCTTGACGTGAACAATCAAGATCAACGGTACAGATAACCGTTGTGTTATTGTTCTGGCACAACGGTTGTGCCTGTATCATTTATCATATAATAAAAGTTTTTTAATTTTTTGAAAACCATATAATAAAAGTTATATTTGAAAAGACAAGTATAACATAGTTTTACTCTAAATTCTTTCCATCTAATACTATCTATATTCTAAAATATAAGTCATTCTGCACTTTTAGTTACGTCCCCACAATATAAGTTTCATTCTCAGATACTAATGCAACATTTATTACTATTATCTCCATCTTACCCCTAATTTATTATCAATCCAACCACAATTCATTACTTAACAATTATCGCGTTAATGATAGTCAAGGGGCATTTTAGACATTAACAATCAAATTTATGACATTCAACCACTTTCTTAGTCTGTGTGAAAACACCTAGAATGACTTATATTTTGGAACGGAAATAATATGATAAAATTAATGATATTTCTTTCACATGCATGTAACATATACGCGTATAAATTATGCTAGTTTTCCTGCAATATTAAGAAGAGTAGTGATAATGCCACAACTGTTGGAAATGTGTCCTAAACCCAATCGGGTTGGACCGGATCCGACCGGGTCGGGTCATTTACAGTCTATTTAGTTCATGTAATAACTTTATTATGATTAATAAAAGCACTTATGTTATTATATATTATTTATCTTCATATTTTTTGTTGTATATATATAGTAACGTCCCTAGTATCAATCTGTGATAGAGAAACCATGATAGTGATTATGATTGATGAGATCTCTAATCACTATAACAAGGTTGGTGCTTAAATGTCTCTAGTCTTATGTATTGTCAAATGGGACATTGATAGTATAATCGACTAAAGACGTATTGGATGTCTTCTATCTTTTAGAAGATAGGGATAGATCTCGTCTATCGAAGTGTAGGACACTTGGACCATGCGTGGGCGTGTACTAGAGAATGCGTCGTTAGGATCGACCCACTTACATTAAGTGTCACACTATGTGGCGGTTGTGTAATTATCCTTTTGACCGTAGTCTTCATGGCATCACGGTGTGGATTGTCATGCTTTGACACTATTGAGATTTCTCCTAACCACGGGGCGATCATGCGGTAGTGATTGGGTATGATATTGAAGCATGCGGAGTATACATGATTGGTCGTCCGGGAATCGCGTATTCTATGATTGTGATCAAATATCCGACATGGCCTTCTTATAAGGAATGTCTAGCTCTCGAGAATATTTGCAAAGTGGGAGTAAATGTGTTATTCCGAGAGAGCATGGTATCCAGATTATAAGATACGATCGTTAATGTATTGGCACTCGAGATACGATCGTATGGACATTATTTCAGCGATAGGATTGTAAGTTACACGGTAACTGCTTCACATGAAAGATAGTAGTCATTGCTTTTGACTCTTCCGATGATTGGGGGTCACAGTGTGTTGCTAGACGCTATCCCGTGATCGTTAGGTATGAAGGGCATTTTAGTAAATTGCACTTTGTGTCTACGGCCAACATATTCGGAAGCCTATCTGGTCACACACATATGAACATCGAGTCGGATTAAAATGCGGTTATAGTTGATAACCAAATAAGGAAAATTTATCTTTAGACTATAAAGGTTATAGTGGTAAATTAATATGGTGGTATTTATTTATTATGAATAAATAAAATACAAGATATTAATTATATATAAATTATATTAATTAAAGAATATTCCGGAAGTCAATCTTTTGACTTTTGGGGCGCCACATTCAAGTGTGTAAGATACACTTGGATTGTGCACTTTAATTAATAAGATTACCATATAATAATATAAGATATTAATTGATTTTGTAAAATAGATTTATGGTAATAAGATAATTATATTCAATATAAGATATTGGCAAAATTAAAATTAATTAATTATAATTAAAGAGATAAATCAATCTAGAAGATTTTCCTTATTTTATTGGGAAAATATTTTCTTCTCTTCCACACTATAGGGGCGCCACTTATCACTATAAATAAGAGGTGGGTGTCAAGCTCTTTTGTACATCACAATTGCAAGAGCTCCTAGTTCTTGTGTAAAATAGAGAGCAACCTATAGTGAGTTTGTGAGGGGGGAAAAAGGCCGGTCTAGCAACCGGAGTTTTTCAATAGCAATCCAAGGAGGATTCCGGCAAGGGGTTCGTGTGGATTAGCGATAGAGGCCGGACGCGTGGACGGCTTGCGCACTGAACTATTTCCGTTGACGGTCAAAACGACGATCTTATAGATCATCTGAGGTATAACCGTCAAACTACTTAACGTGTTTATTGCATTAAACGAAGAACGATCTAGTAAAAGGAAATCAAATTTTAAATTCCGCTGCGTTAAACTAGTGATTTCCTAACAACAACAAATGTGCACAATAATGTTCCACAACACACTTTTGGACCATTGATTATGATGTGACCTATTGATTCAAACGGTCCCAAAAATCAATGGTGAAAAAAGTTGTTGTGACACTTTGTTGTGCATATTTATTGTGGAATAATCATTTCTCATTTAAGAAATGGGTGTGAGTGTGACCCATCTTTTGCCAAACACTTGAATATTTATTCGATCTGTGAAAGGATAAGATGAAGGAATGGAAACCTTTCATGGATATACGTACAATAGGCTTTAAAAAAAAATATAGATGTTATGACGGATCGATCAATAAGTGATGGTGATTGTGAGTAAAGATAAGCAATTAACAAGTAAACAAACACAGAAACAAGAAGAACACAGGTTTAATGTGGTTTCCGTCAATGGCCAACTACTCCAGAGACAAACGAAGATTATATAT
The DNA here is from genome assembly GCA_026214975.1 of Gentiana macrophylla. Taxonomy (NCBI): domain Eukaryota; kingdom Viridiplantae; phylum Streptophyta; class Magnoliopsida; order Gentianales; family Gentianaceae; genus Gentiana; species Gentiana macrophylla. The sequence goes on from CM047808.1 coordinate 108,919,581, forward strand.
TATCACGAGAATGTTACAAGTTACAATTAATATAGATGGTATTTATAGCCTTGGGAATCCAACCCTAACCGAATAAACAGCCAACCCAGTAAATGACTGAAATACCCCAGAAGTAACTTCACCAAAACGGAAACCATGCAGCAGACGCGTTCACTTAGTTTGTTGTGAAACATCAAACTCAACTTCAGCAGCCTTAACTTCAGCAGGTTGATTAAACCTCCCGATCTGCCCCAGTTGAACACCAGACCATAGCTTTCATACCAAACTTCAGCAGCATAGTTTAAGTCACCATTACAATAGAAAAGCTGCCGGCAAGGAGCAAAAGAAAAGGGACAACATGAGTTTATGAATTAATATAAAATTCATGAGAGGACAAAGAATGATTAGTTGTAGTGTATGGATATTGAAAATCATCAAAAGAAAGTGGAAGAAGGGCAGCAATATTTAAAATATAAAAAAAAGGGATGAAGAAGGCAGATGTAGGCGAAACATGTACATGGTGGTGGTAGCTGAATTTATCAAATGGTTTAACCATTCAGATTTCATCGTGCATGGTGGGCATCATCCCATATGCATGAAGATCAACTAGAAAGAGAGGCCGAATGGTATAATAAGAAGTACAGAGGCACGTTCAGTTGGGAAAATTAATAGTGTAGTACCGGTTTACTAATTTTTTTTTGAAAATCGAATAACATAAACTTGTAGAAACATATTGCAGGCATGATGAACACATAATAAGACCGAACATTTCATTCATAGAAAATTATTGCAACACATTCGAAATAAAAAAATGCAGAAAGCAAGAGTAAAAAACAAAAACTTATTCGTTAGACTGAGGCGCGTAGAACGCTGCTCTTAACACTTTATTGCCCCGATTAAATGCCCACGGTTACGGCAAGAAGTATTCCAAGATACAACAGTCTTTACCTTGTTCTGATTACGGCACTTCAATGCGAACAAGTGGCGAACTGATCTGGCCTCGATATCTCTGACTAATGAAATGCAAAAAGTGCAGGCTTTTGTTTTTGCGAATTTTTAAAGTTGAAAATTTTGTTGTTTTCATTCAATAAAATGGGATTATATAGACGAGAAATAGGTAGAGTTAGAACCTTTCAGAATGCGGTTAGAGGGTTGGTTATTTTTGGTTCATGAAAAGAAATCCGAACTGATGCCAATGGTGGATTTTCAAACAGGCTGCTTCATGTTTTCTTCAGTTCGAAATGTTGCTTGAGTTCAAACATAACCGAACTAAACAATTACCATTTGATTTGATTCAGAAATTTCAATGTTGAGTTGCCCCAAAAATATTAATATTAATACCGGGCCAAGCCACTAGCCACAAACCACAAGCCCGAACCGAACCGAGCCGAGCCGGCCGGAAGGCGGCGGCGCCTTGGCGTGTGGGGTTCTTAATCAACAAGCATCTACGTCTTCCCCTTCACAAAATTCTCTTGCCCTCGGGGCTCTCCTCTTAATGAAACTCTCGACTTATATAGTGAGTATCTTTAAGTTTCATTGCATGTGGGGACAAATGAACACACTGTTTATTAACACTCCAAACATTTTACTCTATCTTTAGGCATTAATTTCTTATTCACCCGATATCGGAATCGAGTGATTCAAAAAGCCTATTAATCAACTAGTATCTTAGTAGTTTTCAAAACTGTTTTTAGCTCCCGGAAATTCATTCCGTAACATATTCAAATCCGGGTCTGAAGTTGACTGTTCGTCATTTACACTTAAACTCATTTCGGAGCTAAAACACCATAAAGTTCCAACAATCCCCCACATGAATGAAAATTAATGCATATGCTATGAAGACTCTGTAGAGATACCAAACGGAGCTCTATTGCATCGGGTGAGGTGGTTTGTTGCCTTGAGCCTTCCGTAGTAAAATGCCATCGGACATACTCGGCTAAGCAGTGAACTAGGTCTTGAATTGCTTAGGCTTTGGTGCATACCTAGACAATGATACCCACACAATTGACCCCCTGGCCTTCTTGAAGTTCTCATGGTTGTGTCCATTTTGGCCTTAGAACACCTTGGTTTCAGAAAGTGTGTTAAAGAATTCAGCCCACAAATTCTCACAGAAGCGGCTCCACTTCCATTTACATAGGTGACCTCTTATAAAGAGTACTTTGCGATACCTCACTTGGCTTTTCCAATATATAGGAATCACTAAAAACTTTATGCTTAAGCTAAACCCTTCAGCAGACAACACTTTTGTTTTGACAGAATGCGTAAGTGCTAATTGTCCCTCATAACTTAGTTGTCCCTTTTGAACCATGATCTTGAGATCTCCAGTCACTATGGTTGGGTTACCATTATAAGGGAACATGCGTAATAGGCTTCAGTCCCATTCCGTTTGTCAAAATTTGACACCCGATCTCTAGCTAAACCTTTTTATAAGCAGAACCGCAAGATTCTCCTTCAACTTTATACAATCGAGGAAATCAACCAGTAGAGATCAATTACTAAATGGTATTGTGTCAGCAATGTATTAATCGTGACTTATCATTTTTCATATTACTGTGTGCTTATTATATCACTTACCAACTATTGCATGCTAATAACAGTGATAGATTTTGAGTCACACGCAATATCTTTTCAAGGATTCAACTCCTCTTCATTTCATTGCTTTCATTACATCATTTTATTTAGGTAAATTTCTTTTACCAATCACCCCCACATTTCCAAGAATTTGATGAAGTTTAAGTGAAGAAGATATTCTTCCCTCCAAGTTTTGGGTAAACCTCAAGTTAATCATCATTTCGCAACATTAACTGATTAAGGTAAGTGTAGTTCAATGATTTGATGAATGTTGTTGGTACCAAAAAAAAATTAATTAAACCTTGAATCACACTTTTCCACCTTGATCACCACGAACCGATCAACTTATTTATTCCGTTGATTTAAACGCATCAACAACCGCATAACAATTTCATCTTTACATCTTGAAATGTACACCACAATACCGAAACTAAATCTCTAATTAATATGAATATAACAACAACATATTGTACATATATTCATAATAACTCACATCACAACCATTAAGGTGTTTACATAAACACCTACATACTAATTTACACAAATATTACACACAATGTATAAGTTAATTTGTTTATTACAAACCATGAATTAAACTCAAAATTTAACAAAGGAAGTTCAACCATCAAGTTCATGCAATCATTACGTGGAAAAATTCAATTCATCCATAGTCTCGGTGACTATTTCTGCCACGTTTGACTGTTCAATTTTCTGAAGCTTTCGGCATTCATTCCTGCGGTGTACGTCCTCGTTTCCCGCAATTAAGCACTTACCATTAAATGGCTTAGCCTCTTGATTGCCTTTAGAACTTTCACCCATGAACTTTCTTTTCTGGCCTTTTCCATTGTTTGCACTGGAACTGGATTCCACCAAATTTTTATGAATGTCAGGCACGTGCAACCCATTGTTCAGAGTCAAAACTTGCTAGAAGTCATCTTCAAGACAACTTTCCTTGGCGAAGATCCTCAGAATTGGCTGAATTTTCCCATAACACAATTTTCCCCTTTCACTACTTGGTAGTCGGAAAACATGGCTATAATAGCACAAACATGGCGCGTAGCCCCCGTGTCTATGAATCATTCTCGGGAATTTCCAAACGTGTTGCATTTTGACACCACCATTGATAACGAAATGGTTGATTCCAATGTTCCTTTCATTTCCGTTCATAAGCAGAAGATCAACAATCAAAGTTGCAAAACAGACTCTGTTATGCACATTTTTTCCCGATATTGGTATATCGCAATTTTAAAAAATCACGAACACTTTAAACAAATAACATGAACATTTCTGTAATCTACAGCACCAAATAAACAACTTTCGTTCTTTAACTTTTTAGAAACGAGCGAGTAATTACAAATTATTTTGGACTACAACACAATGTAGGCAATTGTTTTGAAAGTTGTGAATCTATTTATATTTTCCGGCACAACATATTTTCTCAACCAAAATTCAAATCGTTCTTACAAGTAAACTATATGCACGTACTTGTTGAATCATATTAACACCAAAATCATGTTGTTAACATAATTTTCCAAAACCGTATATAGGCAACACTTTTCATTTTTTCACAAAAACATACTATTTCTCTACAATTTTATGTGCAGATTTTTAAGAGTCATTTCACATCTCCAAATTTAATACCAACAAAATTTGGAAGATGTTTTAGATCGCACATAATGTAAAATAAATTTACAGAAAGATTCGCACATAAACATGTTGTTGTATCTCATTAACAAATAAGCATTTGTTTAAACATGAGCATATTGTAACACATGCACGACTAACTTTTGTTTTATAGCACAACATATTATGTTCATAATCTTGATGCAAGTAATCATCCAGAATTGAAACAACATTTTGTTCAACTTATAGAATCAAATTATAACATAAATGATGCTGTAGTGAACAAATTTGCAGAACTTATACACGGCAAATGTATATGACAATAAATTTTCTGGTCCAAAATTTCCTTAAAATCTTTTTATTTTTATTTTTATTCTACTTCAGAAAAAATTAAACTAGTACAACGTTGAACATGTTTTAGAATGCACATAACTAGTAAAACGAATTTACAAAAAAGTTTGAGCACAAACATGTTCAGATTACCAAAACAGGAACGTATAAAGTCTTAAGATTGTTGGAAAAATTAGTAGTGTAGTACCGGTTTACTAATTTTTTCTGAAAATCGAATAACATAAACTTGTAGAAACATATTGCAGGAATGATGAACACATAATAAGAACGACCATTTCATTCATAGAAAATTACCGCAACACATTCGAAATAAAAAATGCAGAAAGCAAGAGTAAAAAACGAAAACTTATTCGTTAGACTGAGGCGCGTAGAACGTTGTCCTTAAGACTTTATTGCCCCGATTAAATGCCCATGGTTATGGCAAGAAGTCTCTCAAGATATAACAGTCTTTACCTTGTTATGATTGCGGCACTTCAATGCAAACAAGTGGCGAACTGATCCGGCCTCGATATCTCTGACTAATGAAATGCAAAGAGTGCAGGCTTTTGTTTTTGCAGAATGCAAGGAAAGCATGCAGAATTTTAATGCTGAAAATTATGTTGTTTTTATTCAATAAAATGAGATTATATAGGCAGAAATAGGTATCGTTACAACGAGAAATTGTATTTTCAGGTCACTGTAACACTCCTTATTTAATGTCAGGTCGGATCAGACCTGACAATTTTTTTAAGTCCCCGTTGAAATTGTTAGAAAGAACCCGTGCAAATTTGCACGGGCCCGGTTAATTTTTCCCACGCATCCGTGCAAAATATCTCACCTTTATATTTTTTTTACTTTGCTCCACTACCGTTGCATTTCACCCCCCTCCCATTGTATTTTCCCACGGACCCGGTCAAATTTGAACGGGTCTGTGCAAATTTGGACGGACTCGTTCAAATTTGAACGGGTCCGGATCCGTGGGAAAAACGAGGCTGCTTTTTTTTTGGTTGTGTTACATTCCAACGGACTCCGTTACAATTTGAACAGGCCCGTTGGAATTTCAACGCGGGACTTAAAAAATATCGTCCCGACTGACACTGAAATGAAATAAAGGGGTGTACAGTGACTTGAAAATACATTTTCTCGAGTTATAACCGTTCAATTTTCCGAACTGATGCCAATGGTGGATTTTCGATCATGCTGCTTCATGTGTGCTTTAGTTCGAAATGAACTGAACACCCGCTCCCTGTTGCTTCAGTTCGAACCGAATCGAACTAGCGAACTGAACAATTACCATTTGATTTGATTCATAAATTTCAATGTTGTGCTGGCCCAAAGATGTTAATATTAATACCGGGCCAAGCCCCGAGCCTGAGCCGGCCGGACGACGGCGGCGTGCGCGCATGTGGGGTTCTGAATCAACAAACATCTACGTCTTCCCTCATTCACAAAATTCTCTTGCCTTTTGGGGCTTGCCTCTTAATGAAACTTTCCCACTTATATAGTGAGTATCCTTAAGTTTCATTGCCTGTGTGGGACAAATGAACACATTGTTCATTAACACTTCCCACATTTTACTCTACCTTTAGGCATTAATTCTCATTCACACGATATCGGAATCGAGTGATTCAAAAGCCTAACATCAAATACTATCTTAGTAGTTTCCAAAACTGCTTTTAGTCGCCATAAATCTGGGCTGAATTTGACTGTTAAATCACTTACATTTGAACTCATTTCGAGCTAAAACACCATAAAGTTCCAACGAGAAAATTCTAAAATAAAAGAATGAAAGAAAGATGTCGTAAACATGGTTTGTTAATCGACGCATGAAGAATGATGAGAGCCAACTTTGCTATCATTTCATGCATATTTTATCCCTATGTATAGCCTATTTGATGTGGTTTTGGGTAATTTAGTGGTTTTTATAAGCACTTTTCACCACGGTTCGAATCACGAGACGAAATATGTTTACGTCGAAAATCTCGACATTTTTGGGTGATTTGTGTGTGTTTTATCGACATTTGTCATCCTTTCGTATGTGGTTTTTTGTTACGATATATAGGGTGATAGAGGCGTGACAAGAAGCGTAACGTGACGAGAATTGATTAAAACGAAGCTCGGGAGTGAATATGGCGCGAGATTAAAGTTCAAATAAAATTTATAATTTATTAGAAAAATTTATCCAAAAATAAATAAAATCTCAAGCGCATACTTGATAAATTGCAGCCTGTGCATCTCATGGGCCCAAAATTATATTCCTCGACATCTTTAGGCGTGAGTGGGAGGGAAATTCTACCATGAGACTCCACAGGTAGTAACCCATGTGGGCGATTACAGACCACACACAGTTCATTGCAGAATGAAACTGTGTGGTCCCAAATCGTCCACATGGGTAGCTCTCCATGGGGAGTCTCCATGGAAGAACTTCCCAAGCTGGGACAAATTGAAGTCCACGCATGAAAAGTCAAAGGCTGATAATATTTTTGCCCTAGCTCCTTTTAATTAATGCACTTGCGATAGATCTCAGTAAATCCTTTAAAAACTCTATTGTAGAGATTTCAATAGGAAAAATAATACTGCAGCAGATACTCTATTTTTTTTTTATTGTAAACTACATATTCTGTAAAATTTCCTTTACATCTACCGCATTTATCTAGATTCTGTAAAATTTCCTTTATATCTACCGCATTATGTAAAATAAAAAGTATGATGCATTTCATTTTGAATAAAGATTCTGTAAACTAGAAAAATATGTATTTAAAACTGTATAATAGAGTATTCGTTACGAGTATCTGACGCGAGTGCTCATACGGACCGAAATTTACGGAAAAAGACGGTAATACATGGAGTAACTAGGTTGTGATATTAGCGCCTAGGAACCAGTTTAGGAGATTGCACCCCCAACACATTCATTAGAACCATTGGTTGGTTGGTAGGTTAAGGCTCGTCCCTACTGTTTTGGTAAATGCGTTAAGAGTAGTATTCTTGACCATAATTTAACTATTTCGTTTATCATATATTCTAAAGTTATCATTTTTATTTCTTTAGCTATAGATTACTTCACCAATATTTGTGAACCTAAACTAAATACGAGTGTTATTGTGATACTTGATGGATTCCTTGTGGGATACGACATTGCTCACCGTTGTAGTACAACCGACCGGTACTCATGTCGGTTAAAGTTGGTTTGCATTAATTTGGCCATCAAAGAATCAATGAGAATCATGTGCACAAAGCACAATAATGGTTGTTCGATGTTGTTATATACTATCAATTTTGGAAATGGAAGCTGTGATTCTCATTGATTTGTGAAATGTGTTGTACACATGTATTTTATAGATACAATGAATATCATAAAAGGACTAAAATATCCCAAGGATTAATTACACAATATTTGCATAATATCTTTAGAACCTTCTTGATCATTCTTGATTTGGAATGTTGTCTTCAACATGCCCCCTCAATCCTATGGGAATGGAATAGACATGGAGATTTGACTTCAAGATGGAGAAACATGGATTGCCAAGAGGCTTATTAAGCAAATCGGCTAAATGATCTTTGGATCTTAGGAACGAGATAGCAACTTTCTTGGAGGCAACAAACTCACGGTCATGATGGAAGTCGATTTCGAAGTGTTTGGTGTGTGCATGAAAGACTAGATTTGCAGCAAGGTAAGTGAAACCAATGTTATCACACTATAATGTGGGCATGGAAGAGAGGGAGATACCCATATCACGAAGGAGACTACATATCCATTGAACTTTAGCAGCAGTGTTTGACATAGATTTGTATTTAGTTTTGGTGCTACTTATAGAAACTATTTCTTGTTGCTTAGTGCGCCTGCTGATGAGATTATTGCCGAGAGATGCAATAGGCACCAATAAAGCGACGGTTATCATGGTCAGCCGCTCAATCAGCGTCAGTGTAGGTTTGCAATGTGAGAGATGAAGATTTGGAGAGGAATAGGCCATCGAAAAAAGATATGTTTGAGATAAAAGAGAATATGTTTAATTGTCATCTAATGGCCTCGATAGGGGCATGCATAAATATACTTACTTTATGAAAAGCAAAGCGATGTCGGGACTAGTGAAACGAGAGGTCACGCAAACCACAAACTATAGCCCGGTATAGTGAGGCATCAAAAAATAAAGGGCTCCCAGTTTGTTGAAGCCGTAAGTGGGCAGCCATGGGAAAGGTACATGGCTTAGAATTGTCCATGCCAGATTTCTATAGTAGCTGAAGGATATATTTTCTTGACTAAGTATTAGACATGTAGGAGTAGGGAGAGACTCGATGCCAATGAAGTAAGAGAGACCCAAGATCCTTGACAGGGACATGAGTGCCAATAAAACCAATAATTTCTTTGAATTAAATGTGAAGAAGCTCTAGTAATAATAACATCATCAACATAAATTAAAATATAAAGACGATCAGGACCACGAGTAAGTAGATAGAGAGGTGTCAACATTGGAGGCAATAAACCCAAACTGAGAGAGAATATCCGTAAAGCGAGAGAATTAGGCATGTGGAGCATGCCGTAGTACATATAGACTTCGTTCGAGGCGACATACATGATGAGGATAGTCAGGATGAACAAAACTTGGAGGCTGCTACATAAGGACTAGTTCAGAGAGATTACCGTGAAGAAAAGCATCTTGTATATCAACTTGACGTATTGGCCACTGCTGAGAAATGGCAAGAGAGAGAAGAAGCCGAATGGTAAGGGGATTAACAACAGGGCTGTGGAAGTCAATGCCTCCAGCTTGGTGGAACCCCTTGGCAACTAGGTGAGCTTTGTGGTGTTCGATTTGACCATATGCATGAAGTTTAACTCAAAAAACCATTTTTTCCAACAATGTTCAAGTGAGGATGATAAGGTAAGAGATCTCATGTATCATTGTGGAGAAGAACATTAAATTTATCTCTCATAGAAACATGCCACAATTGGTGTTTAGAGGCTTCACTGTAAGAGGTGGGTTCCGAGGAGGTAGAAGAGGCAAGAAGAGCTTTATGTATCGAAAAAAGTTAGGCATTTGTATGGGTTTGAGGGTGTTTGTTATGTAATGGGTAACCATAGGATGTTGTGGCAGAGAGAGGACTGTGAGTCAGTGGCAGTGTGAGATAATTCAGGAGATGAAATGAGAGAGTGTGGTTGTGGAGAATGTGAATATGAGGAGAATGTTGGAGATGAAAGAGATGGTATAGTTTGAGCAGGAGGTGTGGGGACTGGGATGGAGCCTGGAAGAGGACCAGTTATAGTGGACAGACTTAAGGAAGTGGTGGATGGAGTATAAGGAAAGATGGATTCATCAAAGATGACATGATGGGCAATATAGATGCGGCCCAAGGCAAGGTCAAGGCACTTATTGCCATGATGATTTGGGCAATAGCCAAGAAATATGCAAGTCTTTGAACGAAAATCAATTTTGTGAATGTTGTAAGTGCGAAGGTGGGGCCAACAGGCACAACCAAAAACATGGAGGAAATGGTAGTAGAGAGAACGACGATGGACTATTTCAAAGAGGGGGTAATGATTGAGAATTTTTGTGAGAAGACAATTTATGATACATGTGGCAGTAATAATGGCATCCGCCCAGTATTGGAAGGGAAGATTGGACTGGGCTAGAAGGAGGAGGCCAATTGATCACGTGTAAGTCACTAACGTCGATATTACTAGCAAGAATACTAGGTACATCGTAGTATAGTAAATGCGAGTCAAGGTCGATCCCACAGAGACAATGCAACTATAAGTATAAACTATTCTAACCTAATTAAGAAGCAACATAGAGGCGGTCATTGACCAACAATAACATAAAAGAAAAAAAACATGGTATTCCTCTCCCTCTCCTCACCGACTTACTAACTTGGATTAGTTAGTCATTATGTTTACTTCCCCATATAATTTCCTTAGATTAATCGCGAGCTTTTGTTTTAATTATCATTATCAGCTACGGGTGCAATTCCTACTCCTATCTACTCCGACAATGGCAGTGGACAATCTATACGCAAGCTACCCTCCTTAATTGGTCCGTAATAGCCCATACGCATAAAGAACTAGAACTTCCGATATTGAGCGCTAACTCATACCGCTAACCCGCCTAGACAGCTGTCGACATTGACCAGCACGTTCCTAGGGTCCATTCTAGACTATGTCCTAATTAACACTTCACTAACGATCCTTCATGTTAATTTACAATTACAATAAGCGATTGACCGGATCTATCCTCATGTTAATTAAACATGTCGATCAACGTAGTTGTATTGAATCTAGTTTAGGTTTTCTAAATATTGCCTCGTAAACCGGTATAGACCGCCGGGTTACCAAGGTCATATTTTCTTAATTTCTGGATCTACATTTCTCAATACGATTAAAAGAAGTAAATTATGGGGTCTTTAAACATGCAGATTAACTAAAACACATAAATACGAATAGATCTACCATCTCAAGACAATAAAGGAACGCTTCAAATCTTCATACCTTCAACAATGGAGATCTAGCTCGATGTACTCAAGCTAGAGATGATGGAAGAAGGGAAGAAACCGAAAACAACTCTCCAAAGCTTAAGAAAACTTTATTTCATCAAATTTGTATAATAAAATTGAATATAATTGAGTGCTTATACAATAATTAGCTATTACGGCCTTATATAGATACAATGACCGACTTAAGACTCTTTAAAACCCTAACCGACCTAGATAATACGGCAGAATCAGTTTCGTGTCGAACAAGTCGCCGGTGTACCAGGCCTAGCCTTCGGGTTACTGGGCCTACTTTTCTTCTTTTTCTTCAGCAGGCTTCTTCTTGGACTTCAATTACTCAAATTTCAATGCACTTCTTTCGGTCCGAGATCCATTCTCCAATGCTTGATTCGGTACATCCTATAAAACACGCAAAACTAGACAAAACAGTACCAAATCTTCAGGAAAATAGCATAGATGCAGAATTATGATCCTGGAAACACTCACATAGCATTTAACATTTAATCCATATACTAGCGAGCCAATTTATCCTCTCTTGAGCAGAATTTGGGGTGAATAAATGTATAATTATTGGTATCATTTAGAGCGTTATCAACTTACCCCCCACTTAGCTTTTGATCGTCCCCGAGCAAAAGGCAAAAAGAAAACAACATCCCTGATCAAGTATATAAGTCAATTAAAAACAACTATGCCTCACAAAGTCAAGATCAAGATCATGCCACTCATATCCATCAGTAATGCATTAAACAATATTCATGTCATGAGCCAATGTGTATGTGCAATAACTTCCACAACCGCTTAGTAATGCAGACAATCTCACATTACGTGAACCCGTAGTCGAACTAACCAGTCTCGAACATGTTATTCATTAATTAATTGAGCTGGCAAGGTAGATCGAGAACCGAGCATATATTACTCTTAGGCTCACGTTTATCGGTCTATGCAAAAGTCGTGCGTCTTATGCTCCATCGACTAAGATATTGCCAAAGAGATTATAAATGTATATATTTCAACGCACTTCTCTTTCTTGGCGGGTAAACTCTCATTGATTTATCTATCCTCATGGCCCCACTCATGATAAACTACCGAATCCGAAATTCCTTTGCCCTTCTAAGCGTTGGTGGAACATGATTCGTGATGAAGCCAGGGTCAACTCTAGTCAAAGCAATATCTCCATACCCACCGCCAATCAACCATCTCCATTATCACCCTCTTCTTCTAACACCCATCTTCTGTAAACCCACCCATTTTCACCAGCCCCTTCTCACCAATAGATCCCACCACTGCCACCACCATCTTCCTTCATACCTCCATTTTCAAAATATTAGGTTCACAAAAAGAAAAACGCGGGTTCAAAAAATTTGTAGAATTTGAAGATGAATGTCCGGCCGCTATCTTCCCACCACCACCATCGTCTTCCTCCATACCCTCATTTTCGAAGGTTCAACCAAAAAAAACGCAGGTTCAGCAGGCCTTTTCAAGAAAAGAAAAAAAAATGGCATGCTGCGATTTGGGGGCTCGATTCGCTGTGATTTGGGATGAAGATTTGCGATTTGGGGCTGCTATTTGGGGTTGGTTTTGATGCGATTTGGGGGCTCGATTCACTGCGATTTGGGAAGAGAATATTTTCGATTTTGTGTGGTTGAGGGAGGAAGAAGGGGGTGGCTGTTTTTCAGAAGAGGAAGGGGCGGCGGGTGGAAGGTGGGGTTGTGAAAAGCGTAGAAGAAGGAAGAGGGGCGGGTTTAGGGTGGAGGTTTGATGGTGGTTGGTGGTTTTGGGTGACGGGTTTGGGGGTTTTGGGTGGCGGGTGGATGGTGGTTGGTGGTGGGAAGAAGATGGTGATGTTGGGAAGAAGATGGTGTAGTTATTTAAGTTTAAAAAAGTCTAGGGACTAAAGTGTATTTTTTTATTTTTTTTTATTTTTGTGTGGTGTAATAAGTAAATTGGGGGTGTGTAGAAGTAAAAATGATGTTTGGAACTTGGTTATAATTAAAAAGGTGTAATCTAACTTCACAAATAAAAGTTAGATAAAAGAAGCCTGCTGCATTGTGTTTAAAACATAGCAAATATTTATTCAGCAGACTGATAGGTGTTTCAGCAGACTAATGAACCTGCTGATAATATACCTCTTGTAATTCAAGATTACATAAGAAGATTACATGGATAAGGACAGCCAACTACCTCTGATTTATCAAACAAATCAAGGGATGAGATTAAAAGGACGTTGGGGTGATTCAGGACTTTATCCACTGGTTATAAGTCAAAGGGTGGACAGACTGCACTGTCAAAAAAGATTCTGACAGTGTCAGTCCTATGAATAGTGACAGAAAGCAAGTCAAATGGGACAAAACAAGGAACGACTATATTTGAATTTCAAATACAAGTCACATATTTTCCTACCTATAAATATAGGAATTCTAACTCAGAAAAAGATAATGATTGATGAACTTTTAAGAGAAAAATATAAGAGAAAATTATGAGCTGCAAGAACACCCTGCTGAACCTACTGAGCTTAACCTTACTGATCTAGAGAAAATCTTCAAGTGTATTCTGTATTTAAGCTACATACAGTGGCAGTTGGTTCTTGGTGGGGGTGGGAATGGTAGTGGCGGCCGGTGAAGGTGGAGATGATTTTGCAGGTGGGGGAGGAGGGAAGGGGCGGCTGAGAGAGTTGGGGTGGCTGGGGAAGGAGGAAAGTGGTGGACGGTGGTGGCTGGAAAAAATGAGGGGGTGAATTTTTTGGGGGACTAGTTTGAATTTTTTATAAGTTGTGGTGAAAGTAGTAGTTTTTTATTAATTGTGTAGTGTGAGAAGTATAAAAATAATCAAAATAATCTTGTGGTGCCTAAATTAAAATTTTGTGGTACAAGTAGTAAGTAAGTGCAAGTAGTAAATAGGGGGGGTGCCGATAGAACCCCCTATATTAATTAAAGAATATTCCGGATGTCAATTATGGCATGTAAGGGGCGCATATTTGAAGTGTATTAGATACACTTGGATTGTGCAATTTAATTAATATGATTATCATAATATTAATATTGGATTAATTGATTTTTAGAAAATAGATTTATGGTAATAAGATAAAGATATATTCAATAAGATATTGTCAATATATATCTTGGAAATATATTTAATATAAGATATTGAATATTAAATGAGATAAATCAATCAAAAGGATTTTCCTTATTTTATTAGGAAAATATTTTTCTCTTTCATCTATTTTCTAGGAAGCTTCTCCTAATCAGATTAGGACATAGAGGGGCGCCACTTTCACCTATATAAGAAAAGGGTTGGCTAGCTCTTTTGTACATCACAATTCCAAGATATAATAGTCCTTGTGAAAAACAGAGAGCTTCTTAGAGAGAGTTTTGAGAGAGAGAAGAGGTCGGTCTAGCAACCGAGTTTTTCTGGTAGCAATCCATGATGGGATTCCGGCGAGGTGTTCGTGAGGATCACTGGTAGAGGCCGAACGCTTGGGCGGCTTCATGCAGAAACTAAAACCGTAGCCAAAGTGTCGATCCACTTGGATCAACCAAGGTATTTTTTTGTCTACTTCTTTTATGCTTGTTGCTTAAACGAAGTCGATCTTGGGAAAAAGGAAATCAAAATTTTGAATTACGCTACGTTCCCGCGTTGATTTCCTAACAGAAACTCCTCTTAAGGGGGGAGGAATGTAATATTTCAATTTTTGGAAAAGGGCAGACATGTCAATATTTGCAAAATCGTAATATTATATTTATTATTACTTTGGATTTAAAGTTTAATACATAAAGAAAATATTGATTTTCTTAATTAATATTTTGGGGTATTAGTTAAAAAGAAATAAGGGAGTAGGAGGTTTTATTTGGGAAATAAAACTTCCCATGTCATAAAGAGGTTGTCAGTAAGTTTTTCAGACAAAAGAGTTCAAACCGTGTCCTCTCTAAATTGGAAAAGAAAGGCAAAGATATTTCTTCAAAATTCTCACAAGGTATTGGACGAGTTTTGAAATCAATTGAAAATTCGAATCTGCGACAAGAGGCGTCCTTTTGATACGTAAAAGTTGGAACTTTGAAAAGGTATGAATGTAGCCCTAATTATGGTTTTGTCAAGGATTGATCAAGTTTCAAGGCATCGTTTGGTTTGATTCGTAGTTTCCGTTGTTTAGAAACCGTGATCACAATCAATTGTAGTTTAATTGTTGATCAACATAGGTTTTGGTTGAAGTTTGAGGAAGTGCTGCAGGTTTCTTTCGAGTTGTGCTTTGGAATTGATTTAATCAAGTAAGATGCTCTTCCTAAAGTTTAATAAGGTCTTATGATGTTAAGTTTGTGTTTTGGGTATGATTTATGGTTAGAAATCATGCTAGTTGCCGTTTTTGTAATACAAGGTGTTATCGTATGTTTAAACCCTGTTTTTCTGCTGTTTTGATGTGTATTTTCATGATGAACGTTTTTGGAATGGTTTGGGAATCGTTAAAGTGCATAAAATTGTATGTCGGGGTGAATTTAAGCCGAAAGCGTGCGCATTGATGGGCAATACGTACGCATTGCTTGAACAATATGTCTGGTTTGTGATTCTGTTGCTGAATGCGTCCGCATTCAGAGACAATGCGTACGCATTGCTCCAGCAGAAACAAGATGTCAGCTCAATGCGTGCGCATTGTGCTAGCATTCTGCCAGCATTGGGCCAGTTTTGTGATATGATGTGTTTTAAGACCCGAGTTCAGTTTTAATTGTTATCTCTTGATATAATAACATTAAATGGACATGAACAAGCTATGATTAAGCTTCTGATGTGTTTAGTTTCGACACCGAATGCACTCTTCTTAAGAGTTGAAGTTCGGGACCTTCGGAGGAGTATGATTGGCTTGTGCTTTGATGAATTAGTTCATCATTGTCTTTGGAATGTGCTAGGCCTTGTCTGTGTCTAGTAGTCTAGGAAAGAGAGTAGTAGATGTGAGGGGGTTTACTTGAAAACACTTAGGCGGATAGTTAACAACTAATAATCAACGTATTTGTGTAGTTAAAAGATTAAACATCATGTTATTCTTAGTAAGGCATTGTCTATATCGCAATGCGTGGGCGGTCAGGTAAAGTGAATAACTATGCTGGCCTCTAAATGGCTAAATGGCAAGGGGCTTCGCCGAACGCATGCACTATCGGAGACTACTAGAATAGACTTCCGTGGTTGTTGGTGTGATCCACCAATATGTTGCACCCATATACTTCATGGTGAGTAGCACAATGTGTAGTGCCTTTGAATGTGGATGCAACAAAGATAAACTAAGCTAGAAACCAATTGTCACGACATGTTGATGAGCATGAAGTGAACCCTAGAGTCGTGTCGGTCACGTAAAGATAACCTAATTAATAATATGAACCTTTCGTTGTAAGACTTAATTATAATTTAGCTTCTCCCTCTTATCTAAGTACGTTGTATTTACCTACATTGCAATTCTTTGTATGCTTTTTGGGGTGAGAAGACGAACATGTTGACTACGAGCTTGCTGAGGATGATGTTGATGATGTTGATGCCATGATTGTGCTTTCGCTTTCTTTTACTTATTAAAAGTTGTACTAGACATGTTGTACTTTTATTTCGAGACTTTTGTAAGACAAGTGTTGCACTTTTTTTTATAAACAACGTACGTTGTAAGTTTCTTTTATTCCGTTGTTGTAAGATAAACTTTTATATCTTTAGTATGTTGTAATCTATTCTTAAGTACTTTTATGATGCTTGCCAAGTCTTTTTAGCTTCTGTTTGCTAAACTCGATACGACGTAGTGGAGGTTTACGTATAATATTGGATTTATTTAATATTATACATGACGAACGTTTCGTTTCCGGATAAGAACTCGGTATCCGGGAGTGGGGCGTTACAAATCTTCTTGATCATTCTTGATTTGGAATATTGTCTTCAACATAGAGTTTCGAAAGTGAGGTAAGGACTTTTATTGTTGATGTTTTCAATTTCCTATATTTCATGATGTACAGTAAGAAGGCAGCAGCTAGGGTTTTAGCAAAACATTCATTAAGCATAATAAGGCATAATAATTACAACCTCAGTACAAAAGTTTAAAATAACTACTACTAGGTCCTTATATTCTAACAGCCCCTGAATGGGGTATTGACTACATTTAATTTGTTCCTGAAGGAAGTAAACAAGGTAGAACTGAGAGGTTTGGTCAAGGAGTCAGCTACTTGATCACAAGAGGGAATGTACTGGACTTTCATAGACCCCTGCATCACTTTTTCTCTTACAAAATGTGCATCCAACTCCGCATGCTTGATTCTGGAATTCATGACAGGATTGTGAGCAAGAGAGCCTGCTCCTAAGTTGTCACACCACAGGATGGGTACAGATGCTGGTTTAATTTTGAGTTCAGACAAAACATTGACAGCCATTGTGTTTCAGAAGCTGCATTAGCAAGAGCCCTATATTCAGACTCATGGATGATCCTGAGACCTCGCTAGGAAAATACAATAGTCTGCTATGGATCTCCTGCCTTCTTTGTCACAGCCCACCAAGATCACTAAAGGAATGAATTTGCAGAGGTTGATCGGGTTTAAACAGTAAGCCATGGTAGAAAGTACCTTTTACATATCTGAGAAGTTGCTTGACTTGTTGCCAGTGAGAAACAGTGGGTGCCTGCATGTGTTGGCTCAAGGAGTTGACTGCATAGGCCAGATCAGGTCTGGTAAATGTCAAGTACTGTAAGGCTCCTACAGTACTTCTGTACAAGGTTGGATTTTGCGTAAGCTCTTTGGATGGAGGCACATTTGATGTCACAACCATAGGAGTGGGACAAGGTTTCAAGTTCTCCAATCCCAGTTTTTGTAGCAGCTGCAGTGCATAAACATGTTGAGACAAAAACAAACCATTTTGATTTCTAACAGCCTGAACCCCCAGAAAATGATGCAGATGGCCTAGATCTTTGAGGGCAAATCTGGAATTCAAATCACCAACAAATTGTTTGATTCTGGAAACATTATTACCAGTGATTAGTATGTCATCAACATACACAAGTACATACAGAATTGTTTTACCAGTGTGAAGAACAAACAGAGAGGGGTCAGATTTGTACTGGACAAAGTTCCACACAAGAATCTGTTTTCTTAACTCATCAAACCAGGCTCTATGTGCCTGTTTTAGGCCATAAATGGCTTTCTTCAAGTGACAAACATGGCCTGGCCTGAACTTATCAATAAAACCTTCTGGTTGTTCCATGAAACACAGACTCATATAAAGTTCCATTAAGGAAAGCATTATTAATATCTACTTGTCTAATTGACCAATTCAGGGCAGTGGCAATAGCCAAAATGATCCTGATAGTAGAGGCTCTAGCAACATGACTAAAAGTTTCTAAGTAGTCCACTCCAGGTGTTTGATTGAAGCCTTTAGCTACCAACCGAGCTTTATGTTTGTTGACAGAACCATCTGGATTCAACTTAAGTTTATAAACCCATCTATTAGCTACCACATTGTGAGCTTGAGGATCTAGGAACTAAGTCTCATGTGATTTTTCATTAAGGCCTCATATTCATCTTTCATAGCCTGCATCCAAGATGGGTGACTCAGAGCTTTAGACACCTTAGTAGGTTCTGGTGAGTGCACAGAAGGATTAGAGGTGGCAAAATAGGAAAAGGTTTTGGGTTTCAAGATATCACATTTTGATCTAGTTTGCATGGGATGGTGATTAACAACAGAGGTGTTGGAAGTAGACTGAGGAGAGGAGGATGAATTGACAGGATTGGAAGAACTGGACTCATGTTGGATGGTAGGACTGGTCACAGGACTAGCAGGATTAGCACAATCAGATCTTGATTCTCCAGGAGAAGGACTGAAATGAGGAAGATCAGGAGAAGTAGCAGCAGGAGAAGGTGTTTTACTGGATGATGGACAGACAAGATGATCTGGTGTCTAAAACCTAGAAGATGAGAGAGTGAGATCAACAGCCAGTTGATTTGGTGAGTCAGAAGGTTTGTTTGAAGGAACATTTAGAGATATCATGGGATCACCAACAGTAGAGATAGTGGAACTTGGAATGATAGTTGAGGATGTATTGGACTTGGAATAAGGGAAGCTATTTTCATCAGAGATAACATCTCTAGAGATGTAAAGTCTACCAGTAGGACTCAGACACATATACCCTTTATGACAAGGACTTAGACCAAGATGAGTACACTTCTGAGTATGGAATTGAAACTTCCTAGTGTGATAAGGTCTGAGATAAGGATAGGAGGCACAACCAAACACTTTTAACATTGTATAATCAGGAACCTTTCCAAACAAACATTCAAAAGGAGATTTATGGCTCAGAATTGGAGTTGGAAGGTAATTAATGAGTCTAACAGAGTGTGAGAATGATTCCCACCAGAATTTGAGTGGTAGGGAAGCCTGAGCTAGGAGAGCTAATCCCATTTCCATAATAGACCTGTGTTTTCTTTCTGCCTTGCCATTTTGGCCATGTGCATGAGGGCAGGAATGTCTAAATTGGATTCCAAAATCTTTTAACAAGGGTTCAAAACTCCTAAATTCTCCCCCCAGTCTGTTTGCAGACATTTAAGCTTAATTTTAAACGTGTTTCAACTTTGAACTTTAAAGTGTTTAAAAGCGATAATAGCATCGATTTAGCTTTTAAGGGAAATATCCAAGTGAATCTGGTGAAGTCATCAAGAAAGTGTATATAGTATGTGTATCCATTTGAAGAGTTGATCGGAGAGGGCCCCCAGAGATCTGAGTGGATCAGATCAAAATGGGCAGTGGTCTTAGAAGTGGATTGAGAGTAAGGTAAAGAATGATGTTTACCAAGGCAACAGGCTTCACAAAAAGATAAATTTTCATTAAAAACAAGAGATTCATTACAGACTCTGAGAACTTGACTTAGAACTCTACTAGAGGGGTGACCTAGCCTTCTATGCCAAACAGTGGCTTTGTTTTGATTGGAAAGAAAAAACTTACTAGACCTACTAGGACTAGTACAAGACTTGGGAACACTAGAACAAGATAGAACTTCAGAATTTTGAGACACAACTTCAGAGTCTTTAGATGTGGAAGAGCTCAAACAGGCTGGAATGGACATTTGGTAGAGACCATTTCTAAGAATGCCTTGCAGAAGAATTCTCTTTGTAGTTAGATCCTTCACAAAACAAGAATCAGAGTGAAATTCAAGAAAAACAAAGATTATCTGCAGCTAATTTAGAAACACTAAGAAGATTTTTTGTGATGCTAGGAACATGAAGAATGCTATTCAGAGAGAGTTGTGAGTTACTATTAGTAAGGAGTGTGGATTGACCTATATGAGCAATATGTGAGGACTCACCATTACCTACAGAGAGAGCATCAGACCCTTCATACCCAGAGCTTAGATGCAAGTTATTAAGATCATTGGAGACATGACTGGTAGCCCCACTGTCAGCATGCCAGCTAGGATCCATCATTGTCTCAACAGAAGCAACATAAGCAGCATTTGATCTTGGACTAGAACTCTGATAAGGACCATTTCCAGAGTTATTAGTAACAATAGGACCAATATAAGTAGAATCATACCTGTGATAACAATTTGCTGATATGTGACCGGTCTTGCCACAAACTTGGCACACTGGTCTAGGGCCTAAACCAGACCTACCACCTCCTCTATTTCTACCACCTCTGTTGCCTCTGTAACCACGACCTCTGCCTGAATCTTGACCACCATAGGGATTACCTTGTTGATTACCTCTATTCCCTGAACCAGACTTGTGGGAAACCAAATTAGCAGTGGGTGATGGAACATCTAAGTTGATTGAAGGATTGAAACGAGCTAATAGTCTCTCATGAGTCACCAGCTGGGACTGCACCTCTTGCCAGGTCAGTGAACCAATCCTTGAAGTTATATTGACGATCACTGACTCATAATCCTTACCAAGGCCACCTAGTGCTGCCAGTATGAGCTCAGCATTAGAAATCGGATACCCAGCAACAGCTAGGCCATCTGAATATGAATTCATCAGGGCAAGGTAATCCACCATCGATTTAGACCCTTTGTCCGTTCGGGTCAGAGCTCCTTTGTATTCAAGCATGCGTGCTTCAGACCGATTGTTGAACAAGGTCTCCAAGGTATTCCAGATCTCATGGCTTGATTGACAGCCGACAACTTCAGTTAGGGCTTGCTCGGTCATAGACGCCATCAACCAACCCATAAGCAGAGAGTCAGTGACAAACCACTCATCATAGGCTGGATTCGTGACAGTACCGTACACACGTGATATCATAAACTGCGATGGACGAGTCTGTGTTCCAAGTAGATAGCCGTCCAGACGATGTCCACGAACAATGGGAAGAATTGTTGACTTCCAGAGAAGATAATTACTCCGATCAAGTTTCACCGTGCAGTTCTGAGTCAAATGACCACCGAACGGAGTTGGTCCAACTAGACGACTCGGTGTCGGAGAAGAAACCATAAAGGTTGACAGTGGCGGTAAAGCTCCACGAGAGAACCCAGAAAAGAGAGGTTCGATATGAGAGACATTTAGATTTGGAATCCCTCGAGTTTGCATGTGACCGGAGATGGTCACCGTAGGAGTTGAAGATGGTGTACTAACAGAGGAATTTTGGGGAATCAGAGTTGGATTTGTACTGATTGATGATAGAGATCTAAATAGTGGACCGCTCTGAGTGTTGGGTGTAGAAGCTGAAACAACCGGCGGCGTTGGCTCGCCAGAAGTGATGGTGGCGTTAGCCATACCAACAGACCTTTTCTCTAATACCAAGTAAGAAGCCAGCAGCTAGGGTTTTAGCAAACATTCATTAAGCATAAGAAGACATAATAATTACAACCTCAAGATACAAAGGTTAAAATAACTACTACTAGGTCCTTATATTCTAACATGTACTAGACTTAGTTGTATGTTACTTTAAAAACTACGTTGTACTTTTATTCAAAGACTATGTTGTAAGTCAGGTTTGTATTTTCCTTTTGAGACATCGTATTTGTAAGACTTTGGAGATACATTGTTGTAAGTTAAATTTTCCGTCTTTAATTAGTATGTTTGGAGTTCTATTCTAGTATCATTTATAAGTGTGACGACCGGACCATTTACAACTCATTTAGCGCTACCATGTCCAGGGTCTAAGGGTGTTACAATAAGTTTCACCTGAGTCTTTTAGCTTCCGTTTTTGCTAAACTCGATACGACGTAGTAGATGTTTACCTATAATATTGAATTTATTTAATATTATACGTGTCGAACGTTTTTTTCCGGATAAAAACTCGGTGTCCGGAAACGCGGCGTTACACATTTTATTTTACTGTTCTGTTGATTCACCGGCGTTACACATTTTATATATACCGTAATGGCTTTTGTGACTGGTTTTTGCGGCTGCTATTTATGCTTGAACCATATGGAGCCATGTACTATATCTGTTTTTAGAAGTGAATAAAATAATGATGTGTTCATAAGAAAAACGTGTTGCTAAATTTCGCCCCTAGTGACATGTATTTTTGGTAGGGCTGAGCACAAAATCCAATAAACTCAATCCAACCCAAGACTCCAAATCAACTAACTCGAAAATCAAACTCAACCAAAAATATTTTGGGTTGGTTTGGTTTTATATTTTTATTTAGGGTTGACCAAACCCGACCCGATATATATATATATATATATATATATATATATATATATATATAGGGTTGGAGTTATACATCTTATACTATCCATGCTATCACTTACATACATCTTAAAATAGTGCATCGATCACTATTTTAGTGCACCTGCTATTGTTTCAAAGGCAGAACTAATTGAGGAAGCGGAGTTTCTAGTTAGGTTTCTAGTATTACCTAATAAGCAGATTTCCCCGCTTCATTAACTGTGCACTCAAACAATAACAGGTGCACTAAAATAGTGATCGATGCACTATTTTAGTAGTATGTCATGATAAGCATGGATCATCATAGTATGTGATATGAACTCATTTCTATATATATATATATATATATATATATATCATTCCAAAATAAAAGAGTGTTATAATATTACTGCTATCACTTCATTTTCGGTTTCCGTCTACGATTCTTTGATCTATCATCAGAAAAAAAATTACGTGTATGTAACGCCCCGTTCCCGGACACCGAGTCCATATCCGGTAAATAAACGTTCGGCACATGTAACGCCCCGTTCCCGGATATCGATATTCCACGGATACTCAGGATACTCCGTTGGATACGTATTTGGGGCAAATTGTAATTTTCAAATGTGTGATATTTTACAGGATACACGTATCTTGCCTACAGATACGGGTATCCGAAGAACATAATAAACTTAAAGAATGAGTTTGAACCTTAATATGTATATATATATATATATATATATATATATATATATATATATATATATATATATAGTTATTTTATTTTAATTATTTACAGATTTAGTCCTTGTATTTTTATTATTTACAAATACACCCCATATCCTATATTTCCTTAAAATCACGTATCATGTATCCCGTATCTACGTATCCGTATCCATGAATCCTAGAATAAAACCACCATTATATTCAAATGCTATGAAAGTCAATACGATTGTAAATTTGTAATGTATCTGGTATTCATGCAACTGCCCACATAGTTATCTTTCCCAAAAGACATGTTTCATTTATGTTACATTTGCTATCTTTTCCATCTAATGAAAAAAAAACCCTTTGGTTCAATGAATTACTCCATTAACTTTTGTTGACTTCAATTTAACACAAAATATTCATTTATTGAACTTATTACTCACACAACAAACTTCAATGATATGTGATATAGTAGTAAGGAAAATTTACATTGTGAAACCGTTTGTACTAAAATGCATTAGTAAAATTCTACTCAACTTGCATTACTTCGGAAATTTATAAATATACTCGTATTATATGGATATCCGTTAAATATAATATCTATCTTCTCCGTGAAAAGTTCTAGCCCGCAGCTAGTTTACTTAATAGCTAAGTCTCGACGCAAGCACGACAAAATAGATAAACATCCACACAAACACATGATGTGATCGACGGATGTTCATACACCATAAAGTCACATGTCACATGTCGTGTCTTAATCAAGTGCTAATATATTGGATAATCACTGCTGCAATCACGTGATGGCTTTAGGGCAGACACTTACTATCATGACCCAATTGCGGCTCCCATCGTATATGGGAAACTTGAAGAAATATACTCGAAAAGAAAAACATTGGAAAAATATGCCTGAAAAGTAAACATTTGAAAAATATACCTGCTTCCGCCGCCACGAGCCGCGACGCTTGCCGCATACAGTGCCACACGAGCAACAAGGCGCGCATGAGTGCCGTGATGAGTGACGCATGCGCGCCGCCTGAGTCGAGGCAT
Source organism: Gentiana macrophylla (assembly GCA_026214975.1). Lineage (NCBI taxonomy): Eukaryota > Viridiplantae > Streptophyta > Magnoliopsida > Gentianales > Gentianaceae > Gentiana > Gentiana macrophylla. Next base: position 108,943,907 of record CM047808.1, read on the forward strand.
ATTTTTTCCAAACATTTACTTTTAGAGCATATTTCTTCAAGTTTCCCTATATATATACTTTGCACATTTGAAAGGGATATACATAAACAAAACATCAACCATTGCTTCTGATGATATACTTTACTCCATGTTTACTTTATTACGAAGAAAGTTTCTTATTTTGATAGTTATTCGATAACTAGTTATTTTATAACACGTTATCAGCACGTGTCTCTACCGATACTGAGTAAAGTATCCTGGAAATTACTCGGAAGCTATGATTAAGTATTGAGGTTGTTGGTCCCTTGAAAAGGCTTTAGTTAAGTTTAGAGGGGGGGTGAATAAACTTAACACTTAAAACTTTGGAGTTAACAAATTCTGCAACTTCAAACTCTTACGATACTTCATGTCTCTTTGAGACCCCATAAGAGTCTTTGATAAACGATGTCTCATGACGATTCGATTCTTTGAATTTGTGCAAATGGAATAATATCAAAATTAAGCCTTATTACTTGTTGTTAAATATGTTACTAAGTATTAGATACTCATTAGTGTATGTGTGTGATTTCAGATTGTTAGATTCAAAGAGAGTTGATATGAATAATGACTAAGTGCAGAAAGTAAGTGCGATAAGTAAGTAGAGGATTTTTATAGTGGTTCCAGGTGATGTAATCCTGTACGTCCACTCTTCTCCTGTGATGTTGGAGGAAATTCACTAGTGATCTTTGAGTTATCTGTTACAAAGAATCCTAGGTTGCTTGTCCTTCACCAATAACTATGGCTTCACAAACTCGAAACTGGAACAGTAGATTGCTTTCTCCTGAGTCTTCCACTGGTCCTTGAAGGGTAGAATTGCCTCTTCACCAGCTCCACCACAAACCAACAGTCTTTCACACCTAACAGATGCTTCACTGTCTTCAGCAGGTTCTTTATAAAATAAAGAATGAATCAAATATATGATTCGATTCGCGGCTTGATTAGGATGATATAATCAAGACTTGCGCCTTCAAGTGTGTATGCTTGATGCGGCTTGAACACGAGAATGCACTTGAAGAAAATAACTAGATCAAGACCTTAAGCTCGAGAAGTTCAAAGCAGGTGTTTTTCACCTCAATGTTATCACTTGAAGTTTATTCCAAAATTCATCATCTTCTTCTTGAGTTGAAAGTCCTCTATTTATAGGTAGGAATGCATGTGACTTGAATTTGAAATTCAAATGTGACCGCCCTTGTATTTGTCCCATCCTCACTGCATTCTCATCACTATTCATGGGATCGACAATTGTCAGATTACTTTTGACAAATCGGTCATTCCCCCCTTTGACTTGTATCCAATGGATAAAAATATGGATCATCCCAACGCCTTTTAATCTCGACCTTTGATTTGCTTGATAAGTCGAGGTAGTTGGTCGTTCTTATCCATGTAACTTTCCAATAATCTTGAATTAATCGAGGTATATATCAAAGAGTTCATTAGTCTCAACATCAAAACCAATCGATCTGTGAACATCATATTTTTGTCTCAGAAATATAATGCAATGATTCCTTTTATCCAACTTTTATTTGTGAAGTTAGATTACATCATTTTAAATATAACTAAGTTCCAAACATCATCCAACTTGTGGAACTTAGATACACTACATTAGGTATATGTAATCGAGTTTAGGTCATCACGGACTTGCCTAAATACCGATTCCATATCCTTGACATTAAATACTAAGTTTGATCCCTTAGCCTTCATTTACTGAGTTTGAACCTCGGCCTTGGTCTTGATCTTGGCGGAGTTCACGACAAGTCTACTCGACCTATCTACCTCTTGACTGGACCAGACTCATGATAAATAAATGATCAGCCTTTTTTACAATTGCTTGTTTGATCAAACCTATTTATGAATCAAACTCTAATAAACCTATACATTTTATCTAGACATCTTTTGCCTTTGCACTATAACAGCTAGTATGGCACTCATCATCAAAACTAAGAAATAAGTCCAACAATTTCCCTTTTTGGTGATGATGCCACTACGCCACCTAATCAACAAAGCAAAAGATAAAAACACAAACAGAACAAATTCAGTCAATTCTCATTATAAATATTTGTTCACACGATATTACAACTAGATACAAAGAAAGATAAATAAAGTGAAAAGTAGCTGATCTATTGTCTCTTCTCTCTTTCTTGTCTAGCCTTCTCAGCTTGCTCTTGATAGGCTCTGATCTCTTCTATCATTTCAATCATCCATTCATTCTCAATAAGTGTAAAGTCAATATAAGAATTGACTTGTTTCCACCAATTCCATACTTGAGCGGGACAAGATTGATCTGATTCACCTGAAGCCAAACTTCATATCTGACTCCTTAAATTCATTCAATGAATCTTTTGCTTTTGTAATTGGCGACACCTTTTCACCTTTGCTACTTCTTCTACCTCCGGTATTTGCTCTTAAAGCTTTAATCCTTGCCTCCCAAAACTTCAAACTCAAGAAGGAGTTAAGACCTTCATGAAATCCCATGTCACGATAGGGTCTCATTCATTATGAAACTCTTTCTTGTACCGTGATAAGAGATCATCGAGTGAGTTGCAATCGCCAGTGCGAGTTGCCTAAAAGCATTTGTATCATCATCCATCTCTTCATGCAAAGAGTCTAGCAGACCTCCTTTGTTTGCGGTGATTGGCCCTCTTCCCCTTAGTGACATCATCAACAAAACGTGAGATGAGGCCATGAACGACTTCTGTGATACTATCACTCTGTGTAATTGACTGCCATAGTTTCGATTTCTAGTATCAAGTGAAGTAATCCTTGATTGCGGGTCTCTTCCATCTGTTGATCCTTTCAAGAAATTTGGGATCGAGCACAAGAGTTGTTGTTGTGCAAAGAAGAGGCTCAGCAAGTTTGGGAGCTTCAACAAGCTTGTCAAGTTTCTCATGTATAGAGACAAGTTGATCTTTTAGAAACTTGTCTTTGGCTTTATTTCCAACTTTGATACCGCTTGACATCTAGTATCAAATTATTCATTGCATTTTGAGTAGATGCAAAGTTTGAAGCAAGCATATCAGATGGGTTGTCTATTATCGTTTACCATCTTCATCGATTCTTCAAATCTACATTTTACTGTCCAATTGAGTTCTTAATCTGTTGCATGTCATTTCTTACAGTTCTTAACTCATTGACAACTTCAATTGGCACTCCACTGGCCATTCTATCATGTCGGTAGATCCATCAAGAGAGCTCCTCAATTCTATATTGTGCTGTTGTCTCTGCGATGATCATGGCTCTACTCATATCTCTCCCAAAGGGGGAGGTCCTTCCTCAACCATTGCACCAAGAACATCTTCAATGATAGGATCTTGTGCGGGTTCTTCAACAACTTTTCTTCTTCTCCAAAAATTTGAAATTCTTCATCATTGTAGTCATAGTCCAAAGAAATTTGCTCATCCTCATTAACAAGTGATCTGTGCGACTATCCTTCCCTACAAATGACCTTGGCTCCAGCAGGCTCTCTACTACAAGAAACCTCATCAACAACAGGGGTTTCCTCCATATCCAACTCGGTTCCAACCTTTGTCCAGTCTTGTTTGAGACTCAAAGCACTGCACTCTCTGTTCCAACCTTTGTCCAGGTGTTGTTTGTACCTCAGCAACCTGTACCTCCTCTTCAATTTCCTGTGGATTAAATATAGCCTCATTATCCACTTGGAAACCTTCTGCATGACCAATCTTGGTCAGAATCATGGCGATTTTGGTGAGAATCCTTCAAAGTCAAATCCACTTTGATATTCAATGGATTCCTCGTAACTAACACTTGGTTCATCAAGTCGGTGGTCTTTTCTACAACCAAATCGAAGATTCAGACATCTTCAAAGTTGTGCAAGAGGCTTTACAACATGAAATGTGCTTGGTTCATCAGCCAGCCTACTAGCACTCAATGTAATTCCCTCAGTGATTAGTGCTTCTAGATCATCCATGGTGAGATCTTGTAGATCCTCATCCATTTCTCCATCTGCGACGACCTCAAGAGATCTACCAAAGATCGATGGATCATTATGCGGATGGTACATGTGTTAGTGCAGCCCACTTGATTCTCCTGGTCCAGAGGGAAAATCTCCTCTACTATCTGATGATGAAGAAGAATCATCAGGACCATCTCTTGGATCTCTAAATTTGATACCCTCCTCCTTCTGTTGCTCATCAAACAGATCCATCAGTCTTGATTGCAGCAAGGTTGTATCAATCAGATCCAGCAAGTTTTCCACTCCCAACTTGTCAAAAACCCATTCTTCAAAATCAGTCATTGGTTGAGCAGCTGGTTTTTGTCTTTTGTAGAACCCAAACTTCCATCGGAAGTAATCAAATTCTTTGAAGTTTGGGATCCACATACTCTTCGATTTTCTTGCTCTTTTCACATGCCTTTCAAATGGCATAAAAGATCTCCTGGAGCAAACTCCAGTAGCTTGTTGACCTCCAAAGGTTCCAACAAGCGATTCATGGTATCTTCTACAGATGTTTGAAAGTCAAAGAGTTCTTTGTGATTGTACATTTGTACCTACTACTTCCATCTCAGATCACACTTGGTTCCCCCGACTTACATGCTCATCGGCCAGGTTAGCAATGAGACGCTTCTTCCCCCGAACTATTGCCAAATTTGCGGGGTCTTCAACCAAGTCTCCAATCACCTCGTCAACCACCACAAGAGAGTTCGAGTTCGATGAGTTTCTTGTGGTTCTTGATGGATACTACAAAGAGCTCGGGTCGTCATGAGCTGCTTTGTACATCCTCTGATTGCTCAAAAACAACCTGTTCAGCATCAGTAGACTTGATAACTTCTTCATTTGAGGAATCACTAATAACAACTGGTGGAATGATAGTTAGAGGCTCAGCCTCAACAGCCTCTTCTTCCTCTTCTACTGGTGCTTCCTCTTGGACTCTTTGAGCTTCCAAGTTCTTTAACTCTTTCCTTTGCCATATTTCTTCTTTTTGATAACCTCCTTCATCCTCTTGGATAGGGTTCATCATCATCAACTTTTCTAGTCAATTTTCTTTTCTACTAGCTTCCTTACATTGTTCTCTAAAAATTTCTCCAACAGCTTTTCTTGAAGCTACTGGCCCGAGGTCGATAACCTCCACTTGACCCTCGGCCAGACTCATCGATCTGTCTTTGTTTCTTTTCTTGTTCTTTTAGATTTCAAGACTTACGTAGTCTTTCTAACATCGACACTCTTCTTCCTCTTTCCAGCGAGCTTTCTTTGGTGCAAAGAGTTTTGATGGATATCTTCTTGGTTTTCTCGAACTCGCTCACCACCAAGATATCACCATCATCTCCATCATCATTATCATCAGCAGCCTCTCCAGCAATCTCTTCATCATCATCAAGTCCATGAATTGCATAATCAATCTCCTTTTTGTATCTGGGTGATTTATGTCAATCGTTCAAGGTCGAGAACCTCCAAGTGATTCAGCAGGGTCTGAATCATCAAACCTAAGGGTAAGGCCTTTGATTTCCTTTTCCCTAGTTTGTCCTCCTTCGCAACATTCTTCATATAATGAATAAAGTACCCAGCCCAGTCAAACTTCATACTCCTACAGATGATAATCATCAGCTCTATCTTGGGTCCTGATAGAGTATCCATACTGCCAACTAGCCCAAGTATGTTCTTTGCAATGAGCTTGCTCAGCAGACTATATTCAATACCAATGTTTTTGCAGTTGATGCCTGGTACTGATTTGATAGTTGCTTCTGAAGGATGCAGGTTCTTAGATCTAAACGAGTTAGATCTACGCGCAGCGGATGGATCACGATTTATATATTACAATACATAATTAAAGGATTTAACAACTACAAGGGGGTTAAGAACGTGTTACCAATAACGGGAAGAGTCGCCTTGATCTTCCGATGTGTTCTCCAAACGGCGGTTGGTGGACACCCTTCTTGATACACGAACCTCCTTGATATGCAACACCAAGAAAAGTTTTTCTTCTTACAAAAAACCCTAGGCAAGAAGAACTAATTTTCCTCTCCCTTTTTTAAAGTGGTGGTCGAAATTGCTTATCAATTTCCCTTGGAATAACTCTCCTTTTATAGGAGAGTAAATCCTTGGTCTCCAAGTTTTAATTAATTACATAAATAATTAATTAAACAAAATAAAAAGATATTTTCCTTAATGACTAATTGTGACATGTATTGACCAATAGGAAATCAAATAACAAGTCATCCAACCAATCATATAACAAGAATATCTTTTATTTTCCACATCACAAAAATTAATTCTTGTGATAAAAGAGACACTAATTGGCGCCACCATTAGGGTTTTTAGCCCACATAAAATGTCTTTTATGTGTATTATATTATTTAGCCCAACTAAATAATATCCATGCATATCAATTAATTAGCCCAGCCAATTAATTATCACTGAGGCCCAAATAACAAGATTACTAGTCCGAATTGAAAGCACATCGGGACCATGGACCTATAACCGTGAGCTCCAATAATTAATTATTAAATCGAATGTAATAAGTACATTAATTATTAATTCCGGGATTACGCCACCATAAACCCAAATCGAACTCTACCGATTATAGATGTATACTTATACTCAACCCATAGAGTGAATAAGCGTCCATTGATATAATCACTACATACGGATTAACCTCCATAGATTCCCATTACGAGTGGGAAGTCTCCGTGAACCCGACTCGAATATCTTATCCTTATTTACCATTAACCCCCCTAATGATCAATTAGCACACATATCTGACTAGTAGCTAATTAGTCAAATGTGAACTCCCGGGATCGATCACTTTCTCAGGGCTAACAAATAAGGGGACTGTCTCTCTACTTCCCGCAGAATGAATGGATTCCATGTCTGTGAAAATCGAGAACTACTCACTCATCCGGAGATAGTGCCAATGAGAAGTGGCTTGGAACACATATTAAAGTGAACCGTAACTAACACATCAAACACTACCCGGGACAAGAAGCATCCTGTGATCACCTCAGATTAAGGTTGATCCATATATGATCATCTAATGATTTAATAAGATTCCTCGATTACGGAATTATATCGAAAATTCGATTAAATCGGTCCATCTATATGAATGCCATCATATATAAATGCCCCACGTAGGTACCTCTCTACCGACAAATCCGGATAAGACTATCACACCCTAAGGTGTTACAGGCGCATTATTGGTGTTTTAATCAAGAGACCCTAAACTCGATTAAGTTCACCACGGACTAACAATTTAAGTATATCACCACTAACTCAATCCTCACGCGTGCATGCCATACACCGAGTTAAGCGGTTACATCTTGATATACTTAGGGTTTGCAACAATGTATTATTTACAAGCACAAAGCAAGTAATAAGGTGAGATAAAATCATCATCCATTACTAAAAACAATTACACAAATTGTCTTTCGGACACTACACCTAACAATCTCCCACTTGCACGAAATGACAAGCAACGATTGTTTTAGAGCACACCTTTTCTCATCTTATTCACAACACTCTCCCACTTGCTCTAAAAGCGGATGAGACATATCACTCAATGCCGTACCCTCCAAGCACTCGACTTGGTACAATCGATTAGTTAGGTTGTCGACTCGAGACGATCTTTAGGATTGAAACGTTGCGGTCCTTCCAATTAGACGGTACTCTCTCTCATATGCTTTTGACCTCTCGTGACCGAGAAGATCCTTCTAAGCTATCTCTTCACTTTGTTTTCACAATGAAGTGATATCGGCTTATCGGACACGGAATTACTTCCGACCAAAAAAGGAAATTCTAAGCACTATGAGTAAACACCGAGCCCGAGATCAACTTAATGATCATCCTTAATCGACTACAAGTCGAATCGATTGTAGTCAACCATATTCAAGTTTGCACCGAATATACAAGCATATGATTCCTCGTTCTCTAACGATACTTGAGGACGTACTAAAAACGCTATTTTATGCTCGAATCCGAGATTCGACTACTATTGACTTGTGACAACCTGACTTGCCGTTATCCAAGAGAGACTACATCCCATTTTCTCTTTATCCGAAGATTTAGAGAATCATTCCCGAGAGGTAGGGTAGGACAACTCTCGATGAATCTGCAACCATATATGCATAATCATCTTATTCAATAAGATCGATTGGGATAGCCAATGACTCATTCTCGTGAATTTGACCGAATCGATTCTTAGAACATAGTCCAATTCTCTCATCCGGAGAATCTTGGCGTGTCGATTTCCGACTTGAGATAGCACACCCATGTTGTTTCCAACCGTTTTAGTGTTATCATATATGAACACTAATGCTACTACTTTGCCAATATTGATATCCAGTCTACGAAAAAACTTATCAATATTTTGGTCAAGTCCACGTATTTTAAAACATGTGACTTTTAAATGACCGAGAGGTTCTCTTAAATCCACAAAGGATATAAGCCATGGCGAAAGCTTCCTACCAATGGTTCTTTCGAATAAATTAAGATATCGTTAGTCTCGCAAAAAGGAATTAGGGAATCACCCCTATCTTACGCTTTGTAACGAATCCGTTATTCATTCTTAGCTAAAACCCTTACATTACGAATGAATTGATTCCGTTGTTCGGCAAGAAAGTCTCGAGGAATCACCCTATTTTTTCTCGCTTTCTAACGAAATCTAGCAAGACCGAGTGGTGAGAGAGTTCAAGGTCCAGTTAACTCTCTACTTGTCGTGAATCACCCCTATACCACTCAACTTTGCGCCGAAAGTTTAAACTTTCCTATTCATTCGACTCTTTTCTATGTAGATCCAATTGCTCCCACTCGGGCTGAGACACTCGGTGGTTCTACAATAGATCGAACAAAGCTGGAGTACAAAAACTCCATTTACAGGTTAAGGCACATCAAACCAACCTCTATGATCGAATCTATCACACCCACTAAGAGCCATAGGTTATCAATCACCCCAGCAGACTGTAAAGTCCACAAAACCACAATGGGTCAATGGTTAAACCATACTCCCACTGTGTCTTGGGTGGATTGATATTCTGATCTAGTAGTATTTATCAGTGTACTCACCAACAACTGATGTTGGACGTGGTCTGATTAAATCAGATAGTAACTACCTTTGGGTAACCGTACTCCAAGGTCTAAGGCTGTTACTTATAGATTCTATCAGAAGAATTGTGACAGTCCAACTGTCACTTTCTGATCTCAAGAATCTTATAATCAACCTTCACTCGTCTTATTAAGATATTTCACGAACAGTCACAATCTGAACGTATGCGCAAAATCTCCAGTCCTACCTTCAAGCATTAAATGCTAAATGCCTACATTTATGGAAGTGGTGTGAACCGAATTCACTCATTATCCATAAATTCTCTGGCATCTTCTAGGTAGACTTCTCGGTTTACATAATAATGTTAACCGTTATTTTGCAACCAATTATCTTAATCGAGTTTAACAGTGTATTGTAGCACATTAATAACTATATCAGGTAAGTCTATGGTTTCTTCCTTAGTGAGAAACATTCCACTAGGAGGCAGGCCGAGTATCACCCCAAGACTATCGATAGCCTATTTACGAGCATGGAATACTCTATTCTCTGCTAAAATCGAGACTCCTCCTCGTATTCTTTTGATAAACTAAATCACGTTTGAGTAGTTATCGGACAAAATGTCACCACTCAAAAACTCCCACTAGCTTGTATCTCTCACTGGACCCCGAAGGTCATGGTGAACAAGCTATGTTACCCTTCAAATCTATTACCCTTTCCCGATTGAAAGGAAACTTAGTCATTGTTCCTTTGAGATAGTGTTCTAGACGGGAGATAGGAATCACCCTTAGCGATCGTCGGGTCTTATCTGTAGGATATATGCACTAATTAATAGATATTGAAAGGTCGCTTATCTTAATACGAAACCTTTTACCTTTAATAGTTTTAGATGTGTTATACTTATTCACTTTTTTTAGTGGTTCGACTTTATCAAACAAAAGTCCGAGTCTTGGATTCGTATTACAAATGTCATATTCACTTTCTATGAGGCAACAATATATCGAGTTGAAAGTGAATCCATTTGTTTCAACGAATCAGAAACGAAAAAATAAATTTTTCTGTGATATTCAAGGATAGAATCAAAATTCATTTCCTTATATCACTCCCACTATTGTAGTGAAATTACGCCCGTTGTTACTCTATTAATCGTTAATGCACAAACTTCCTTGTTCTTCCAAAGAACTAAGCTACCGAGTCAAGTTACTCGGTTATGAAAGTCGCTAAGGATTCATTGGTTAGTGATCCAAATCACTTTCCTTATCCTATACTTTCTTTAATTAATGTTTCGGTTTAGCCTCAAAACTTGATTAAGATGATTAACACTTATAGACATTCTTTCCCATTCTTAACTTTCCTTAAAAGGAAATAGTCTTGAACTAGCGATTCAGATGAGTAGACACTACTCGTGAACGTGGGATGTCTAATGAAAGCGTTACCAGTGGGACTAATTTTCTAAATTAGAAAAACATAAGACAAAAGCTCCCACTAGTTTATCGGTTCCAAATACCGTCTAACTAGCGACACTTTAATTTATGATTCTCCAATTTTTCTATTAAAATTTTTTTTGTGTAGACACTACACCATTAAAATTCACTAGAAGAATTTTATCGTCCCAATCATCTTTCAAACTGACTACAGTCGTCTCTCGTTCTGCACGAGTGACAGCAGTGACATGCCTATTTACGTCACTTAAGTTTTGAAGGCTTCAAGAGAAATATCTTTTCCGAAAAATTAATCGCATGTGAGATTAATAAATACAACGTTCTAGTTACTTACCACTTTTTAACGAAGTCATTACTAGTCAATTTTACACTAGCGATCTAGCACCTTAGAGATATATATAATAGATTGTAAATAAAATTGACAGAAAATAAATCCAAATCATACACTACTAAAATTTTAGGAACATAAACTAAAATGCGTGCTTATAGTCTATCCTACTGTTCCAAGGATTTAATCTAATGCCTCGATGCACGCCTTAGGGTAGGTCAAAGAGGTTTCGATTAATATTGAAGATCGATTGAGAATCGAACATCTCATTTGTGATCGTCAATCACCTTTCCTTTTTCAGCCAAGGTACTACAAAAATACCCTTTATGAGTGTGACCTCATCATCTCATTTTTAGGTAGACCCGAGTGTGCCGCCTTAGGGTCGGTCGGTGACCCGACAGTACCCAAAATCCTATCCTTTGGAGACCAAGCCTTGAATTTTGATAGCGGTGAAGGCCTTCCTTAGGAGGCCGGTCCCAGCCGGCACGAGGCGTCACCATTCTCTCACGTTGCTTGTGTCAACAAGTAGAGGCCGTGGGGTCGGTGTCGCCTCTCCGCTCCCACTCAATATTTTGAAAAAGTGGTGGGTTTCTCGATCACGTTTTGGACTTGATGTTACATTAAGGAACAATAAATCATAGGCCCGAATGTTGTCGGTTATGTGGGCTAGCCCACCCGACCTATTCGTTAGAACATATGTGGCCGTCGGACGGGTCAAGGCTAGGAGAGCTCCGTTGAGCCGTAGTAGGCTCTTCGGATGGCTTAGTATTGCCGGACCCGTGCAAACGCCACACGTGGAGGTGAAGTCGATTGAGCCGTAGCTCTGCGTTGACCACCCAACCGTGGTTAAACCACTTTCGAACCTGTTTGCCCGTGATTATCCAGTCCTTAAACATCAAACTTTCACGTAGACACTCTCGAACAAAAACGTAATCTCGCTCTTAGGTAAGGTGGAATTCACCGAGAATCCAACACCTTAACCACGAGGTTTCGAATTTTACTCCTTATGCTTTCGCAGAGTGGGATTCACCGAGAATCCATCACCCAACCTCGACGATTGAAAAAACCCGTGTTCCTCGGTTTTACCTAATTAGTTTCTAATTAATATCAAACAATTAATTAAAACTAATCGTGTGTTTTATACATGCCTAACTAATTCCTCGAATTAATTTCTACATGTATGCATATGGAGTGGAATTCATGATATGATGCATGTCATGGCAATTTTCCGGTTCTACTCATACAATCTACACATGTATACTAGTGCGGAAAATAAACACCGAGATGGATCGGCTGGCACTCGTGAATTCTAATCTATTCGAAAATAAATTAAAACCCTAATCTGCAGCTGTTAGAAATCTTCGACGATCGGCATATCAAACGAACTTGGATCGGGATGAAACTTTCCAGATCTGATCTTCATTCTTCGGACTTCAAGATGGACGGTCGGATCGGAGCTTTGACTTGTCAATCTTCCTCAGTGAGCCGCCCAACTTGCTGCTGAAACAGACTCTCACAGCAGCGCATCATATACTTCCCGAGATCGATCGGGGATGAAGATGAATCCCGATCGTCCTGAAAATTTTATCTCACGTCCAAATCTCCATGATTATCGATCTGACCGGTCGGATTTTAATTTGAACGGTCCAATTGTTCCCAGAAAATCGAAGAAGTCACAGTTAGGGTTTCTGTGAATCCTGCGTTTTTCTGTTACAGCAGCCACTTCGCAGCAACGAACGGAAACCCAAACGGACTCTGATCGACACTAAAATTTGTGGGATTGTTCATCAACTTCCAATATTGATTCTGACCGGAGGGATCTTCGTTTTAACGGCTCAAACAACGGAAAAACGAAAATACTAAACAGCTAATGTACAGATCTATTTTCTGGAAATTAAAATTGCAATAATACATAAATTACATAATTTCCTATACTCATATGAACGAATTTTCATCGTTTATATGAGTTTACAATAGATCTAATGGGAAAACGGTGCCAACCCCAATCCATCTCTTCAACCATAGCAATTTAAAAATTATTAATGCATAATAATAAGTAAAATATCACCTACATGCAATTCCACTCCTTTAAATCGTTTAATTACGATTGTGACTATATAAATCGTGGAACCTGTCTCTGATACCACATGAAGGATGCAGGTTCTTAGATCTAAACGAGTTAGATCTACGCGCAGCGGATGGATCACGATTTATATATTACAATACATAATTAAAGGATTAAACAACTACAAGGGGTTAAGAACGTGTTACCAATAACGGGAAGAGTCGCCTTGATCTTCCGATGTGTTCTCCAAACGCGGTTGGTGGACACCCTTCTTGATACACGAACCTCCTTGATATGCAACACCAAGAAAAGTTTTTCTTCTTACAAAAAACCCTAGGCAAGAAGAACTAATTTTCCTCTCCCTTTTTTAAAGTGGTGGTCGAAATTGCTTATCAATTTCCCTTGGAATAACTCTCCTTTTATAGGAGAGTAAATCCTTGCTCTCCAAGTTTTAATTAATTACATAAATAATTAATTAAACAAAATAAAAGATATTTTCCTTAATGACTAATTGTGACATGTATTGACCAATAGAAATCAAATAACAAGTCATCCAACCAATCATATAACAAGAATATCTTTTATTTTCCACATCACAAAAATTAATTCTTGTGATAAAAGAGACACTAATTGGCGCCACCATTAGGGTTTTTAGCCCACATAAAATGTCTTTTATGTGTATTATATTATTTAAATTTCAACTAAATAATATCCATGCATATCAATTAATTAAATTTACCAATTAATTATCAATGGCCCAAATAACAAGATTACTAGTCCGAATTACGAAGCGCGTGGGGACCACTGGGCCTATAACCAGTAGCTCCAATAATTAATTATTCGTCGAATGTAATAAGTACATTAATTATTAATTCCGGGATTACGCCACCATAAACCCGCTCGAACTCTACCGATTATAGATGTATACTTATACTCAACCCATGTAGTGAATAAGCGTCCATTGATATAATCACTACATACGGATTAACCCTCCATAGATCGTCCATTCGGTGGGAAGTCTCCGTGAACCCGACTCAGAATATCTTATCCTTATTTACCATTAACCCCCCTAATGATCAATTAGCACACATATCTGACTAGTAGCTAATTAGTCAAATGTGAACTCCCGGGATCGATCACTTTCTCAGGGCTAACAAATAAGGGGACTGTCTCTCTACTTCCCGCAGGAAGGAATGGATTCCATGTCTGTGAAAATCAGAACTACTCACTCATCCTGGAGATAGTGCCAATGAGAAGTGGCTTGGAACACATATTAAAGTGAACCGTAACTAACACATCAAACACTACCCCGGACAAGCAGCACCCTGTGATCACCTCAGGATTAAGGTTGATCCATATATGATCATCTAATGATTTAATAAGATTCCTCGATTACGGAATTATATCGAAATTCAGATTAAATCGGTCCAAATTCTATATGAATGCCATCATATATAAATGCCCCACGTAGTACCTCTACCGACAAATCCGGATAAGACTATCACACCCTAAGGTGTTAGGGCGCATTATTGGTGTTTTAATCAAGAGACCCTAAACTCGATTAAGTTCACCACGGACTAACAATTTAAGTATATCACCACTAACTCAATCCTCACGTGCATGCCATACACCGAGTTAAGCGTTACATATCTTGATATACTTAGGGTTTGCAATGATGTATTATTTACAAGCACAAAGCAAGTAATAAGGTGAGATAAAATCATCATCCATTACTAAAAACAATTACACAAATTGTCTTTCGGGCACTACACCTAACGACCTTCATCTTGATCTCGATCTACAAAAGCCATCTTGTCCAATCCCATAGCTTCAGGATTGATGAACCATCAACAACTTCTTCAAAACCAAACACTTGTCTCAAAGAGACCGAGGAGATTACAAGCTCCTCACCATTCACAATGGTTTTGAAAGCTTGATTCTTCTTCTATAACCATATTCTTCCGTAAATCAATAACATTGGTGTATGATATCGTTTCTAACGATGTTGAGTATATTCTCCAATCCTGCAAATCTTCTTATTCTTCGACCTATATTAATGGCCACTCTGTTTGATTTTCATCAACAACATAGCCTCTTACACTTTGGCTTGATTCGATTTGAACCTCAATCTTTTCCGCCATTGAAATAAGAAAAGGATGAAGAAAGGTTGCTCTCAAATCTGTGTTCACACGAAGTAGATTTTGCAGATATAAGCGAAAAAATGCAAGTGGTGAATCTGCTAAGTAATATCGATTATATAGACAAATGGGTAGTTGAAACCACCACGCACATACATTGAGGTAACTACGATTAAATCGATTAAATCTTTGTCTTGACACGTGGTCCATTACTCCTCCATAACGCTTTGTAACCGTTGGATGGTTTAACTGTGGTAATAATGGATAAAATAAATATCCCGCCAATATGCTTTTTGACTTTAATAACTTTGATCGAGTAAAGTTCCTTCAAAGGGTATCCTCAAAGAGGGTGCCTTCAAAGATCTGGCGATAAGTAGGCTTCAAAGAAATTTCTTGATAAGAGTACTCTGCGATCCTTGTTTTCTTTCTTGTTTTGTTCAATTGATAATACAAGATGAGGTTTAATACCAATGACCGATCATCAAGTGAGCTCACCCAACATGACAAAGACCAACCCTTGGCAACCTCATTTGCTCAATTGTCCAAACATAAGTACATGGAATTGTTGATACCAATGACTAATCTGCTAAGTGAGCTCACCCAACATAGCAAAGACTAATCCCTTGGTGAATTCCAAAGACAATCTTGATTATCAGTCAATCTTTATAATTCCAAGTTCACTCCTTAATTTAGCAAATCTTTCACCACAAGTGGTTTAGTGAAAATATCGCAAGTTGATCTTCAAGAGAGAATGTATAAACCACCACATCTTTCTTTTCAACATGATCTCTTATAAAATGATGTCTCACATCAATGTGCTTGGTTCTTGAATGCAAAACAGATTTTCTCGTGATTGCAATTGCACTTGTGTTGTCACACATGATTGGAATTTCCTTTCTTCAATTCCATAATCCCTTAATTGTTGTCTTAACCATAGTACTTGTGCACAAAGAACTTCCAACCAAAGAAAAATGTATTCAACCAAAGAGTGGAAGTTGAAATAGAATTGCTTCTTGCTAAACCAGAGACCAGTCTATTTCCCATTAACCCGCAGTGTTCCTGAGGTGCTTTTTCTATCTATCTTGCATCCAAAGATAATCGAAACTGAGTAGGATATAACTTTGAAGCTTCCTTCCTTGGAATACCATATTCCTACTCCCAAGTCTCTTTAAGATACTTGAGAATTCTCTTAATCGCACTCTAAATGACTTTCTTTAGGTTTAGATTGAAATCTTGCACAAACACCTACAAAGAAGGATATATCCGGTCTCATTGGCGGTGAGATACAAACAGATCGCCTATCATCATCCTTACGTACAAAGTCCGATCAACATCTTTGCCTTCTTTATCTTCATCCAATCTGATGTTTGTACTCATAGAGTTGAATTCTTAGTCTTTTTTCCATACCAAATTTCTTGATAACTCTTTGGTATACTTGGTTTGATTAATGAAGATACCATCCTTCATCTGTTTAACTTGCAGTCCCAAAAAGTAATTCATCTCTCCCATCATACTCATTTGGAATTTGCTCTTCATTAGATTTGCAAATTTTTCACAAAGTAAATCATTCTCAGAACCAAAAATTATGTCATCCACATAAATTTGTACCAAAGATGTCTTTGTCCCCTTCACTGATTCTGAAAAGTGTCTTGACAATGGTCCTTTTTGTAAAACCATTGTCCACCAAGAATTGAGATAGAGTCTCATACCATGCTCTTGGTGCTTGTTTCAATCCATAAAGTGCTTTGTTGAGTCTATACACTTTATCTTCTTGATCTTTAACTTCAAATCCAGGAGGTTGCTGAACATACACTTCCTCCTCTAGGATACCATTCAAAAATGCACTCTTGACATCCATTTGATATACTTTGAAGTTCTTGTATGCAGCATGTGCCAAAAATAATCTGATAGCTTCCAATCTTGCAACAGGTGCATAAGTCTCATCAAAATCTATTCCTTCTGCTTGAGAATAGCCTTTTGCAACTAGTCTGGCCTTATTTCTAACAATGGTACCAGATTCATCAAGTTTATTCCTGTATACCCATTTAGTACCAATGATATTTGCATGACTTGGCCTTTCAACTAGTGTCCAAACTTGATTTCTTTCAAATTCATTTAATTCTTCTTGCATAGCAATTATCCAACTGGATCTCAAATTGCTTCTTCAACAACCTTAGGTTCCATTTGAGATAGAAAACAAGTAAACATAGCTTCCAGCTTGTCTTCTAGTCCTCACACCTTGGCTCAGACATTGCCAATTACTTGTTCAAAGGGTGATTCCTTAACCATTGTGGATTTTGGTTATTTTGATTTTCGTGAACATCATCTTCATAGGTCTCATTGTAGTTTCTTCTACAGGGGGGCCACAGATCCTTGAATTGCTTGATTGTTGCATCAAGAACATTGTCGTGAGGTGTTCAAGAAGGGCGATGATCGAAAACTTTTAAGTCATTGAATCTTTCCAAAACTTCAACACAATCTGGATCGGTGACTTGTTGATTCTTAGCGGTTCAAGATCTTCATCTTCCATTCCAAAGAACTTAGGTTCATCAAACACAACATGGATTGTTTCTTCATGTTTTAGTGACCTCTTGTTCAAGACTCACTGAATGCTCACTGTCAAGAATATCCCAAGAATATGCCTTCATCCGATTTTGGTTGGAATGTCTTCAAATGAACTTTGTGATTTAGAATAAAACATTTACTTCCAAATGGATGGAAATAGGATATGTTAGGTTTCCTTCCATTCCAAACCTCATAAGGTGTCTTCAAGCAGCTTCTTGTTTATCGATGTTCTATTTTGTGTATAGCATGTCAGATTTATCGCTTTCAAATTTCAATATCTTTCAGTAGCAATGCTTCACAAATCATTGTTCTTCCCGCTTCTTTAATGTCCTGCTTTCTTCTTTCAAAGAACCCCATTTTGGTTGAGGTGTACCAAAGCAATGCAAGTTGATGAAGTACACCATTCTGCTCACAATATTCTCTTATAACTTTGTTGAGAAATTCAGACTGATCCGATCTTATCTTTATGATCATTAAACTTTTCTCATTTTGTAATCTCTTCAAAAGATTAGGCATGCTTTGGAGTGTCTCACTTTTCTTGTTCATGAATATCACCCAAGTGTATCTTGAAAATCATCCACAACCACTAAGGTGTATTTCTTTCCTGTCACACTTGTTGGAGTTATTGGTCCAAAAAGATCCATGTGCATAAGCTCCAACACTCTGTTAGTTGATTGTTTAGTCTTTGACTTGAAACTTGACTTTATCTCTGCTTACCTTGGCGACGACATGCATCACGTATAGCATCCTTCTTGAATGTGATCTCGTAAACCAACCACTAACTTCTTCTTCACTAATTGATTAATATCATCAAAATTTAGATGATTTAACTTCTTGTGCCATAACCAATTGAGTTCAGATTTGGTATGCACAATCAAAGCAGTTTCGAATCTATGAGAGACCAATCCACAACATACATGTTCTCATTGCCTTCTACCAAAGAAGTACAACTTGATCACCTCTTTCACTAATGACAATACAATTGTTTTTGTCAAAAGTGACCTTGTATCCCATATCATGCGTAATTGTCCAAAGGCTCAAAGAAGTTGTAATCCACCCTTCCACATATGCAACATTCTTGATTGTAAGTCCATTTCGATAAGTGTGCCATATCCTCTTGTATAACCAGTGTATTTTTGTTGCCAAAATTCACCCTTGGACCATCTTTTGCCACAAAGTTTGATAGACAGTGCTTATTCTTTGTCATGTGTCCGGAACATCCACTGTCAAAGTACCAGACACCCTACAAAACAAAGTTAATGCATTTTAGGTACCCAAACCTGCTTGGGTCCATAGTGGTCGATGGCAAGCATGACCCTTGGTATGTTTCCATAAGGTCTTCTCCTAAAATGTGTCATACTTTGGTTCATACTTTGTTCATACATGTATT
This sequence comes from Gentiana macrophylla, assembly GCA_026214975.1. Classification (NCBI taxonomy): domain Eukaryota; kingdom Viridiplantae; phylum Streptophyta; class Magnoliopsida; order Gentianales; family Gentianaceae; genus Gentiana; species Gentiana macrophylla. Next base: position 108,962,837 of record CM047808.1, read on the forward strand.
CCACACATCCATAAGTTCTAACAAAGAGGTTGTGTAGAACCACATATGTTTTCTCGGCCTTTTGGTACATAATGTCGTTTGAAATGATTCTTGTTATTAGAAACATTTGCATAACCATAGGTGTCTTTGTCTATTAGAAATAAATACAGTAATATGGAGTCTGGCCGAGGTCTTGTGTAAGTCCTCTCACGATTCCATTGCTTAGGTTTTACCCTAGTAGTATGGTTATACTGATCGCTTCTAGCATTAGATGCGAGAATATTCCAATCATTATCGCAGGAGGAACAAATACCTTTCCCCTGAGATAAGTATCCCTTGAATGATCGCATTTTTGGATTTGGGATTCTTATTCTTGGAATATTTCTGCTTTTTCCTTCGTGGTCCAAATAGACTTGGTAGCAGTGTCTCGCTATCGCAGGCTTAGAAGGCACAACAATCCTAGTTTTGGATTTATTCTTTTACTAGAGTCGTTGACTTCTCGAGACTTCGATTTTGCTTCCTCGAGGCATTCTCATTTGGTTTTACTTGCTTGAAGAGCTTCTTTATCGAGATGGATCTAGTGCAGCACAAACTTAGGACCACCTCAAGTACTAGGTTCAGAACCTTACTGGATCCACTCTTGTTAGATTGCTAAGTTCCAAATCCAAGCCCGCTTCTATCTCCATAAGGCTTTCCGGATTTGTATGTCAGTATTGGAATAAGATGGTTCAAATAGACTCGAGGTCAGCTGGATGTTCAAAGAGACTTATGCCGATTCTCGTCCAACATCTTTTCCTTACCTTTGAAAACCCTTAATTCAAATTTCAATCTTCCAACTTCTAACTCAAGAGCCTCTTTTCAAATTTTCACAACCTCATAACCAGTTGTATTATCCTTAGTTGATTAAGGATGGCATCCAAAGTCTCATTGTTGTCGAATTTCTAGGATTTGAACCACAAAGTTGATTCACAATCACTTCCAAAGAGGAGTGTTTATTGATACAATGTTGTATACCTCCTCGCCATCCATGTTGGCCATCAAAGCATAATCCTCCATATCAAGAACTTGGCTTTGTGTCATCCGATTCATTTCCTTTTTGATTCCACTTCATATCCTCGATTCATCTTCAAAGAACCATAGCCTTCTTGCCATGTCTCCTTTGTTGACTCTTGGTCTTCGTGAGTCCGACAATCAGTCTCTAAAATGTCCAGGCTTCTTACAGTTGAAGCAAAGATAATCGTGTTCCTTGCCTTGTTTTAACTCGTGACAATCAGTCCGTTGTGTCTGGTTTCTTGCAATGAAAGCATAGATAGTCATTATCTTTCTTTGGTTCTTCTTTCCTTCTTTCAAGAGGCCTCTTTGTGAAATTTCTTGTAGGGGCCTTTCCAGTCTTCATCATTCTGATTTTCTTGCTCAAGAGGGCAATTTGCTCTTGCATTTCATCTAGCATATCATCCTGTCCTCCCGATGTTTCTTCATGATGTGAAGCAGCCCAATGCAGATGGTCTTTGGCTCTTCCTTTCGGATTTGTGCACTAGCTTCTTGCAATTCATAGGCCTTAAGATCGAGAGAACAGTTTGAAAGTGTCTTCTTCATGCAGCCTTTCATTTCTTCAATTGCAGCCACCTTCATTTTCCAAACATCTCTTGCAGTAAAGCTTCCAAGATTTTGGTGTTTACTTCCTCTTTTGAATAACTTACACTCGCAGAGTAAGTTCATCTAAGATTGCATTGAACTGACTCCATTTGCTCAATGGTTTCATTAGGTAGCATTTTGAACTTTTGAAACCTTTTTCCGCCACACCGATTTTGTTCTTCTTTATTGCATCGAGTGCCTTCACAGATTAAGTGAATCTTATCCCAAAGTTCCTTTGCGCCTTGCAATCTTTGACTTTCATGTACATATTGCTATCCAAGGTTCTCGTAGATGATATCAATAGCAATGTTGTTGAGGTTTGCTCTTTTCTGCCTTCTGCATTCCATTCTCTCTTTGGTTTAGAATGTACTCGATTCACACCCACCAGCATTCGCCTTTGTAATCTCCAAAGTGGTCCTTCGATTAGTACATCCATCATCTCATCATGAGTAGCAGCAAGATATGCCCGCATTCGACGCTTATACTCATCAAATCTATCAAGAGAGCACATCAACATGGTTCTAGCATACTGTGTGTTATCCATGATGCAAGTCTTGAAAATCAAGAACTTGAAAGAAAGTTTTAAAGAATTTTCACAAGCACAACAAGTAGGATTCCTTCGAGCGTAAGAATCGCTCCGATACCAATTGTTGGTCCTTTGAAAGGCTTTAGTTAAGTTTAGAGGGGTGAATAAACTTAACACTTAAAACTTTGAGTTAACAAATTTGCAACTTCAAAGCAATGCTTTGATACTTCAAGAGTCTGCTTGAGACCCCAAAGAGCTCACTTGATAAATGTGAGTTCATCGATTCGATTCTTTGCTGAATTTGTGCAAATGGAATAATATCAAAATTAAGCCTTATTACTTGTTGTTAAATATGTTACTAAGTATTAGATACTCAAGAGAGTGTATGTGTGTGATTTCAGCTTGTTAGATTCAAAGAGTTGATATGAATAATGACTAAGTGCAAAGTAAAGTAAGTGCGCGTAAGTAAGAGAGATTTTTATAGTGGTTCCAGGTGATGTAATCCTGTGACGCCCACTCTTCTCCTGTGATGTTGGAGGAAATTCACTAGTGATCTTTGAGTTATCTCATTACAAAGAATCCTAGGTTGCTTGTCCTTCACCAATAACTATGGCTTCACAAATCGAAATCGGGAACAGTAGGATTGTTGCTCTCCCGAGTCTTCCACTGGTCCTTGAAGGGCCTCTTCACCACTCCACCACAAACCAACAGTCTTTCACACCTAATGATGCTTCACTGTTTTCAAGAGAGTTCTTTATAAAATAAAGAATGAATCAAATATATGATTCATTCACAAAGCACTTGATTAGGATGATATAATCAAGAGCTTGCGCGTCTTCAAGTGTGTATGCTTGATGCGCCTTGAACACGTAATGCACTTGAAGAAAATAACTAGATCAAGACCTTAAGCTCGAGAAGTTCAAAGCAGGTGTTTTTCACCAATGTTATCACTTGAAGTTTATTCCAAAATTCATCATCTTCTTCTTGAGTTGAAAGTCCTCTATTTATAGGTAGGAATGCATGTGACTTGAATTTGAAATTCAAATGTGACCGCCTTTGTATTTGTCCCATCCTCACCGCATTCTCATCACTATTCATGGGATCGACAATCGCCAGATTACTTTTTGACAAAGGCGATCATTCCCACCCTTTGACTTGTATCCAATGGATAAAAATATGGATCATCCTAACGCCTTTTAATCTCACTTTGATTTGCTTGATAAGTCGAGGTAGTTGGCTGTTCTTATCCATGTAACTTTCCAATAATCTTGAATTAATCGAGGTATATATCGCCAGTTCATTAGTCTCATGTAAAACTAATCAATCACGAACATCATATTTTTGTCTCAGAAAATATAATGCAAATGATTCCTTTTATCCAACTTTTATTTGTGAAGTTAGATTACATCATTTTAAATATAACTAAGTTCCAAACATCATCCAACTTGTGGAACTTAGACTTTCTATTACACAAGGTATATGTAATCGCTTTAGGTCATCACAGACTTGCCTAAATCGATTCCATATCCTTGACATTAAATACTAAGTTTGATCCCTTAGCCTTCATTTATCGAGTTTGAACCTCACCTTCGGTCTTTCGGTCTTGAGGTTCCTCGACAAGTCTATCGACCTATCTACCCTATCGACTGGACCCGGTCTGGCGATAAATAATCGCCAAACCTTTACAATGGCTTGTTTGATCAAACCTATTTATGAATCAAACTCTAATAAACCTATACATTTTATCTAGACATCTTTTTACCTTTGCACTATAACAAATTAGTATGGCACTCATCATCAAAACTAAGAAATAAGTCCAACAGAGGTAATCTTTGTTAATCTATTTTTGTTTATATACGTGGCTAACCTTTCAAAGCGTAATTTGTGCCGTTGGATATATCCGGAAGGAATTATCATTGTGACGAAGAACGGACGGTGGATCAATTCGTTTAGATGTATCGAGGTAAAAGTTTATTTCATTTAATTAATTTATTATGATCATATGGTGATATTATATTCTATTGTAATATATCAATTATAGTTGAAGAAGATGTTGCCGTTACATTCCGAAGTGAATGTGTTTAAACTAAATTACGCAAATTATATAGATCTGCTCCCAAAAGTGAACATGATTAAACTATATATTTAAGATGTGTCGTCGTTGACACAACTCCATTTGTCAAAGTGAATGAGACAAAATAAAATATTTGAGATGTATCGAATTATACTAGTCAATTCTGTGGTTGAATGTGGCCAAATGAAATATTTAATATACATCAAGTTTTACGGGCTCATTCCAAATCTGAATGTGGCTAAATCATATATTTAAGATATATCAAACTACACGAGTCGGTTCACGTATGAACGTGGCTAAATTATAAATATATTAAAGATACATCAAATTATATAATCTCGCCCCCGTATGAATGTGAGTAAATTTAATATTTACGATGTATCGATTATACTTATCCTCACCGTAAGTGGATGTGACTAAACTCAAAATTTATGATGTGTCTGCTCTCAAGTAAACGTGGACGCTTAAAAATTCTAGATGTGTTGAGATACACAAGTCTGCTCTGTAAGTGAAATGACAAAATCTAGCTATTGTATAACGATATTTAAAGATGTATCGAATAACGCCACCGGCCTCCTCAAGTGATCGTGACATGTGTAAGATCAGGATTTTAAATCGTCATACTAAATCTCACCGTAAGTGAGTTGATGGCGATAGTGTGAAAATGATACATCAGTAGAACCCGGTATACAATGAGTTCGTTTCAAATTTTATTATATATCATATATACATACATATATATTTATTTATGTATTTATGCATTATCATTTAGATTGAGTCATGAAAGACTCGAGTCTAACATAAAGATCATTTTGTCTTGTAGACAAATTTGATTAAGATTTGATCACCTGAAGATGATCATTAATTTAAAGTGTATATATATAGATGGACTTGGAGTTCATCGGAAGCACTAGTATGCTCATAAAAGTGAATCTGAAATTCACAGAAATAAAAACAGACTCGAAGTCCATGTGAAATGGAATGATGCTCCAACGAATGACCTGAAGTCTAAAGATAAGAAAATTCAGTAAGAACATCGTGACACTTCTTTAATCATCATAAAAGGATTGTATTATCGTTGCGATAATATGCTCCTGTAGTAGCAATATTGAGAGAAGTGGTTTATGTTCAATAAAATGGTTACCATAGAATAATCATCAAACACGATCTATTTTTTTTTGTCCATTCCCTGAAGTGAATGTTACTGGATTCGTGATATAAAAAGAAGAAAAAATTAGGTATAAATCCACCTTTTCCCCCTTATTTAAGCTTTAATCCACACTCATTTTTTTAGTTGCAATAAGAACAAAATAATTTCGCTCGGACTAAAATACTCTTATTCATCTATTACACTAGATCTAATCTGCATTCCGTCACAATTTTTCCTTCTTATTTCCGACGGCTGAGTTTTATATTACTACATGAAAATCGAAGAATATTAATGAAGAATTGGGGTGGCTTGGTGGTGCCTGATCGGAGAACGATAGCAGGCGGCGGCCATTTGGGTATGAAATGAAGGCTGTAGCTTTTCAGACTTCAAATTCATTGAGGAAGCAACGGGCAGAGTAGCAAGAGCAGCAGCTTTTTCCATAGCTACTGAACAAGATGCTGATAGAGACATGGTATGGAACTTTTGAGTTCATGTGATTCCTATTTTGTTCACTATTGGTTAGTTTGACTTGTTTTATACTAAGCATTACCTAGATATTTAGTAATGGTTGGTAGATTATATATTGCATGAATTACCTTCATTTGAATGCGGGAATGCTGGGAAAACTGTGTTTAGCTGACCAACTACTTGCTCATGAAATATTTACCAGTACTAATTAAGATTTCGACAAGATTATGTGACAGCAATAGACTTCATTTGCTTTGTTTTTGAAAAGAAAAGATTGAAAGTAGCTATAAGAAGGTAAAACGACTATTCATTTGAACATGCTAATTCATAAGTTTTCAGAATTGTTGAATGCTTCCTTTTGAGTTATAGAGATCAGATAGTTTGCATAATTTTTTGTCAAGCTCATCTATTTGATTTTCTAAATTTGATCCGAGCATTAGTATGCGTCCCCTCTTCACTCTTGGATAAATGCATTGACCGTGAAACACATAAAAAAAATCATTGCAATGAGAGATCAATGCAGAACTTGGTCAAATCGTGTGTAGAGTTCTTTGCTTATTGTTGTTGGAATATTGTTAGTTTGATACTGTTGTAGTGTGATGTGGCTTTGAAATGCTTTAAAAGAAGTGTGATGTGGTGCTTGTGGTTATCAAGAAACCGAATCATTGTGATATTGATACTGTGATACTGTGATATTGTTACTGTGATACTGATACTGTGATACAGGAGTAACAATTGCTCATGGTGGTGTTTTGCCTAACATTAACCCTGTTTTGCTCCCAAAGAAGACTGATAAGGCTGCTACTGAACCTAAATCTCCTGGAAAGGCTACCAAGTCTCCAAAGAAGGCTGCTGCGTAGATTTGTTTCAAAGATAGCTTCTGTTTAGTTTTTATTGATATAAATTATATGACTAAAGGTTGATCAAAGTGTGCATTGTTGATGATGAATCTCTGTTCTTTCAACTGGTTTTTATAAGAATATTATGGTATTTTACTGGGAAGGAAGGAAGGAAGGATGTAGATTTAAATGCCTGGTATTATCTATCAATTAATATAATGTTTTATTCATCACATGTGTTGATTCCTGTTTTGCATTTGCTTTTGTGTTAATGTATCATGTACGATTTCTGTGATTGGTTTAGTTAAATGTAAGCCGAGCCTCCATTGAAGGATATAAAATTGAACCTCCACGTTTTTATTTTACTGTAATGAATTTCTGTTGCCCATCAATAATCTGGAAGTTGTGAATTTGATTGAATGAGGTTTCTAGGTTTGGTTTTTTGCATCATCACAGTATATGAAATGTTACTTGAACTACATATGTTATCATATCATATCGCGATAATCGATATCACAAGTTAGTGGAAACGCCGCGATTAAATTCGACTTTCAAAACTACGCCGCGCAGATCGTATGAGATCTCAAAATAAAGAGAAAAAAATATAAACTTTGGTGAAATAATTTTGACGATCGGTGTTTTAAATCAAAAGTTATGATCGCTTATAAGAAAACGCCCGATTAATGCAAATATTTTTTCTGCCAAAATTTACGCTTGGCGTACATTATATGAGATCTCAAAATAAAGAAAAAAAATATGAATTTTGGTGAAATTTTTTAATGATCGGAGTTTCTAAATCAAAATTACTATTGTTTGGAAAAAAAAAAAAAAGAACCAGCAAAGAAAAAGGATGAAGCAGCGCAAGAATTGATATAAGATTATATTTTTGTACGTCTCAAATTTTTTTTCTCTTTTACAACTAAAAAGAGAAATACACATGCTTTATTTATTTTGGGTCAAAATTTAGACTCTCTCTCTCTCTCTCTCTCTCTCTATATATATATATATATATATATATATATATATATATATATATATATATATATATATATATATATATATAAAATAAAAAGCCAAGTGTTATAATATTACTGCTTATCACTTCATTTTCTTTCCGCTTATTTATTCTTTCGACCTTTCATCGTAAAAAAAGATTCCGTGTATGTTTTCTTTATGTATGATTATCATTTATTTTAATTATTATCTCTATATATTTGTTTATTGCTTTTTTATGTTGTTGCACTCTTAATTATCTAATTTAACTTTTTCTTTCCCAAAAAGTATTTTCTTTAATGATTATTGTTATAAACATACTGATGAAACTCGAATTTTGATATATATATATATATATATATATATATATATATATATATATCTGTGTGTGTGATTGTATAAAGATAAAAGTTTTATTATAGATGCATGTTGTATGGATTTAAAACTCAAACCCAACCCATTGGGTTTTATAGTCATTTGGTTTGCATGGTTTGGGTTAGTTTTTTCTTGAACCAACTCGACTTATACTGTGTAAAAACTCAACACAATTAAACTCAATCCAACTCAAACTCAAATTTCTAATTTCTAGATTCGTCATTGATTAGCTGATACACAACATCATTGCACACCTGCAAGTGAGGCAGGATGATCTCGAGTAATGGAAGCGAATAAATTTTTAAAGATTTAATAAAAAATTAAGTGGCAAACTATAAACATACTACATATATTAGTGTATTTTTTTCTGATCGAGAGAAGAAATGGTCCTCTTAATAGATGTAGGTCACATCGATCCCCTCCGCCAGAACTGTGGGCGGATCTGTGCAATTTCATTATGGGTCACGCGACCCTACCGAAATACTTTAATTTTTTTTTTTAAGATTAGAACGATTTGATTTTGTTGGTAAAAGTTATTATTTTTTTTGTTAAAAATATAATTTTGCGCTTCGGTGAAAAAGTTTTTGAATAAAAACGTTGTTTTACAATCCACCGACCCCGTTGAAAATCTTCATGAATCAGCGCATGTCCCGTAACATTACTCAAATAATTATAGATGCAGTCCAATCCCCAAACCTTTAATTTACTGCTACCACACGTACAATTATTGTCTCTTTCTTGGTATGCTTTGCCATTCAGTTAGCCTACCCAAACCTCTTAACACTTATCCGCTCCTCCAACAACACCACCATCCCCCACCCCTCCTCCTCCTCCTCCTCCTCCTCCTCCTCCTCCAACCACCTTCTGGGCGGGCAATTGAGCTGTAACTTCAGCTGACATCATGGCCAATCGGGAGCAAGGATTTAATCATCATGGTGATTACAATGATGAAATATACGAGAAAAATGACAACGAAGAAGAAGAAGAAGAGGAGGAGGAGGAAGAGGACAAGAAATTAAAGGAGAGTACTTATGAGGAGGAAGAACAAGAACTCCAATCCAACTTACACCGCCCTCCTCGACCAACAACATGGATTGGAGAATGGAACAGATTTTTCCTCTTAGTTTGCACAACGGGTCTCTTTGTGGATCCTCTGTTTTTCTACACAATCTCAATCAATGAAAACTGCATGTGCCTCTTCGTCGACGGGTGGTTCGCCGTCACCTTGACGGTTCTCAAGTCGGTGACGGATGCCGTACACGTGTGTAACATGTGGCTGCAGTTAAAGACAAACAACACTAGTCGTCCACATGGTAGGGATATGAGGTTTTGTACTGCAGGTGAAGAAGATACGGGTGCTAGTAAGGTTGCTTTGAGATACCTTACGGCTACTAAGGGCTTTTTCTTTGACCTCGTCGTCGTTCTTCCTCTTCCCCAGGTATTTTTACTTACAGAAATGCTACGGGCATAACGGTTTATTTGCAACGAATGACACAATACATATTTTCATCTTTAATTATTATGTGATTTTTAATGATTGTGATTTAGGCTTATTATATTGTGTCACTCGTTGTAGTAATACAATCATTGTGTCGGTATCATCACACTTCTCCTTATTCTTTTGGATTGATACATTCATTTCATTAATTATTAATCATCATATATAACACGTTACATTTTAACATATTTGAGTATAATGGTTTTACATTATTATTCATGGTTTATGAATCATAATAAATAATGTAAATGTGAGTAGTGTATGATTGTTTTACATTATGATTAATGAGTCACGAATAATAATAAATAATGTGAGAAGTGTCACAACGGTTGTGACACTAATATCACACTTTTTTTAGTGGTTGTTGAATTGTTTTATGATGGTTTACACGTAAATAATGTAAATGTGAGTAGTGTATATTCTCCGTTACAAATTGAAGGAAACCGTAACACAATATATATGCAAACACAGTTATTGTTCCTATTGAGACTGAAACCCAAATCCTTCGAAAAATTGAAACCTCAACAATCACTACTAGACCAATGTCTCATTAGCACCAATACAATAAAAATTAATTAGTGAAAGATATACATGAAAGAAAAATAAGCGTTGCCTTCAAGATTTTGTAATTTGAGTCGTGAAACTTGGCTTGCCGCTTTCAAAACCTTTTCAACTTTTAATAAAATTGTTACTTATTAAAAAACAATACATGAATGCAGTTGTTATAAAATATATATAACTATAAAGCAGAGTGATGATAGCCAATTCGAATCACGCCAATGCGTTATCCGTTTAGGACATGTAATAAATGACTAGCCCATAAATGTAGGGCAGTTAATCTAAAAGAAGCTTGATCGGCATCACTAGGCTTCCAATCTCACCGGCAGAGTACCGGGTCAATTGTAATCTAGATTGGTGAGCAAGGTCGTATCCACAGGAAGAAATTTAGTCGAGTACCAAAGCGGTCCAAACATTTAGTCTAGGCATATCCATTACTCGAGAAGTGATTTTTAATTAACTACCAATGTAACTTAAAGTTATGAAAATGAACTAAAGGTGGAATTAACTAGAAATGTGATGATTTGGACAAAGTAAAATGATATAGAACGAAGTGACTCGGGTGATGTTCCAATGAGCTAAATATAAATTCTCGTGACTACTTGGAATCAAGTTTCACTAATTGGTTCTCAACACATTCAAGGTGCAATTCACTATATTCACGTCAATCGATCTCTCGCATTAGCGTGCTTCAACCAAACATCAAACCTATCGGCCAGACTAGATTAGGATGAATGGCTATGCATTAAAGGACTATGAAATTCCCAATTCAAGATTAGGCAACACACACTCTGTAAATCAATTCTATCTCTGTATGATTTTACTATGTGTTCATGGTGACTAGTTCCATGTCAATTCTACGATTAGCCTTGAATTAACACTTAGTTTATGCAATTAGTCGCGAATTAATTACACCAATCAAGATCAATCACCACAACTTGAACAAATTAAGAACATACAAGCAAACTCAATTTGTATCCAAGCAATTACAAGTAATCTAGCCCAAATTCACTTCACCCAAGCCACAAGAGTGTTTAGCTACTCATGATTTCAACAAAAACACAAAGCAAAGATGAAATTAAACTAGATAAAGCCATGAAATGAAAAATTAAGATCAAATTCGAGGTTATACCTTAATCAAGTAAGAACTATGAAATTAGCTCAAATCCTATGGAGATTCACCAAGGGAATGATGAATTCACCATTTTAGAAGAAAGCCCAAGCTTAATTACACACTAATTTGGAGTTTAAAGACCTAAGATTCTACTTTTTATGCTCATGAAATGAAGAAAGTGAGGAGAAGAGTTTTTGGGGTTTTTCCTAATCTACTTCTAATCTAGAAAGTATGAGGTATATCTCTCTTCTAGGCTGCAAAAAGGCTTTTATAATGCAAAAATTCGTGTCATGAGAGTGGGCTTGCAAAGAAGTGTAAGTGGTCCCGAGCATAAAAACATTCTCGCTCGATATCTCGGGGCATCGTGAGTGGGCTTGCACCATGCAAGCCTGCTCCTGACCATCGTGAATTTGACTGAGAGCTCAAAACCATGCCTACAAGGGGTAGGCGTGGGCCTGCCTTGGCTGATCCTCAAAAACTGACCGGAAGTACTTCTGATTTGGGTAGAACCACTCCTAAAGTGCCATAATCACCAAAATTGATCTCAACACAACTCTTTATCAGCTATCATCTGAAAATACACAACACGAGATACAAATGTAATTTTCCTAAGTATCGTGGTACCCGTGATGTATACAAAAAGTCCACATATCAATGATAAAATGAGATTTTCGGTTGAGTGCGATCAAAACAACCCTGCACTTCTTGTGATCAATCATGCCACCGAAAAACACCGGCTAGAAAACTGCAGATCCAGTGGATCCGACTCAACAGGGTGGAACAGCTACGGCCGCTCAGAAAAAGGCAACGTTGCTGATGATCAAACTCATCAGCCCAATACGGCCCTTCAAGATCCAGCCAACCAGGCGTTGGGTGAGGCCCCTAAAAACATAGACAATTTCACCCTTAAGGCCATATTGGATGAAACCCTCAAAGGAAGGGATCATCCGGAAGTTTCAGAAACTGATTTTCATCCAGAAACTCAGAAAAAGCATGAGTTTGTTGAATCCAGCGCGCACACGGACCCGAAAAATGCTCATCCACCCAATGATACAGCTAAAGCCGAACCGGATGCGTTGCTGTGGGAGGCGATTAGCCGAATCGCTTCACGCTGGCCACCATTCATGGAGTACATCGACAACTACCTACGACCAACAGGGTTCAAAATACCCAAAATCGAATCATATGACGGGTCCAAGGATCCTTATTATCATATACATCAAGACATCTCACATATGAACTTGTACAACGCCTCGCATTTGAGATGAAGTGCAAAGATTTCCCTACGCCGCTAACAGAACAACCGTAGAACGGTTCAACAAGATTCTCCCAAGTCGATCTCCACTTCGGGACCTTAAATCGGAAGTTCGTCCATGCTTTCATCGCAGCTCGTCCATTCCAAAGAAATCGGACTCACCACCTGAATTTGAAGCAGAAGCATGATGAGTCCGTAATGCACTTTATAAAGCGCTTCAACGAAGAATCCGCACAGCGGGATGCAGATGATCGACTGTTGGTCGCCTCTTCGTGGCAGGTCTGCGAGAGGGACGGCTGCATGCCAAGTTGAACAGCGAACTCCCTCTGACAATGAAAGAATGTTTGAATGTGGCCTATAAATATTGCCAGGGAGAAGAAGCAAACAGACTCAAGAGAGAGATGGAAAGAGGTGAAGGAAAGAAAACCAAGTCTGAAGATAAGTCAGACAAGAAAAGGAAATCAGTTTGGGATAGAGTAACTGCACCAGTCTCAGATCGGCTCGGCAAAAAGGGAGCTCTGCAGGACATAGACTTCATCCCTTTGAACAGATCTCGCGAGCAGGTCCTCGCAATTATGGAAAGAAAGGGCATAGCTAAGGTCCTACCACCAATGAGGGGGCCCAGAGAAAAGAGAGACCCTAACAAATTCGGCAAGTAGCACAAGGATGTTGGTCACGATTCGTAATGTTGTCGGGACCTCGATCGTGAGACATTGATGTGGCAGTAATGCAAGGAAAGCTTGATGAGGTCGTAGATCGGTCTTATCAGGTCGAACCGTATGGTCGGCGTGAATTCAGGCGCAGAAATAACTACAACGACAGAGATAACTAAGATGAGTTTCAGAGGAGAAGAGATCACTCACCAGACCCTGATGGTCAGATGGATAACCACCCAATGAATATGATCAATACGATCTCAGGGTGCCGAACAACCCGAGCAGAACTGAAGCCGCGAGCAGTAGCAGGTCTGCTGCTCTTACGCAGTCGAGTAAGAGACAAAGACTAATGGGAGAGGTGACTTATGGTCTCAAGGACTCTCTCCCTTTAGTAGTCAACAATGAAGGATTAGTGATAGAGGCGGTGATCAGCAGGAATCTGATCAAGAGAATATGTTGTTGGAAAGGTGTCCTAAACCCAATCGGGTTGGACCGGATCCGACCGGGTCGGGTCGTTTACAGTCTATTTAGTTCATGTAATAACTTTATTATGATTAATAAAAGCACTTATGTTATTATATATTGTTTATCTTCATATTATTTGTTGTATATATATAGTAACGCCCCTAGTATCAATCATGATAGAGAAAACCATGATAGTGATTATGGTTGATGAGATCTCTAATCACTATAACAAGGTTGGTACTTAAATGTCTCTAGTCTTATATATTATCAAACGGGACGCTGATAGTATAATCGCATCTAAAGACGTATTGGATGTCTTCTATCTCTGTAAGCGTAGTGATGATCTCGCCTATCGGGCTGTGAGACACTTGACCGTGACGTGGACGTGTATTGTAGATCACAGACGTTAGGATCGACTCCACTTACATTAAGTGTCACACTATGTGGCGGTTGTGTAATTATCCTTTGACCGAGTCTTCATGGCATCACGGTGTGATTGTCATGCTTTGACACTATTAAGATTTCTCCTAACCACGGGCGATCATGCGGTATTGATTGGGTATGATATCAAGCACGCGGAGTATACATGATTGGTCGTCCGGGAATCGCGTATCCTATGATCGAGATTGAATATCCGAAATGGCATTCTTATAAGCGAATGTCTAGCTCTCGAGAATCTTTGCAAAGTGGGAGTAAATGTGTTATTCCGAGAGAGCATGATATCCAGATTATAAGATACGATCGTTAATGTATTGACACTCGAGATACGATCGTATGGATATTATTACAAATGATAGGATTGTAAGTTACACGGTAATCGCTTCACATGAAAGGTAGTAGTCATTGCTTTTGACTCTTCCGATAATCGGGGTCACGGTGTGCTGTGCTGACGATATCCCGTGATCGTTAGTATGAAGGGAATTTTAGTAAATTGCACTTTGTGTCTACGGCCAACATATTCGAAGCCTATCGGGTCACACACATATGAACATCGAGTCGGATTAAAATGCGTTATAGTTGATAAAAATAAGCTCTGTTATAAATGTTATAACAGGTAAATTAATACAGATTTTATTTATTATGAATAAATAAAATACAAGATATTAATTATATATAAATTAGATTAATTAAAGAATATTCCTAAGCCAATTTATTGGCATACTGGGCGCCACATTTAAGTGTATGAGATACACTTGATTGTGTGACTTTAATTAATAAAGATTACCATAATATTAATATAAGATATTAATTGATTTTGGAAAAATAGATTTATGGTAATAAGATAATTATAATCAATATAAGATATTGGCAAAATAAATTATAATTAAAGAGATAAATTAATTTAGTTGATTTTCCTTATTTTATTGGAAAATGTTTTCTCTCCTCCACACCATACGGGGCGCCCAACCACTATATATAGTGAGGTGGGTGTCAAGCTCTTTTGATCATCACAATTGCAAGAGTTCATAATTCTTGTGTAAAATAGAGAGCCTTCCATAAAGTGAGTTTGTGAGGAAGAAAAGGTCCGGCCTAGCAAATTGGAGTTTTTCCTCGATAAAGAATCCAAGAGGATTCCGGCAAGGGGTTCGTGTGGATTAATGATAGAGGCCGGACGCTGCGGACGGCTTGCGCGATTGAACTACTCTCCGTTGGCGGTCAAAGCGACGATCTAGTAGATCATCAAGGTATAACCATCAAACTACTTAACGTGTTTATTGTATTAAATGAAGAACGATCTAGAAAAAGGAAATCAAATTTTAAATTCACGCTAAAACTAGTGATTTCCTAACATATGCGGACACCGGCAAAGGCCGTGAATGTCCTTTACTACAATGTGTTTAGGGCTATAGGATTGAAGGATGTCGAACTCACCCCTGTTTCAACTCCTCTGCTCGCTTTTCCGACCCCCGCTCATCCACTCGGTATGATCAATCTCCTACTACTTTTGGAGAAGAACTAAGAGAAGGACCCCGATGGTGGATTACGTGGTAATAAAGGCACCCTCGGCATACAATGCAATTACGGGAAAACCAAATATTATTGATCTTCGAGTCAGAATCTCACCACCATGTTAGCATGAAATTCCCTACGAGGGACGGTTCCGTAGAGATCAAAGGCGATGTGGAAACATTCAGAGTTGTTACACAAAGAATGAAGAAATGGGAAGATGATGGTTCAACAGTGAGCATCAAGAGCTACTCAAAGATGAAGAGAACTCGGTCATCTCAAGATCGACAGAGGTTGTTCGCCTACGGACGAGCAAGCCGACTCAACAATCGCAAGGGCGCATGGATTCCAAATTTCACATAAGGAATCTCTCGATAAATCTCTTGAAAGAATTCAAGGACGTGTTCGCATGGAAAGCATAAGACATGCCAAATTAACCCCTCGATCTAGCAGCTCATAAAGTTGAACATGTAATCTCAATAGAATCTGCTCACAAAAGAAAATGCACTTTGCCTCCGAGCGCATCTCGGCAATTAAGCAAGAGGTGACCAAATTGTTGCAGCCAACATATTTGAAGAAGTCGTGTATCCGGAATGGTTGGCGAACCTAGTACTGGTCAAGAAACCAGATAGGAGTTGGAGGATGTGCATTGACTTCACTGATCTTAAAAAAGCATGTCCGAAAGATTGTTATGCTCTCCCCAAGATTGATCGCCTAGTTGGACTCAACAAAGGTAATGGCGTTTTACATTTCCGATGCATACAAAGGATATCACCAGATTGCAATGGATCCACAAGATGCAGATAAGACTGCCTTCATAACAGAGTTTGGGACGTACTGCTACGTCACTATGCCCTTTGGCCTGAAAAATGCCGGAGCAACATATCAAATGGTCAGAATACAATTTTTTTGACAAGATCGAGATGTACTGAGGTATACATGGATGACCTTTGATCAAGAGCGCATCCTTTGATCTATATTTGATGGATGTCGAGAAGTATTCACGCTTTTAGAAAACTCGATGAGCTTAACCCCAAGAAATGCATATTCGGGTCCGATCAGAAAATTCCTAGATACAGGATATTCAAAGACGGAATTAGAGCAAATCCGATAAGATTGATGCGCTGAAGACTATGTTCCCGCCGAAAAACATCAAAGAAGTACAATGGCAAACAGGACGGATAGCAGCTTTGAACAAGTTTCTCTCCAGATCGGCACAGCGTGCCTTACCATTTTTTAAAATTTTGAGAAGAGCAAGCCCCTTTCATTGGCACGAGGAAAATCGGAAGGCCTTCGAAGAACTGAAGTTGTACTTGGCCGAACTGCCTACCTTAACGGCTCCTCAGGAAGGAGAACCCTTGTATGTCTATTTGGCAGTATGTGAGGAAGCACTGAGCGATGTACTGGTCAAGGAGCAAGACGGACAGCAGATACCGGTTTTTTCTTCATAAGCAAGGCACTCCATGGACCAGAGGTTAGATATTCAAATGCCGAGAAATTGGCATTGGCTTTGGTGCATGCCTCTAGAAAGTTAAGACCTTACTTCCAGGAAAACCCGGTCACGGTAATCACCGATCAGAATTTACGGCAAATCTTAGGTCGACCAGAAACCTCAGAAAGGCTGGCAAGATGGGTCGTCGAGCTGGCAGAGTATGATATTGATTTTCGTCCCCGAACTGCCATCAAAGCGCAAACCGTAAGCGAGCGGATAGCCGTCGCTTGCAGGACGATCACCAAATAGAAGAGAGCCAAAGTGGAAGCTATATGTGGATGGTGCGACAAGAAAAGACGGGGCATGTCTCCCTCGCCGTCACCTGAAATGGGAAGAGTTCCTTACACCTACGGTTTGGATTTAGGCCACTAATAACTAAGCTGAGTATGAAGCCTTAATTACATGACTCCAGTTGGCGAGCAAGCTTGGAGCGGATAGTCTGCAGGTTTACGGCGATTCACAACTCGTTGTAAACCACATAAATGGAGAATGTGAGGCTAAAGAGGATCCCATGAAAAAATACAGTGGCTCAAACTCTGCTACAAAAATTTCAACAGATCCAGGTTGACCGAATACCTAGAACAGAGAACAGAATAGCAGACGCGTTATCAAAACTGGCGTCGAACTTCATGTCTGACAGGAAGGTATTGGTGGAGCTCCTCAAAGAAAGGAGCTACGATCAGAAGAGTGTTCAGCCGATCAGGCAAGAGACTACGTGGATGGACCCCATTGTGTCCTATCTCAGAGATAACATCTTGCCTCAAGACAGGGTCCAAGCTAGAAAGATGAAACTCTTATCAACAAGGTACTCCTTGTTCGAGAACGTCCTCTATCACATGTCGTATATTGCACCATGGCTTACGTGTGCAACAAGTGAAGAAGGTAATTACCTCCTCAGAGAAATACACTTAGGAATTTGTGGGAATCATCCCGGAGCTCGCACACTTGCAAGAAAGTGCAGGTTGTTCGGCTACTATTGGCCAACCATGCTGGAAGATGCCAAAGAATTTTTGGAAAAGTGTAAATCGTGGCAGGTGCATGATAATCTGTCATATCATCCGTCTCAAGATATGATCCATGTGGTTTCCCCGTGGCCCTTCGATTAGTGGAGGGTAGATCTAGTGGGACCACTTCCACGAGCTCCCGGCAATGTCAGATTTCTGATAGTAGCAGTGGATTATTTCACCAAGTGGGTTGAAGCCGAACCACTGACTACTATAACTAAAAAGCAGAATTGGAATCCCGATCATGGTTATTAAAAAGAGTTTGTCCCGATCTGGTGCTCAGAAAGAACGAGGTCAGCAGGCAATGACCTCTAGCAAAACTTGACCCGAATTGGGAAGACTCATACAAAGTGGTCAAGGTGCATGGGAAAGAAGCATATCAGCTGGCTGATGCAAGCGGCAGGACCCTACCACGCAGCTGGAATGCAACCAACCTAAGGAAGTTTTATGTCTAGGACAGGTTCTAGTCTTTACTTATGCATTATTTACATTTTAGAGTTTATGTCTCAATAAGATGTGATTAAACATCAGTTTTTTAATAAATTATTATTCTGCACATGTGCATCATTTATTTTCAATTAACGTTTGCAGAGGACAAACACAATAAGTCTCGCAGATGTACTCATACGAATCGAGCCGCAGTCGACTTTAAAATGTTTGCAGAGGACAAACACAATAAGTCTGCAGGACAGATCATACGAACTGAGCCACAAGTCGGATTCAGAAAAAGTTTGCAAAGGACAAACTCAATAAATCTACAGGACAGACCATACGAACTGAGCCGCAGGTCGGACTCAGAAAAAGTTTGCAAATGACAAACTCAATAAATAAGTCTGCAGGAAAGACCATATGAACTGAGCCGCAGGTCGGACTCAGAAAAAGTTTGCATTGAACAAACTTAATAAGTCTGTAGGACAGACCCTACGAAATGAATTGCAAGGCAGGCTCAGAATTGGATGCAACAGTGAACTACAAAGTAGATTATAAAAATTTGTGCATACTGTAATCGAAATGCATTATAAACTCGTAAAGTTTAAAACTTTCTAAGTCTCGCAGATGCATTTATCGAGCTTATACATCGTAGCTTATATTGAAGTACATCATTCAAAAGCACATCTTGTAAATGATATACTTTACGGGCAAAAGACCCTAATTATGAACCAAAAGGCTAAAGCAAAAGCCAAAAAGAAATCCATAAAAGGCTAAAATTACATAAAGTAAATGCCTAAAGGCATGCTTTGCCAAGGCAAAAATAATAAAAAAGTTGAAAATTATTACAAATTTTTCAACAAAAACAAGTGCCTAAGCCTAAGAATCAAAGCAGCAGGATCCTCGCTGAGAAGCGCGGATCTCAAGGCATACTGTAAGGCCGAGTCAAGACGATCAAGCTTATGGAGCAAAGCAGCCTCTACGAGCATACTTCTGGCCAAGTCTTCACCGCCCGAAACTCCCTAAGTCTAGCCTCGTAGAGCTTATTACATCGCCAAAGCTCATGAGCCCCCCATGTGGAAGAATCTCGATGACCACCTGACACATCGCCATTGGCCCGGTCCACACCTGTGGTGTACCCATGACTT
The DNA here is from genome assembly GCA_026214975.1 of Gentiana macrophylla. Lineage (NCBI taxonomy): Eukaryota > Viridiplantae > Streptophyta > Magnoliopsida > Gentianales > Gentianaceae > Gentiana > Gentiana macrophylla. The sequence continues at coordinate 108,982,442 of CM047808.1, forward strand.
AAGATCGGGCTGGTAGAACTTTTAAGGCCCCAGTAAGATAAGCAGAGCTCTTGTCATGAATAGCTTGGGCGATCCGCGCAAGAATCGCGGCCTCAAGTTCCTCATAATCAGCTCGGAGTTTGGCCAGGGCCTCCTCCTGCTCAAAGACCAAAGCAGCCAGAGCTCTTACAACTCGGCCTGTTGGGTATGCATAATCTTCTCCAGATCAACAATTTGTTGGTCCTTGGACAGAGACTCGTCCTTGTGCTTTTGACGGCTGGCTGAGAGGTCAGCGATCCGTTTTTCCAGAGAAGCCTGCTGGGAGGAGAAACCATCAAACCTGTTTAAGACTTCCTTCCCAGCCTTAACGACCTGACAAAAAATGTGGTCAGTACGGCAGAAGATGGGGACAAAAAGAAACAACAGATATAAAGTCAAAGAGAAAAAACATACAATGGCGGCCAGATCTTTGCCTGGCAGTTCTGACAGAAAGTCAGCTTGGGAAGTGGAACCCCCCTTAGAGGCATCCTGGTCACCTCGACCAGACCTAGTCCTCTTCCGTCCAGTTCGAGGGCGCACATACAGTTGCATCTCCGCCGCAGCAGACTCAGAGCCATCTAAAATGATCAGGCCATCATCCTGCTGATCTATACGCTGCGCGGTAGCAGCCAGTTCATCTTGTTGAAGGCCCTCCTCAGTACGAGGACCTTCAAGATTGGCTTCCGGATTGACCAGACCAGGCTCCAATTCGCCACCGGTCCCAGGAGCCTCTGGGTTCACAACATGTTCGTTGTGCTCAGGCACAACTTTCTTCTCAAAGGCTTCATCAAAGATTTCTGCAAAGTCGGCCACTGAGAAAAAAAAGACGAACAATGTCAATACAATAAGGAAGAATGCAAAAGCAACGAACATATGAAAAGAAATAACAGCAAGAATGAGATCCTACATTTTTCAAACTCCATTCAGGTAAGCCTCACGTAAGGCTCAGGTCCGGAGTCAGCTAGACGAGTTGCCTCGGTTAGTTCAGGGGACACTGTTCATTATCCAGGGAGATACACGATCCGGCAATATCTTCCAACAAACGTTCACTAACCCCAATGGGGCACACGTCAGCTGAAAGTTGGTAATAGTTCCAGCCGCTCAGCTCAGGGTGTCCGCCATGGCAGATAAAAAAGAAATGTGTTTTCCACTCATGGATAGAAGTTTTCCTCTTAAAGAGTACGGGGATGCCCCTTCGGTGGTCTGTACGGCATGGGAAGTAATACCACAAGCTATAATTCCTAACTTTTTTATGCTAATAAAAGGTTCTAAACAGGTCTACAGCGAACTCCGTATCCATTAATATACAGATGGTAATGCCTCAGAACGGCCAAGAAGGCGTGTGCCCCATTGGGGTTATTGAACCCATGAAGGGCGATCTGGGTAGATCCCATATGGTAATGCCTCAGAACGGGACCCTAAGCCCATAGGAGAACTGCTCCTTGTACACAAGATAACACCTCTGCGTGGGTCGATGAGCATACAGCTTACACCCCTGTGCAAATTGGGAGAGTATTTGTCCATATCGATGTTATATTGGTTACAGATTTACAGGGTATCATCATGTTTAAGTTTGGATCTAACCCCAAAACAGCCTACTGCTGACCTAGCCGTCATAGGGGCTCTAAGGCTCTGGTTCAATGAAGTAAATCCAAAAGAGTCACGGGGTCTAAATAGGTTAACAGGCTGTGGATCTATAGCTAACTGCTCGATTTCGCTACAATCGTAAGCTTTGTAATAGATATAGGGGTTTCAATTGGGGCCCTAAATTAAGCTACTTCGGACTCATTGGGACTCGAATTCATTTTAAATTGAACTACTAGATGCGCTTTCCTCATTAATCGGGCAAAATAAGAAAGGAAGAAGCAGAGAATAGGAGAAATCTAAACTCAGAGGAAAAGAAATACTTACTTGAGAAAATGCAAAGTCTTGAGGATTTGAAATCTTCGATTTAATAGCAGGAATAGAGAAGTGGGAAGGCCTGATGTGAAAAGACAGAGGTTATAACCCCCTCAAACGTATAAATGACATCAGTTATAGGAAAGACGCCTCGATTCCCGTAAAAGTATTGATGATCTATTTAATAGACTGCCACCTGGCAGTTAAGGAATTCAAAACGCGAGGTCGGATAAGTCTGGTCGAACCACCAAATTGTGCAGATCTGACCAACTAAAAGCATGATCAGATCTGGGGGGGCTTATGATGATAGCCGACCCGAATCAGCGCTAATGGTCATCCGCTTAGACATGTAATAAATGACTAGCCCCTAAATGTAGGGCAGTAAGGGCCAGGGGCCCCAAAGACATATCAAAGGGCAGGTTCCCTACCCCAGGTGGGAGGTCGGTCAATGCTCCTCCACCTCCAGCAGTCGGCCTAGGCTTGCGGCGAGGAGTCGACTGGGCCGCCATAATGGCTTTGGGGCTCAAAGCCAGACGCCAGAGCAACCCCCTGGTCATTATCCCACGTGCTGGATAGCTAAAGAAAAGAATCCTGAGTCATAAAGACTGTGATCTTAGTATTTAAATATGTCCATAATTATCCCTAAATCATATGGATTAATGCGTGTATATCCTTAGGGAAATAATAATAATAATCGTGATTCCTTGCAGGACATGGAAAGGGATGAGACGTCACATATATAAACAACCCTAAGGAACTACGAAAGACTTGATTCCAATTCAGTTATTGGATACGTAGGCAACTCAAGAGAAATAACTCGAGAGCTCAGTCTAAAATACACAAAACACCCACCCTCTTTTACACGATTTAGGGTTCTTCGGAATTTAAGATCTTTATCATAAAGGTAATCGGCCCGAATTTATTAACAAATGAGATCCAACATCGTCACGGAAAAATAAGAAAGCACGATTCTGTGACTGTATTAATGCTAAAGAAAGCAATCAAAATAAGACAATAGAAAAACTGGAGTTTTCTATCTTTTTCATTCCTTCTTAATTCATCTGTCGTTCAAAGATGCAGATAGATGTATATAAGTGGGAGTTGGCAAGGTTGGTCTTATCCTGAAATAATATGACGGCTTAAGATATCGGCTATAGCTTATCCTTATAGCGTCATAATTATCTGATGCGACCGTTTAATAAAGCCAGACATATTATACGTGGCTTTATGGTGTAAAAATATCTGTCGATTACATTAAATTTACGTTGATGCTTATCCATTTTATCGTGCTTGAGCCGAAACAAGCTATTAAGTAAACTAACTGCGGACTAGTATTTTACCCGGAAGATATAAATATTATATCTAATAGATATCCACATAATACGAGTATATTAATAGCCATCATATTTTCCTCCAAAATAAGGTAATTTTCAGCAATTCTTTTATATTTGTTTTTTGTTGACCACGTTTTTCTATGCATTATATTTCCATTTTGATTGTCTTCTTGTAATATTTATTTCTAACCTTACAATCTGGAATTCGTTCATAACGATTTATAATAGTACTACCTCAATTCCATAGAAAATATCCACATTTGAAATAAAAATTGTTCTATAAAATATATCCATTTAAAAAACCAATACATCATTTAATATAATTTTCTAAACATACCCCTAGTCTAACATTTATTATTATATTTTTATTTCATTTTTCAAAACAAACATTAATTATAAGATAGGGATATATATGTCATCACTACTAAAATATAACACATTAATTGAGTTTCTTAATCGGTATGAATAGTAAAATATGGACAATTTTTATGGGACGGAGGTAATAATAAATAGACCAGGATTTAAATGTCTTGGTAGAAATCCGCCAATGGTATAATTTGGTTTTGTCTATTATTAGAGGAAAAAAAATTTTACTTCCTCGTGGTTTGTTAATTGAAGCGTTTATCCCCTCATTGTTTCAAAATATATGGTTTACCTCTATAGGGTTTTCCACAAACCCTAAATTAATAATTGCGATAGATACAAAAGAATATTCTGCTAGAATATTCTTATTTTTAATCTTATTCCCGGTTTGAACCTCTTTTTAAAGAATCTAATTGAAGTATCTCTTCCCACAAAAACAACATGGTAGTTCTCCGATTTGACTGCCATTTGGCCACGATTTGGGTGAGATTTCACCTTCAGATCGTCATTCCAATCACGATTTGGGTGTTATTCATCGTTTTCTATCTTAATGGTCTTTCTGCAAAATTTCCAGAGCATTAAATCACATGAACCAGAATTTAGCAAGTAGAATGAAATGCTACCCTTATGCTTCTAGTTAAACCAAAGTTTTAATCCATGGAAAACAACAATAAAGCTAAAATGATAACAATGGACTTTATTACGTACTAACAGAAGCAGATTAAACACCAGCCATCAGAATTTACGATTACAACCAAATTAAACATCGATCATATCCCATAGTCAAGTTCATCCAAAACCCATCAATCTATAAGGTGTGAATTTCACAAAAACAAAAACACATGCATCCATGTAGAATAAAACCTCAAATTCAAAGATCATCCTTAAACAATGTCGTTTCACACAGCATATCAATCAGTCTACCTAAAATTGTTCTTTAAAATCTTGAAACCTAGATGAATTTGGGTTGTTGTTGGTTTTGCTTCCATAGGTTCCATTAATTTAATTGTGGTTGAAGATTCCCTCAAGTTGGAGCCTTCCATCATTATCGTAAGGCTTGGATCTAGAATCTTCAATTTTTTTTAAAAACCGAATCTCTTTGAAAACCTTTTGTTCAGGAAGTAAAAAAAGGTGGAAGCTTTGATTGTAGTATGATGATGGTCGGCTCAGCCAGAGCCACGTGTCATGAATATAAGAGGTGCGTCTGAATGGCGCCCCGGCCAGAGGGTCCGACCAGCATCCACCACAAAGTGCAGAGGCGAGCTGCTTCGCCCCTCTTGACCACCGCAGGACGGTCTGGTAGGTAGAATACACGCAGAGCGTGACCACGGAAACTCGGTTACTATGCCCGAGCGCTCACTCAGTTATACACATGTTTCCATAGATTAAGGGTAAAAGTGGGAAAAGAACCTAGCCTCATTAAGGCCCTGATTCAACACAAAGGAGATATTATCTCCTATTAATAAGGGATTCATATCAATCCCCTTGAATGATAATATAACCGAATCCTTGGAGGATACGGTAAGATTAGGGTTACGACTCCCTATATAAACCTCCTTCAAGAACTACGGCCGGCTTGATTCTAATTGAACACATTGGATACGTAGGCAGCTTGAAATAACTCAAGTTCAGTCACAATACGATAGAAACCACCCCCTCTTTTGGTGTTTACCGGTGACCGGAGAACTACCCCTACATCAATCGGCCCAAAATACTTATTGGCGAACTCTGACTTCATCATTGGCGCTAGAATGAGGGCCTTCTACTGATAGTTTCAACAGAAATCATCACCACAGTCATCATGCCACCAAAAAAATATGGGGAAAAAGACAGGAGATGCAACCACCCAGGGTGGTGGATCAAACCTGGTAGAAAAAGAAGCCGGAACGCAGAACGCAGGAAGGGAAAAAGACGCCACTGTAGCACAACCATCGCAAGTAGAACCTCTCCCGGATCTGGCACAACAGGATCTAGTAGAAGCCCTATCAAGTCTTAATACAATGGCATTCAAAGCCATTGTCGGGAACGCGTTCAAAGTGCGAGGGGAAGAGACTACAGACGAAGCACATAAGGAAGACACTCTGAGGGAGGACCACAATAAAACTTTTGATCCCTCCATAGAGGATCATACTGAGACTCTATCTTCCAATTCTAATCTGGGAAGAAGAGAGGTCAGAGACCAAGCTAGAGATGCTGCTCGGGCGGAACTGGATGCCATCCTGGGTAAGACCCTTTTTTCCTTCGAATCTCCCTTTACCGAGCAGGTAGAGAGTTATCCCAGGCCTCATGGGTTTAAGATGCTCAAGATAGATCCTTATGACTGGACAAAGGACCCCAACGATCATATGCATCAATACTTGACGATATGACCTTGTATAATGCGGCTGACCAGATGAAGAGCAAGGACTTCCCCGCTTTGCTCACTGGTCGGGGTTGGGAGTGGTTTAAGAAACTACCTCCCAAGTCCATAAATGATTTTACCACCCTGGCAAGGAAATTCATGCACGCGTTCATCACGGCACGACCCTTCCAGAGGAACGCTACACATTTGCTCACTTTAAAGAAAAAGACAGATGAGAGTGTACTACAATACTTGAAAATGTTCAATGAGGAATCACGGAAGGTCCAGAGGGCTGACGAGCACTTAACAGTCACCTCCTTCATAGTAGGATTACGTGAGGGTTGACTGCACGCCAAGTTAAACAGCAAACCCACACTCACTATGGAAGATTGTGTGGAGACCATATTTAAACATTGCCAAGGAGAGGAAGACAATAGGCTCAAGAGAGAGCAGAGAGTAGACCCCAGAAGGGGACGACCGGAACGACAGCTAGACAAAGGTCGGAAACAAGTCTGGGCTAGAATGTCTGCACTAATCACCGACAGGCTCGGCAAAAAGGGTGCTCTGTAGGACAGAGACCTAGTACCTTTGAATAGGCCACGCGAACAGGTGCTCGCCTTGATGAAAAGGAATAGCGCAAACACCACCACCTTTGAAGGGGCCAATAGAAAAAAGAGACCAGACAAAATTCAGCAAGTACCACAAGGACGTAGGGCATGACTCAGAGAACTGTCGAGAATTGATCAGAGATATAGACGCTGCGGCTTTGGAAGGAAAAATAGATGAGGCGATAGATCGCTCGTGGAATCCTAATCCGAGGGGTAGGAGAGAGTATAAGAGGCGAAACTACTATCAAGGAAATGATGGTCGAGCCGATGCAAAACGGAGAAGAGATCCTTCTCTTGATCCCGATGGGCAACTGGACAACAAGCCTATCAACACAATTAACATAATTACGGGTGGTCCGGCAGGTTCCCGACCACCCAGAGAAAGCAGCAATAGCAAAGCTCCACAGCCTGGGACAGGCAAGAAGCAGAGATTATCCGGAGAGGTAGTATATGGGCCCAGGGACTCTCTCCCTCTGGTTCCCAACAACGAAGGCCTTGTGATAGAGCTGGTGATTAATAAACATGCGGTAAAACGGGTCTGTGTGGACACAGGGAGTGCGGTAAACGTTTTATACCTATCGGTCTGCCATGCAATGAAGATTCAAGACTCCGAACTAACCCCCGCCACAGCCCGCTTGTTCGATTCGCAGACTCCCGGTACACCCAGTGGGAATGATCAGACTTCCAACAACTTTTGGACAGGGATTAAAGAGCAGGACTCTTATGGTCGACTATGTAGTGGTTCGGTCGGCATCAGCATATAATGTCATATTATGAAGACCTGCCCTCATAGATCTCCGAGCAGTTATCTCCCCTGCTCATGTCAGTATGAAATTTCCTACAGTTGAGGGAACGTCCGAGATCAAAGGAGGCGTAGACGCCGCAATAAGTTGCTATACAACAACGACAACTAAAAATGATGGTGCAAAGAAGTCCTCATTGAAGAATTGGTCTCGTGAGGAAGTGGGACAGATGCTTGGCGTAGGATGAAGCAAAACAAGAGAAATTATGGGAAGAACACGACAGTCAGACGGTCGAAGTCGGATCATGGATTCCGGAGCCTCACAGACAGAGTCTAATCAGCTTGTTGAAAGAATTCAAGGATGTTTTCGCATGGAGTACTTCCGACATGCCTGGTCTGTCTCCCGACCTGGCGTTACATAGGCAGAACGCTGACCCTGAAAGGAAACCTATCCGCGGAAAAATGACATTTTGCCTAAGAAAGGATAGAAGCAATACAGAAAGAGGTATCAAAGCTGCTGCAAGCGAATATAATAAGGGAGGTAGTATACTCTGAGTGGTTGGCCAATCCCGTCTTTGTTAAGAAACCAGACGGGGGTCGTGGAGCATGTATGAGATTTTATCGATCTTAATAAGGCCTCGTCCAAAGGATCATACCCGCTCCCAAAGATTGACAGATTAGTGGATTCGAAGGTCGGGTTTGAGGTCTTCGCATTATTGGATGCATACAAAGGATACCATCAGATTGCCATGGCTCCAGAGGACATGGAAAAGACATCATTTGTCACAGAAAGAGGAACTTACTGCTACGTCACCATGCCATTCGGACTGAAGAACACGGGGGCTACCTACCAGAGAACGGTCAACCGAATATTCGAGGGACAGATAGGAAGGTGTATGGAAGTGTACGTTGACGATTTGTTGATAAAGAGCAGGTCTCTCGATCAATATATTAACGATGTCCGAGAAGTATTCAAAGTGCTCAGAGAGACACAGATGAGGCTTAACCCCAAGAAGTGTATGTTTGGGGTCAGATAAGGGAAGTTTTTAGGATATATGATATCCAAAGACGGTATACGAGCAAATCCAGACAAGGTCGAGACCATACAGAGCATGGAACCACCTAATAGTATCAAGGAAGTACAAAGACTGACAGGGCGTATGGCTGCCCTAAACCGGTTTCTCTCACGGTCGACACAGTGGGCTTTACCGTTCTTTAAGATCCTGAGGCAAGCAAGCCCCTTCGATTGGAATGATGAGTGTCAAAAGGCTTTTGAGGAGTTAAAGACTTACCTGACCACCTTGCCTGTTCTAACCGCTCAAGGCTAGAGAAACTTTGTACCAGACTGCCGCAAATGCCAAGAAGATCGAGCACACCCCGGTGAGAGCGACCAAGACAATATCCATAGGCCAATCTTTTACGTTAGCAAGGCCCTGCGAGGGCCAGAAGTCAGATACGCAAACGCAGAAACGTTGGCATTGATACTGATCCACGCCTCTAGAAAACTAAAACCGTACTTCCAAGCACACCCTATAGTGGTCATAACTGATCAACCTCTTCGACAGATACTACACCGACCAGAAACATCGGGAATATTAACTAAATGGGTGGTCGAGCTGGCTGCCTAAGACTTAGAATTCCTACCAAGAGTGTCAATCAAAGCTCAAGCCTTGGCTGATTTCATATCCGAAGGAATAGCGATTACTCTTGAGCAAGAGCATCCTCATGAGCGGTCAAAACGATGGAAACTATATGTGGACGGAGCATCCAACAAAGAAGGAGCAGGGGCAGACCTTCTGCTCTACAGCCCAAAGGGAGAAGAGTTCCCTTATGCACTGCGTTTCAATTTTAAGGCTACTAACAATGAGGCTGAGTACGAAGCGCTAATTACGGGACTCAAGCTGGCGGCAAAACTAGGGATAAAGAGCTTACAAGTGTTCAGTGATTCACAGCTAGTGGTAAATCACGTGAAAGGGGAGTATGAGTCCAAAGAAGAAACCATGAAAAAGAATCTCTCCATAGCACGAACATTGATTGCACAATTTGAAGAAGTCCAATTGGGTCAGATACCCAGGTCTAAGAATGCATGAGCCGATGCACTATCTAAACTGGCTTCAAATTTCCTCACGGAAGTGCAGACTGTTTGGGTACTATTGGCCGAGCATGCAAGCAGACGCTCGAGAATTGGTTATGGCTTGCAGAACATGCCAGGTACATGATAACCTCACCCACCGACCCCCTCAACAACTGATTCCCATAGTGTCTCCTTGACCTTTTGACCAGTGGGGAGTTGACCTGGTCGGACCATTGCCCCGAGCACCAGGTAATTTGAAGTTCCTAGTGGTAGCCATTGACTATTTCACCAAATGGGTAGAGGCGGAACCACTAGCAACAATAACAGGTAAGGCTATTCAAAAGTTCTTATGGAAGACCATAGTGTGCCGATATGGAATTCCAAAAACCATCATATCAGACAATGGCACACAATTTGAGGATAGAATCATCCGAGAATGGTGCTCTGAACTCGGAATAACGTAGCATTTCACATCGGTTGGCTATCCGCAAGCCAATGGCCAAGTAGAGCAGGCCAACAGACAGATCAAGACTGGCATAAAAAAGCGATTGGAAAAAGAGGTGATAGTTGGGTAGAACAGTTACCCAATGCCCTATGGGCATACAAAACGACGCCCAACTCAGCCACAGGGGAAACCCCATTCTCAATGGCATATAGATGCGAAGCCGTCATCCCGGCAGAGGTCGGATTGCCCTCACCCCGAGCAGAGCTCTATAATTAGATTGATCAGGACACAGAGCTAAGGCATCTGAAGGACGAGCTGGAAGAAAATCGTGGCATAGCGTTCATAAGAACGGCCAAGTATAAGCAACAGATTGCACAATACTATAATGCTAGGGTGAAAGGCTCATACTTTAAAGTGGAAGACTTGGTCCTCCAAAAGAACGAAGTCAGCAGGCAGGACCCTCAGGGTAAGTTGAAACCAAACTGGGAAGGCCCATACAGAGTCATCAAAGTGCACGGTGAAGGTGCATATCAGCTGGCCAAAGCTCAAGGAAAGACCATTCCACGAAGCTGGAACGCAGCCAACCTAAGGCGATTCTACGCCTGAGACAAGTTCTAGGCTATCTATCATTTTTAATTATTATTTACAATATGGAGTTTTATGTAATAAGTTGCCTTGGAAACCGTTTAATTTCTCAATAAAATTTTCATTTTCCTATACTGTTTGCATTCACATACAAGTTTTTCTAAGGGTTGCAGAGTCGACCTTGTACCTATAAGCTCAGTAAATTGAGCACAAATAATAACCGTCTGCGGGACAGACTAACCCTTAAAACACTCAGGAATTGAGTGGTAAGCAACTCAAAACTGCAGAGCAGATTAAGCTCAGAGACTGAGCGCAAAACAACTCAAAACTGCATAGCAGAATAAGCTCAGAGACTGAGCGCAAAACAATTCGAACTTCAGAGCAGATTAAGCTTAGAGACTGAGCAAAAACAATTCAAACTGCAGAGCAGAATAAGCTCTCGAACTGTAGAGCATATTAATCTTAGAGACTGAGCGCAAAACAATTCGAACTGCAGAGCAGAAGAAGCTCAGAGACTGAGCGCAATACAATTCTAACTGCAGAGCAGAAGAAGCTTAGAGACTGAGCGAAAAACAATTCGAATTGCAGAGCAGAATAAGCTCAGAGACTGAGCACAAAATAATTTGGACTGCAAGTGTAGATAATAAACTCAGAGACTGAGCGACAAATAATTCAAAACTATAAAATAGATTAATGAATTTGTAGGTCGAGCGTTGATCGAACTGCAAAGCAGTCAAAATTAATTAAAGTTGGTAAAAACTAACTAAAAGGTCTGTCAGAAGACGAGCAAGATAAAAACTACAGAGCAGAAATACAAACCCTGATCAGGGATTACACAGACGGTCATTATAACAGACCACCTGATATATCGCTTGGGGACTGTAAGTTAGATCACCCTATAAAGAGTATTGTGACAGACTCAATGAGTTGTATAAACCAACTCTTCAAGCCTCTGGGGCATACCGTTGCAAGACCACAATCCATCCTTACACTCAAGTATGCCTCGTCCAAAATTAGACAGGTCATACTTGGGGGGAAAGTAGGGGATAGCAAGACAAAAATAATAACAAGACAAAAATAAAGGTAAAGGTAAGACTTTCCTTTAAAAATTACTTCAAAGCTTAAAAAGTTTTAGATTACAAAAGAAGCGACCGCAGAGCAGGTCACAGTCAAAACAAAGAAAAAAGACACCAAAGCAGTCTAAGAGGACTTGGGCTGAGAGGCATCGGGCTGAGCCTCCTTTGCTGAAGAGCTGGCAGACGGTCGGGCCGCTGGAATAGTATCATACTTAGGAGCAATGTTGACGCCAGACTTAAGCTCTTGGAGGCGCTCATTATAAACCCTGCCCATGCCAGGTTTGTACATGCCCACGTTCTTCAGTTTGGTCGGGTCAAGGCCTTCAAGCTGAGCTCTAGCATCATCGATCCCTATCGAGTACCCGTGATTAATTAGGGGAATGAGCAGAGCAGTAAGAACCCCATCAAAATGGGAAGTACTATAAGATTTCTCGGATGCCCTCGCAATGAGTGCGTGGATAGATCCTCTCCGAGCACTCCGGGCGGATTGCGCTTCGGCCAGATTTTTCTCCGCCTCGGCCTTCTCAGCATCTCTTTGATTCTGCAAAGCCTGCATTTCCTCAGCATGCTTAGTCTGCAAAGCCTGCACCTCAAGCGTATGTTGTTTCTTGAGACTGACCACCTCTTTCTTTCTGGACTCATGCAAATCTTTGTACTTTTTCTTGCTGGCCTTCAGCTCGGCCACTGTCTTCTCGTGCTCTTCGGCCACACCCTTCGATTTGTCCAGGCGGCCGAACACTTCTTGCCCTATGCGGGCACCCTGAAAGAGAAAGGTCAAGAATCGCAAATTAAGAAAAAAGAAAAAGTAAGCTGTAATTCATAAATTATTACAAAGCATAAACAGCTCTACCATTTCTGCCAAGTCCACAGTAGACATGGCTGACAGCTGCTCATGCACAGAAGATGCGGCGCTCTATCCGCCTCCTCCCGCGCTGATGGTGAGTAGATTGGTGTGCCCCCTCTTGCAAGATGGCTCCTCCAGAGAAATGGAGATCACTAATGTTGATCGTCCCCGAAGAATGAGATCAGAGGCTTCTCCCCGACCAAGAGAGCGGTCAAAAAATTCTACGTCTTCATTCTCCCGACCCTCAGGGGTAACTACAGCATCAGCAGAATGTTCGGTCAGAGATCTGACCGCTTCAGCATCCATAACGGTGCCCACCGCTCGAGCAGGCAAGGGCGCTTGGTGTAGCTGATCCTCATAGACCGAGGGCGCTTGCTCTTGCCCTTCTTGCTGGGCATCATCGCCCACCCACACTCTGTGCACAACAAAATGCCAATCAGCCACTGTGCCAAAAAAAAAATAAAGAGGAGAGAAGGTCAAAATACAATCATATCAAAAAAATAAATGACGACTCAAGGAATGAATCCCTACAGGATTTCTCTTCATCTTCTACAAGCGGCACTTAAGGCTCGGGCCCGGTATCATGTAGGCGAGCTCGATCAATCAGCACGGACGTGTAATTCTGGCAGTTCATGGAGATGTCTAACTCCCTAATGACCCGGATCCAATGGGTCGATCAAGAAAGGTCGTGGTCATGTCCCGCTTCAATAGTCGCAGATTCCACCACCTTTCACCTGAACATTCCTTGTGAAGGAGGAAGAAGAACCTCTCATTCCATCTTTTGAAAGATGTTTTCCCTGCGTGTTGAATGGGAATATCCGCCAGGGGGCGGGTCGGCGAAAAAAAATAATACCAACCAGGAGAATTGGGAACCTTGCAGTGCCGGTAGAACTTCCAGAAGAGCTCTACGGAAAACCTAGTACATACTAACCGGCACCAGATAGCAAAGCCCACAATGGACCGGATCCCGTTTGGGGAAATTTGGGCAACCCCCAGATTATAACACTGAAGAGTGGCCACAATGGCCGGACAGAGAGGTAACCTCATGCCACAATCAAATTGTTCTTTATACACCGCACAGCACATGACATGAGGCTCAGAGGCATATAGGCCGACAACCCGGGCGTCGGTTCTAGACTGAGGACTGATAGGGATTTGGGGGACAAATCTAGCGGCATCTACACTATACTGGTTGCAGAAATAGTCAATGGTGTGTTGAGATGATAGATTCAATACCGAAACTACCCATAATAGATTTGGTGGCAGAAACCGCTTTAAGATGCCTCACAAAGGCAAAATCCCTAGTAACTGGGGGCACAGTATGTCTGGGAACAAGTCCCGCTAAAAAGTAGGGGAGAGGAAGAGTGGCCGGGGAAGATGAAGTGCAGGGGGCTGTAAGAGAAATCACCTCCTCAGTTTCAAAATCTAAAGAGGAATCTAAGTTTAATTCTTCTTCTACAGACTCAACGGAGGGAGTAGAGTATCTCACCCTCATAAATGAAAAAAAAAAAAAAAAAAAAAAAAAAAACTTACTTGCAAATAACGAGAAGAAGAAGAAGAGACGTTAGCTTGCACTCCGGACTCGGATATAAAACAGCAATGATAAATGAGGAAATGACGTTTGAAGGGATGGTTATAACCCTAATCGATGCCTCGGTTAATGACCTAATTTATGTCAGAAGATATTGACGCCTCGTTTCTCGTGCTAATTATTACAACACAGCACCGACTTTGACACGCCAGAACGCGCTCTGGTCGGTTCCATCAGATGGACTCGCTCGTCCCAACTCAAGCATAGTCAATAACAGATCGCCCAAGCCCATAGGTCCAGGCCGACCTGGGGGGATTATGATGGTGGTCGGCTCAGCAAGAGTCATGTGTCATGAATATAAGAGGTGCGCTCGAATCGCGCGCCGCCGAGAGGCCGGGGTCCGACCAAAGATTCACCACAAAGTGCAGAGGCGAGCTACTTCGCCCCCCCTGACAGGGCCGGTCCTGGAAAATTTTGGGCCTTCGGCGAAGTCGTCGAATTAGGCCTATTTGTTCGAAGTTGTTTTTTTTCCTTCGAAAAAATATACTTACAAAATATTACTTCAATATCGCTTTTTAACATCCAGAATACAAAATTCAATTCATTGATAAAGATCAAAACATACCTACAAAGTAGTAAAATTCAACATATCTTTTCTAGCATAATTAGGTTTTAAAGGAGTCAATAAATTTATTGAAATAATAAAAATAACATTTTAGAAAAAGCCCAAAAGAGGTTTTAAAGGAGTTGATAAATTGGCTAAAATAATAGGGAAAAAATAGCTCCCAAGACTCAAACCTGTGTCTATTGATTTTAATCAACACCCCAACCAAATTGACTACAACAAGTCATGTCTAAATGTCTCAATACAAAATAATTATTGAAAGTACTTTTTGCAAAACATGTAATTTCGGGCCCTCGGGACAGTTGGGCCTTAAGCCAATGCTTCTTCCGCCTACACATTGGGCCGGCCCTGCCTCCTGACCACCGCAGGACGGTCTGGTCGGTAGAATACACGCAGAGCGTGACCACAGAAACTCGGTTAATATGCCCGAGCGCTCACCCAGTTATACACACGTTTCCATAGATTAAGGGTAAACGTGGGAAAAGAACCTAGCCTCATTAAGGCCCTGATTCAACACAAAGGAGAGATTATCTCCTATTAATAAGGGACTCATATCAAACCCCTTAAATGATAATATAACCGAAGCCTTGGAGGATACGGTAAGATTAGGGTTACGACTCCCTATATAAACCTCCTTCAAGAACTGCGGCCGGCTTGATTCCAATTGAACACATTGGATACGTAGGCAGCTTGAGAATAACTCAAGTTCAGTCACAATACCATAGAAACCACCCCCTCTTATGGTGTTTACCGGTGACCGGAGAACTACCCCTAGATTAATCGGCTCGAAATACTTATTGGCGAAATCCGACTTCATCATAGTACTATGTGGGTGTGAGATGCATTTTACACTTTGGTTCTCAATCGGAATACAATCTGAGACAGAAATGTCGTCAGAATCGCATTCAAATAGCAGCAAAATGGCAGCCAAATCGGATAAGTGTTGTTGTTTTTGTAGGGCAAAGATAATTCAATTAGAATGTCAGATCGGGAATAACATAATAAATTGTATATTCCAGCAGGATATTATTTTGTATCTAACGGAATTGTTAATTTAGGGTTTATGAAAAACCCTAAGGAGGTAAACCATATATTTTTAAACCACGAGGAGGTGAAATATTTAATTGACAAACCACGAGAGATGGTAAAATGTTTTCTTTTTTCCCTACTATTATTATTTATTTATTTTGACTTATCTAAGTTCAATAAAGACAGTACACCAACCTAATAGTACACCAACCTAATAATAGTGAAGATTGTGACAAAAAAATAATAGTGAAGATGTAGACCGTTCATAAAAGCAGTTTTCATTCTTTCTAATTTGGGGCACTATGTAAGGCTTTAGCAATTGACAAAACAATTACGTGTCGCAACAACAATGGTCGCCACAAACATCTTTTTGATTTTTTTTATTTTTTTTTTGTTTGTATGTTTGTTAATGGCTTCCGAGATTTAGAATGTTTCGAGCTCTTCTTTAGTCAAGCAAATTTGAAGGATTTTTAATGACCTCCACACCATATCGATTTGCACGCATTCTTAAATCCAAATATTTTGAGACACAAGATCGTAAATTTGCTTCCCCTAATCATTGTCTCTCGGCTATCTGGAGAAGTATCTTACTAGAGAGGAAACTTCTCTACGAGGGTTTGCGATGACGTGACCAAAATTAAAATCGCATTAGCCGTCTTTATTGCCTTCCTTCCGAGCGCATCCCATTGCAGAGATATAGCTAATTGGTTACTAAGAAACCTCATCAACCCTTGCAAAAAGCAAATAGGGAAAATAAGAGATTTATGCATCTTTTAATCACTTGGAGGCGGAGAGAACTTTATCAATTCATTTATCTCTTACTTCCAGTGACGGATCCAGGAAAATTTTTCAGTGGAAGCCAAATTAAAAAAAAAAGGTGAAAAATAAAACTCAACAACCAAATCTCGAACCCATGATCTTAAGATAAGTAACAAACCTTCTAACCAATTAAACTAAATGAATAATTATTATAGAAATTGTCTGTAATAATATAAATACACAGTGTTATTATTATAAGAGGTGTATATTAGTAATTTCGCCCGGAAATTTTAATGTGGGTCATGCACCCCACCCTTAATGAGCTGGGTCCGTCCCTGCTTCCAAATATGACAAGCTCATTTGGCACCACACATCTAATGGAATTTACTAGGTCATATGTTGGCAACGGTGCTTAAAAACCAAAGCACCCAAGCAGAAATCTATAGAATTTTTTATGGAACATTAAGGTGAAGCCACATATAGCGTATTTCCTTTGGATGCGGATAAATAACTCACCCCACACAGTTGCATGACTTAAAACAAGAGGAGTGGGTGATGACATGTGTCAAATATGTCAACATCATAGGGACAACTTCGGATTGCCTTTCGAAAGCGATATCCTCGAGCGCTATTGTTAAGAATCATCATTCTTATTTCAGATATCATTCGTGAGTTACAATGTTTATAGGCCCGCCATTGGCTCCCAAGTCGAGTCATAATTACATCACTACCCTTACTAAGCATAAATACATAAGATCACAATTACACCATATAATATCGTAATACCCTCATCAAGTGGGAGCGTGAAAATCTCGAACGCCCAACTTACGCAACAAAAATTCAAACTGTTGTCGTCCAAACGCCTTGGTGAAAATATCCGCCAACTGATGTTTCGTAGGAACGTAAGACAGGAGAATCAAACCATCCGTGATGGCATCACGTACGAAGTGACAGTCGGCCTCAATATGCTTAGTACGTTAATGAAAAACCGGGTCTCAGGTAATGTATAAAAGCGGACCGATGTTGGTCCTTGAAAAGGCTTTGGTTAAGTTTAGAGGGGTGAATAAACTTAACACTTACAACTTTTGGAGTTAACAAACTCAAAGAACTTCAAGAAATTGTTGATACTTCAAGAGTCTCGCGACACTCGATAGTCTGGCCGATCGCTGAGTTTATCGAATTTGTGCAATGGAATATATCAAAAATTAAGCCTTGTTACTTGTTGTTAAAATATGATACCAAGTATTAGATACTCAAAAGAGTGTATGTGTGTGAATTCATTTGCTAGATTCAAGACATTGATGTGCTGATATTCTAAGTGCGTAATATAAATGCAGTAAAGTAAGTGGCAGATTTTATAGTGGTTCCGGTGGTGTAATCATGTCACCCACTATTCTCATGTGATGTTGGAGGTAATTCACTAGAGATTCTTGAGATAGTCATTACAAAAATCCCTAAGTTGCTTGTCCTTCACCAATAACTATGGCTTCACAAATCGAACACTTGGAACAGTAGGATTGTCGCCCCAAAGTCTTCCACTCGGTCCTTGAAGGGTAGGATTGCCTCTTCACCAGCTCCACCACAAACAACTGTCTTTCACACCCAAAGATGCTTCACTGTCCTCAGTAGATTTCTTGTAAAAGAAAGATTAAATCAAGTAAGTGATTCAAATTTTCAAAGAAATTTGATCGTGATGATATGATCGGTAGCTTGATATCTTCACGTGTGTAAACTTGATGCACTTTGAATGCAGATTACACTTGAAGAATTATACCGATCGATGAGGTTTATGCTCGATGAGTTCAAAGCAGGTGCTTGATCGATTTAATTCGATTGCTCAAGATGTATCCTTAATTTTCTTCAAAAATCGCCACTTGTATCTCGAATTAGAGTCCTCTATTTATAGGTAGGAATCCTTGTGACTTATGTTTGAAATTCAAACATAGCCGTTTCAATTTGTCCCATTTGACTTGCTTTCATCATCATTCATAGTAATCGATCGGCTACGATCATGATCGCTTTTGACGCTTCTGATCATCATTCACCTTTGACTTGTATCCATTGGATAAAGGTCTGAATCTTTCCAACGTCCCTTTAATCTTAACCATTGATTTGTTTGATAAAATCAGAGGTTGTTAGCTGTCCATTTTCTTTGTAATCTTCCAATGTATCCTTTGAATAATCCGAGATATACATCAGCAGGTTCCTGTGAATGTAAGTCTGCTGATATGTATATTAATCAGCTTGTTCCAATGTTGCTGTGTTTATAAAAACACTTCAGCTGATTTCTCTTATATCTAACTTTTTATTGTGAAGTTAGATTACACCATTTTAATCATAACTAAGTTCCAAACATCACTTAATTTGTGAAACTTAGACCTTGTACACAAGGTATATGTAATCAGTTTAGGTCATCACAGACTTCCCTAAATTCTGATTCCATATCCTTGACTTTAAATACTAAGTTTGATCCCTTAGCCTTCAATAACTGAGTTTGAGCCCTCAGCCTTCAGTATTCAACAGGTTCCTAAACTAGTCTACTGACCTAGGTACCCTACTGATCTAGACAAGTCTGCTGATATAAGTTAGCTGACCTTTTACAATGCTTGTTTAATCAAACCTATACAAGATCAAACTCTAATAAACCTATACATTTGAACTAGACATCTTTTTGCCTTTGCTCTATAACAGCTAGTCTGGCACTCATCACTAAAACTTAAAAATAAGTCCAACAACTGACTATCACAGAATAATCGAATACCAGGCGGGTGAACCACCCCGAGGTCGGCAAGCAACTGTTTCAGCCATTTCGGCTCACAGGTCAGAGAGGCCATAGACCGATATTCGGCTTCACCCGAGGAACGAGATACCGTAGTCTGATTCTTGGACTTCCAGGAGATAGGCGAAAGACCAAGGAACACGAACCAACCACTCAGAGACCGACGAGTGAGGGGGCAACTAACCCAAACAGAATCACACCATCCTTCAAGAAGAAGAGAACTGTCGGAGCGCAGCAGAATCCCCTGGCCCGGATGCTTCTTCAAATACCGGACCAATCGTAAGGCAGCCTCCCAATCCGTGGAGCCTGCATAAACTGAGACATAACATGAGTTAGCCAGGTCCAGGCGGGTGACGCCAAGATAAATAAGTCGCCCAACAAGCCGTCTATACGAGCCCTGGTCAGTCAACAACGGCCCGCTCGCAAGAGCTAGTTTATGATTCTGTTCGATAGGAAAGTCAGACGATTTGCTCCCAAGTAACCCTGTCTCATGGATAATATCCAACGCATATTTCCTCTGATTCAAGAATATCCCATCCACGGTCCGAGCAACCTCGGTCCCAAGAGAGTATTTGAGATTCCCGATATCCTTCATCTTAAAGCATGTGCCCAAATAAGATTTGAAAATCGTCATGACCATTTTATCATTCCCTGCAATGATCATATCGTCAACATAAACAAGCACCACAAGCTGAATGTTATATATCACGAGTCAATGTAAACAATGAATAGTCAGAATACGACTGACGAAACCCATAATCACGCAACGCGGAGGCAAGCTTCGCAAACTAGCACCTCGGCGCCTGTTTTAAACCATACAACGATTTGCGCATCTTGCAAACTAGATTCGAGCCCGGCTTGCCAAAACCAGGAGTTATCCTCATATAGATCTCCTCATCCAAGTCCCTATGCAAAAAAGCATTATGGACATCCATCTGGTGGATGTCCCACTGTTTCACACTCTTGAAAAACAAATTATGCAAGTGTTGGACAGATTGCTCACACTTGAGAGGGGTGTTGGGAGAGATTGCCCACACTCTTGAAAAAAAATGTGCAAGTGTTGTTGGACAGATTGTCAACACTTGAGGGGGTGTTGGGACAGATTGCCACACTCTTAAATGATAAAAAAAATATAGTAGCTCATTTATTAACATAAATTGGTTTTAATACAACGGTAAGCACTTGATCCTAATAGTTATGAACAGCTTATCTACGAGATATATTTTGGACTTGCTTGAGTTTTCAATTTTTCCTAGAATTTTTTGACATGCTTACACAGAAAAAGGAAAATCATATGACCCGCTTTATTTGCACTTTGTGAATTATTTGGAAGGCCAATAAATAATGGTTATTCAAGGGACAAAATGTTTATGTCCAACAAATCATTTAGCACTCGTTTGTGGAGGTAGATGAATTTTTGTTTTCTTTTGGAAACCGGGCTCAAAATCACAACTTCGCCCACTTACTCACTGACATGGGTATTACTCGAAAATTATTATTATTGGGCCTCGAGCGGGTCAACTGGTCAATGGGCCAAGTCAACAATAGCCCATAGTATGGCCATCAGTCTATAGAAGGTCAATCCAAAATAAGCTAACCTCCCAAGGTCATTCCTAAAAGCTCAACCGACCTGACCGTACAGCTCGCTCCTCAGCCAAACAGGTCGGCTTCGACCTCCAAAAGACCGCTACCGAGCATTAGTGGCAGGATCTCCACGATCAATCCCATTGATTGTCACAGTCCACGTTTAATCACATCCCACGATCTTAACCTTATTGAGCATGACTGCCTCACATTCGGCATCACACTAGCCCTTAATCCACGATCATTGGGTTTTAGTTTATCTTTCCGAGGGTGAAAACTAGCCCTTAATCTGCGATCGTTGGGTTTTAGTTTATCTTTATCGATGGTGAAAAAGGCTCTGATACCATGTTGAACAAAAGTTTTTTTTGATTATTTAGAATACTTACAATACATAAAGCCTTTATATAGGCTAAGACAAAAGCCCTAAAAATAAAGAAAATACTATTCTACCCTTTATTAAAATACATATATTCTAACACCATTTTCACGCGCATTGATGCTTAAAAACAAGTGAAACATTGAAATAACCTAGAACATGAATTTGATAAAATATCTCTCGATACGAACACTCATTACCTTGATTTGTTAGCTTACTATTGCTAAAACTCTAGGTTTTGTTCCAAAAAAAAAAAAAATGAAAATCCTATAACTGTAAGGTTCCCTACGAATAACATTCTCAAAACTTTAATTCATGATTTAAACATGTACTAGGAAATGACTTACAAAAAATTATCTTACTCTTGATCTAGAAATATTCCTTCAGTCTCTCTTAGATTGGGTGCTACTTGCTGTCTAATATGCCAAGAGTTTTGCCAAGTGTAAAGGTAAATAATTGCAAATGAAATGGACTAAGGAAAAAGTCTTAATTTGAGTTTTAAGGCCGACTTTTGAGACACCAACTTCTGATAACCGGGGGGGTAATAAGTGTGATGATGATGGTGGTCAACTACAAGGTCGGTTAGTTACATTATTCTTGAAATTATGGTCCACCGTTTCTGGGTTTTTTTAAGTTGGTTTGGGTTCGGTTTTGCTTACGCTTACTCCTTAATTGTGTGATATGTTGTTGAATTTTGAAATGAAATAATTGCAGGTAGTGACATGGGTGGTCATCCCTGTGTTATTGGAGAGAGGATTAACAACACAAGTGATGACGACAATGTTAATCATGTTTCTTGTCCAATACCTCCCAAAGATCTATCACTCTGTCTGTCTCCTCCGGCGCGTGCAAAATCTCTCCGGCTACATTGTTGGAACCGTTTGGCTAGGGATCGCCCTCAACTTGATCGCGTATTTCGTTGCATCCCACGTAAGTACAAAGGTGTACAAAATTGTTTATATTGTTATTAGTCGCGCGGTCTCAACTTAACTAACTAAGACTAGAAGGTGTTTGACGTAGTCCTCAATGAACTTCTCCAATCCGAACTTTAATTAGTAGCGCTTTTGCAACTTCAGCTACTAGCCTTCACTTTTCTTTTACTATGAATGCTCTTACAAACGGAATAACCCATCACTGCTCTTACACCATGTTAAAAATGAAGAAACAAATCATAATTGTAGTTTTGTCCCCATTATATTCATGTACGTAGGCGGTGGGAGCATGTTGGTACTTGCTAGGTATCCAAAGGGCAGCAAAGTGCTTAAAGGAGCAATGCATGGCAACAGCGGGTAGTTGTGGGCCGAAGATATTGGCATGTGAAGATCCTATCTACTATGGAACCGCTAGCTTGACGAATAATAACCATTTAAGGCTTTTATGGGGAGAGAATACATCAGCCAGGTCTAACTGTTTGGATAATGCAGACAATTACGACTACGGTGCTTTTAAATGGGTTGTTCAACTTGTCGCCAATGAAAATCGTCTGGAGAAGATACTCTTTCCTATCTTTTGGGGTCTCATGACTCTTAGGTACGTACTCTCAGCTACTCGTGTTTGTTTCAACATTAATTTGGGGTGATTTATATACGTACATTTTTTCTCAGAACTGAAATGCTCGATTTCATAACGAAATTGGGGTCTCATGACTTGTTTATGTTTGTGTTTGTTGTATGTGATTTGGTACGTAGTACCTTTGGAAACTTGGAGAGTAGTACAGATTGGTTGGAAGTAGTTTTCATCATTATTGTCCTTACAACTGGCCTTCTTCTGGTCACCATGCTTATTGGGAACATCAAGGTAATCAATCAACTATACACAGTATTGCTACTTAATATTAGGAAGCCGATAGCCAATAATATATATATTATGATATTATTAAGGTGTTTTTGCACGCAACAACGTCAAAGAAACAAGCGATGCAACTAAAGATGAGGAACATAGAGTGGTGGATGAAGAGGAGACGTCTCCCACAAAACTTTAGGCAGAGAGTCCGTAACTACGAAAGGAACCGATGGGCTGCAATGCGGGGTGTGGATGAATGCGAGATGATTCGAAACCTTCCCGAAGGCCTTCGTAGAGACATCAAATACCATCTTTGTTTAGACTTGGTTAGACAGGTATATATACACCTAGTTAACTATAACCCTTCACACTTTTTATTTGATGCATTGCTATTCTCATTAATTGATGACCTTTATTTCAGGTACCTCTATTTCAGCATATGGATAATTTGGTCCTGGAAAACATTTGCGATCGTGTTAAGTCTCTTATATTCACCAAGGGAGAAACAGTAAGTGATGATTAGAGCATTTGAATGAAATTTGCTTACTCATGTGAGTGACTGTGACTCGACTTGCAAGAGAGATCGACTCGATTCGGTTTTTTTTCGAGTTCGAGCTCGAGTTGAGCTACTCGAATAATTAACAGAGCCGAGCTCGAGTTTTAAAATATATTAATTGAGCTTGATTAAATAATTATTTAATTAATTAAAAATTTATTATAAAATATCATTTTTCATAATTAAAAAAATATTATTCGAGTCGAGTATTAGACGAGTCAAGCTCGATCTTTCCATATTTCATTAAAAATTAAATGAATTCTAGGAAAAAAATCGAGCTTACGAGCCGAATCGAGCTTATGAGCCGAGTCGAGCTATATTGAGTATTTAGCGAGTCGAGTTCGAACTTGCTTTTTTAAGGCTCGATCCGAGTTTCGAGCCCGAACTTTTTTAATCGAACTCGAGCTCTAGGGAGTATCGACTCAACTCGACTCGGCTCGGCTCGATTACACCCCTAGGATTGATGATCATATGGCCATTAATAATACTTTTTTTATCCGTTTTCATCCACTAAAATGTCTTAATGTATGCAGATCACAAGAGAAGGTGACCCGGTGCAGAGGATGCTATTCATAGTAAGAGGTCACCTCCAAAGCAGCCAAGTTCTTCGTGATGGTGTGGAAAGCTGTTGTATGTTAGGCCCTGGAAATTTCAGTGGAGACGAACTCCTATCATGGTGTTTAAGGAGACCCTTTGTAGAAAGATTACCACCATCTTCATCGACGTTGGTAACTCTAGAGACGATAGAGGCCTTTGGGATCGAGGCTGAAGATATCAGATACATAACGCAACATTTCAGGTATACGTTTGTGAAGGATAAAGTGAAGAGGAGTGCAAGATATTATTCACCTGGATGGAGGACATGGGCTGCTGTTGCGATTCAATTGGCTTGGAGAAGGTATAAACATAGATTGACACTCACTTCTCTCTCGTTTATCAGACCGAGAAGACCGATGTCTAGGTGCTCTTCTATAGGTGAGGACAGGCTCAGGCTATATGCTGCTTTGTTGACTTCACCGAAACCTAGAACCAGCGACGATGACATTGATTTTTGAAACCATGTGGTAGCTGGGATTGACTACTAGATATATATATTTTATGTATGTAAATGTAAATAAGAATGAAATCAACAAAATCATGAATTCAGTTGCAATTCTGCAGGAGATTGGACAAAGAACTGCAATGTACTTCAAATAAGAAAACAAAATTGTTGAATTTGATTCAGTAGATTTAAAATTTAAGTTTACATTAGCTTGAGCTTGAATGAATCTCCAACAATGGCTTGTAATGCCGAAGAAGAATAAGATACAACAGAACCGCTTTGAGGTCAATAATTTCAAGATTTTCTCCCAGCTGTTTTATTTTTTTTTATAGCAAAAGTTTGTGCTACAAGCAGAGGGAAGGCAATGGTAGCGGCGCAATGCACCTGCTCAAATCAGGAATATAAGAAAACCAGTAATTCAGGGGGGGAATGAAAGAAACGGGAATTTCGAATCACAACCCAGTTTTGATTGTAATGGCATACACAATAGCGTGTGCCCACGAATTGATTAAGGTATAGGAACTAAACAACAATAATAATACTTTTGTAAGGGATAAGAAGTAGGAAACTAACCTTTACGGTCTTTGCAGAACCACGTATTTTACCCCAGGAAACAGCTTCATCTGGTTGGGCACCAGAATCACTGCCATCAAATTCTTGGGCTGTGTTAATAAAGACAGCAAAATCCGCACCATTACGCATCATGTTTGCGTTACAGATATGATGCTTCGGCAAACCACCTCCAAGAATTATCATTCCTGTCTTTCTCAGACCAGCATGGACTGCCTGCCCATTTATATTCCTGATATCTTTTTTTTTAAATCAGAAAAATTGGTTTATATAAGCATTAACCAATGGTTATAGGACAATACACAAGCTTTAAATGAAACTAAACCAATTATTGCGATACCCTGAACAATGTCGATTACGAGACCAGGATTTTGAAAGGAATGAAAGTAGAGCATGTCGCCTAAAGAGCCATCTGTTAGAGCAGGACAGAAGACAGGGATGTTGTTCTGAAAAAAGAAGATTCTGTCAGTGCATAACCAACTCATAAATAGGGACTAACCTACTTAAAGGAACCTGTGAAACAGAACTTAACAGGCGAACTCAAAGTTCCGCGTGATGATGAAATGAGTACCTTAAATGCCCAATACAAGTATGAACTCTCATCATCGATTTCTTTTCCCAAGCGGGACATCACTTTTGAGGGAGTCCATAATATATTCTGAAAAATAAATAAATAAAAATGAAGTAGGCTTGGTTAGTCAATTTTCGACACATAACATTTTTATAACAAATTTGTTCAGTAGGAAAGAAGTTGCCAGAAATGAAACAATGAATTTCTGCATCATTGTAACATATGCATATTGAGGTCATCGGTCAACAGTGACTCTAGAAATACAAAGCAAAAAAACGAACATATTCTCCATAACCAAGGGGTTGGCTCCTAAGTGAAACAATATAACATGACAGGTGAGAAAAGACAAGCTGCTGCGAAATGCGAGTTATTGTGAAGACAAATTTCAAGTACAGAATTCTAAACACACGTTTCAGGATTGGTAAGTGGTGATATCACTTATCAGAATTACTTGTTATGGTACATATGAACATAATCTGAAAACTGGCCAAAAGGAGTCAAACATTCGTAATTTTTTTCTACGTTCTAATATTACTAGTAGAGAAACAAGAACCATAATACAATTAAAACCAAACAGTTAGATATGTTGGAACACCTGGGATTTCTGCTCTAAAAGCATCTGGTCGAAAATGGGAATGATCCAATCCTCAAATTTGCAATAGTTGTCATTGGGAACTAACAGGTTACCGATACGGTTCAAGCCTTTCGAACGAAGTGCAGCTCCAGGTAGAGAAAATTCACCTTTATAAGTCGGTGCAAGGCATTTGATGAGATCCTCTTCCACACCTCCAGCGGTGGTAACAATAACATCGACCTGCTCTTAGGTAAAAAAGACAGCAACTTTTCTTAGAAACTGTAAACAGAACGGAGAAATAACAGGAAAAAAAATTCCCTGAGACATATAATGTTGAAAGATGGTGCCTATTGTATTAGATAATATTTATTTATCCTTTTTTCTTAGTGCTAGTTCCTGTCTTCTAGCTCTAAGTTCCAATGTTTTCCGTCTAAACAAGGATATTGAACAGTAAACTGTTTTTACTGTTCATAGCCGTTGCTTCTAGTTTATAGCCGTTGGAGGCTGTTCTATATATTGTAATTAGCTCCTTTCCTACCCGATAAGGAGTCTTAATCTATTCAAAGAGTTTTTCCTTTCTTTTCTCCCTCTATTCTTTATTTCTACATGGTATCAGAGACTGTTCTTACAAAACTCTTTAATCTCTCACTCCTAAAATGACTACTGAGAATTCTTCAGAGGTGAACTCAAGGGAAGAAGCATCAAATTCTTCTTCCTGGACCTCTGACCCCTCTATGATGTCTTTTTCCACTCAAAAACTCAATGGTGATAACTATCTCCAGTGGTCTAGATCCATCAGGCTTCTCATTACTGGGAAGGACAAGGAAGAATTCCTTACTGGAGAAAGCAAGGCACCAGAAAAAGGCCAACCCAACTACAAGAAGTGGAGGGTTGACAACAGCCAAGTTATGGCAATCCTTTTAGGGTCTATGACCTCTGATATTGCTGAGAACTTCATTCTCATGGACACTGCTGAGGAAATTTGGAACGGGGCTGCTGAGTTATATTCAAAAAGTGAGAATATCTCTGCTGCCTATGAGATTGAAGCTAAAGTGCAAGATATGAAGCAAGGAGATCTCAGTGTCACCCTGTTCTACAACATGCTGTCTAAGTCTTGGCAACAGCTTGACAGCCTGGAAAACATTTCCTGGCAGTCTGCTGAAGATGCAAAGACTTATAAGTCTTTGAAAAACCAAAGAAGAATCTTCAAGTTCTTGATGGGACTTAACTCCAACCTTGATGATGTGAGGGGGAGAATTTTAAGTAAAAAACCTCTCCTCTATCAAAGAGGTCTTTGTCGATAAAAACATGAAGAGAGTAGGAGGAAGCTCATGTTGAGTAATAATCTCCTACATCTCTCGAAAAATAAAGGCTCTTTTCACTAAGAGTACTTCACTGTCTCAGTCCAATCAAAACCAGAAACAAAAGAACACCAGGCATGTCTGTGATCATTGTAAAAAGACTGGCCATACAAGGGAGACTTGCTGGAAACTCCATGGCAAGCCTCCTAATTGGAAACCTAAGAATTATGAAAATTATGCCAAACTTGCTACCATTGAGGAACATAGGTCCGAATCGAGTTTAGTAAAAGAGCAAATTGAGGCTCTAAAAAGGATTCTATCTGCTCAAACTCCTCAGACCACTGCTCCTCAAGGGACTGCAACAATGGCTAATGCAGGTGTGTGCTTTAATGCTTATACCAGTAATCATGTGATTAAAAATATATGGCTTGTTGATTCAGGGGCCTCCAGTCATATGACTGGAAACCCTGAACTCTTTATCAAAATCACCAAGTGTGAGTCTCCACACACTGTTAAAATTGCTGATGGGACTTCTTCCCAAGTCTCTGGCACAGGGGATGTGGCCATTAGTGAACAAATAACACTACAGAATGTCCTTTATGTTCCTAACTTGCAATGCAATCTATTGTCTGTTAGTAAACTTGTAAAGGACTCAAAATGTCTTGCTTTTGTTTCATTCTAATGGCTGCCAGTTTGATTTGTGCTCCAAGAGGTGATTGGCGGTGCTAAGGCTTATTCTCAGGGTCATGTTTGTTTTCAAGACTCACTTCACCGACAAGTTTTTTGAGGAAATTCCTGAGGCCTAGCTAGTTTTAACATTTCTGCTTTCCAATTGTAATCGATTATGTTACTTCATTATAGGCTTGGTCATCCTAATTTTGTTTATATGAAAAATCAGAAACTGATCTGTTTAATGGAAAGAAAATTTCTGATCTTCATTGTGAAGTATGTCAACTTGCTAAACATACTAGGTCTATCTTTCCTTGTGGAGGTTACACTCCTTCTAAACCTTTCTCCATGATACATAGTGACATTTGGGGTCCATCTAAGAAGACTACAACATCTGGAAAGAGATGGTTTGTTAGCTTCATAGATGACCACAGCAGAGTCACTTGGCTATTTCTCTTAAAAGAAAAATCAAAGTGGGTGGTATCTTTAAGGAATTACGTGCCATGATCGTAAATCGCTTTGACACCGAGTTCAAATACTAAAACTGATAATGGTACAGAATACTTCGAAAGATCCCTCACTCAGTTCTTCTCTGAACAAAGGATAGTTCATCTCAGTACCTGTGTTGATACACCCCAACAAAACGGGGTTGCAGAAAGAAAAAACAAGCACCTATTAGAAGTGGCTAGAAGTCTTATGTTCACTATGCATGTCCCTAAATATCTATGGGAGAAGTCATTTCAACAAATTACTTATTTGATTAACAGGATGCCTTCAAGGGTCCTAAGATTCAAAACTCCAATAGGGGTGCTCAAAGAAAGCTACCCTACCTCTCAACTTTTTGGCAGTCTCCCCATGAAAGTGTTTGGAAGTACATGCTTTGTACATGTCCACTCCCAACACAGGGGTAAACTTGACCCCAGATCACTGAAATGTGTCTTTATTGGATACTCTTCCACAAAAAGGGGTACAAGTGCTACTCTTTTTACGACAAGGAAAATGTACACCACTATGGATGTTACATTCTCTGAAAATATGCCTTACTACAATTCTCTGATTCAGGGGGAGGGATTTGATGAATACCACAACTCTTGGAACATGGCTGTTCCAGGAGATGGTGATAATCAAAATTCAAACCCTAAAGATCAAGAGAATGAAACTACTGCCCCTGAAACAGGGGACATGGAACAAAGGGACTCTGGTCCTACCAATCACATAAGTGAACCTAATATCATTGTGTATACTAGAAAAAGGAAGGCTGCACACCAGAATCCTGAGATCTCTGAAAATGATTCTAGGTCTGATAACAGTTCACCTAATAAGGTACAAACTGATATTGAATCTATCACTGAAGGATCCTCAGATACTGACAAGTCTGAGGATTCCACTGAATATGATGAAAAACCTATTGCACAAAGGAAGGGTACAAGGAAATGTACTGCTCATCCTTTGTACAACTTCATGTCCTATGATCAACTTTCACCACAGTTCCATGGCTTCACTTGCAGCTTGGACAAGATTAACATACCTAAAAATGTGTATGATGCTATGAAAGTCCCTGAATGGAGGGATGCACTTAAAGATGAAATGGATGCTCTCATAAAGAATAAAACCTGGAACATCACTGATTTACCAAAAGGAAAACATCCAGTGGGTTGTAAGTGGATTTTCACTGTTAAATATAATGCTGATGGAACTCTAAATAGGTATAAAGCTAGGCTAGTGGCCAAGGGTTTCACTCAATCCTATGGGATTGATTATCATGAAACCTTTGCCCCTGTTGCCAAACTAAATACCATCAGAATCCTCATGAGCATTGTAGTTAACCTTGACTGGTCTCTCACCCAACTGGATGTGAAAAATGCTTTCCTTTATGGGGACATCCAAGAGGAAGTCTACATGTCTCTCCCACTGGATTTGAGGACCTAGGGGAGAAAGGGAATGTGTGCAAACTCCAAAGGTCTCTTTATGGACTAAAACAGTCCCCAAGAGCCTGGTTTGGCCGATTCACCACTTTTATGAAGAAGAATGGCTTTAATCAATGCCATTCAGATCATACTTTGTTCACAAAGTTCAGATCTGGGAAAACTACTGCTTTAGTTGTATATGTTGATGATATCATCTTAACAGGAGATGATAATGATGAGATCAAGAACATTAAAACTGTTCTAGCCTCTGAATTTGAAATAAAAAACTTAGGCAATCTGAAGTATTTTCTTGGCATGGAAGTTGCTAGAAATTCTAAGGGCATTTCTATATCCCAAAGAAAGTATACCCTTGACCTCCTAAAGGAGACTGGTATGTTGGGATGCAAACCTGCAGAAACTCCTGTTGAACCTGGCCTAAAACTAGGGAATGAACCCGATAGTCCTCTTGTGGACAAAGGAAGATATCAAAGGCTTGTTGGAAGGCTTATTTATCTATCACATACAAGGCCTGACATCTGTTTTGCTGTAGGTTTGATCAGCCAATTTATGCATGCACCTACTGAAAGACATATGCAAGTGGTGAGAGAATCCTCAGATTTCTCAAGAAGAATCTGGACAAGGTCTTCTTTCAAAAAGAATGCATCAAGAGGGTAAGGATCTACATCGATGTCGACTATCTTGGGATCAAACCAATGGAAGGTCAACTACAAAGCTCTGCACTTATGTGCAGGGCAATCTTACTACATGGAGAAGCAAGAAGCAACATGTTGTTTCTGAGCGATCTTGAATCGAAATTAAGGGCTTTGGCTCTTGGTGTTTGTGAAGGAATCTGGGTGCAAAGGGTGCTTAATGAACTAGGTTTCAAAAATCCTGAACCCATTCAAATCCTTTGTGATAACACCTCAGCCCTAAGTATTGCAGAGAATCCTACTCACCATGACAAGACCAAACATGTTGAAGTGGATAGACATTTCCTAAGGGAAAAGGTTGACAATGGGGACATAACTCTAGTTCATGTGAAGTCCCAAGATCAAGTTGCTGATGTTCTTACAAAAGCTGTGTCTACACAAGTGTTTAACCATCTTCACTCCAAGTTTGGCTGCATCAATATCTACAACCAAACTTGCGGGGGAGTGTTGAAAGATGGTGCCTATTGTATTAGATAATATTTATTTATCCTTTTTTCTTAATGCTAGTTCCTGTCTTCTAGCTCTAAGTTCCAATGTTTTCTGCCTAAACAAGGATATTGAACAAAGAAACTGTTTTTACTGTTCATAGCCGTTGCTTCTAGTTTATAGCCGTTGGAGGTCAGTTTCTATATATTGTAATTAGCTCCTTTCCTACCCGATAAGGAGTCTTAATCTATTGAAAGAGTTTTTCCTTTCTTTTCTCCCTCTATTCTTTATTTCTACATATAATAACTTAATGTAGTATATACAATCATTTTCCATACAACCCCCTACTTTATAGTTTATTATGCCAATAAAGATACTAAATATAACCTATCATAGACAGGTTAAGCTGAAAACAGTAAACAAACATAATTTAGATTTCTTGAAAGACAATACTACCTCCGTCCCAAAATGTAAGTCCTTTTACAAAACCAATAAAGCATTTATTACATCTTTCTCCTTCTACCCCTCATTTATTATATACTCAACCACTTTTTATTATTTTGCATTAATACCAATGAAAGGTCATTTTAGTCTTTTTAATCAAAATTAATGACAAATAACATATTTAACCAACTTTCTTAATACGTGTGAAAAGGCCTAAAAGGACTTACATTTTGGGACGGAGGTAGTACATAATTTAGTTCTACCAAAAGTCATAAAGCCCAACAATACTACTATATCCAAATGGCTACTCATATAATAAATCAAGCATGTAGATATTCATAAAATGCCTCTTACCATGTTATGTTGAACAAGATAACGAATTACGTCTCGAACCCCAGAAGAAATAAGATTAGAAGTGAACCCCAGGAACACTTTACATTTCACTGACTCCCTGAACTTATGATCTCTCTCCTCTTCACTGCAATCCTCAGTCGGACACTCATCCGATAGCTTCCAATCTAGCTTCAACACAAAAATCACAAAAAATCAGAAGTAAAATCCAAACATCATTTCCTTCATTCATGGAACAGAGACGTTCTAGAATCAGAATCAAGCTATCGTCACAAAAGAGCAGCAACCTAAACCTACCACTACCAGCCACACAGACTACATTCGAATCTCGTAACCATATACAAATTGACAACATTTAAACTGACAGCAACAGCCTAAGACTGCTACCAGCATTCGAATTTCGTAAAAAAAAATACATACACAACCCGTTATACTGAATATCTTTGCTAAAAAAATCTACCCTAAAATCAACAATTTGAATTGCACAAAAAGAAAAGAAAATATCCAATATGAACCACAGTCCCCCAAAAACACAAATGCATTATACATAATAGCGCAAATTTATATATAATGATTGTATACATACGCATACACATATGTTGAGTGTGTAAATTTGAACTGGACCTGAAAAAGAATAACTAAATAAATAAAGGCACAGAAACAAAGTTAAAGAAATAAAAAGTAAGAAGTGAAATACCATTTGATTAACGACTTCAATAGCATCACCAAGATTGGAAGCCTGAAAGCCAGTAGAAACCATAGATTTGAGAAGCTCAGTATAGTTCACTCCTTGATTGAAATCATAGCCCTCTATTTTCTTGCAAATACCTTCCAAACTTTCTGATTCCTTAAAAGCAGCTGAATACGCCGACTCCAGCACGTTTTTCGCCATGGCTTCTCCGATTTCAAAGGAAATGTAGCTTGCAGCAAAGTCCTACCCCTGTTAGAATGGGGAGGATGGGTGGAATGGCGGACCCATGAAAAAAGTTAAGCGAGGCCACAAGTACACTACAAACTACAAAGTCGACAGATGACAAATGTTTCAGGCTAAAAATTACAGAAAATAGTCGATGAATTACAATTATTCCGGACACAAAATTACAATACATTAGACAACAAATTCCAAGTAATCCGGACACAAAAACACTTGATCAACTTAACAAATACTACTCAATTAGCTTCGCTTCGGTATTACAGTATTACACTATTACTAATACTTGCCAAATCCCAATCTCAGCTTAACTTCACGAAATTTTACGATTCACATTCTCAATATTAAAAAAAAACAATTAAACTTCACAGTTAACACAAAAAGGACATTAATCATTAATAATATTTCGTGAATAAGAAATTAAGAATTTCATACCTGATACCTGCGTCCTGCTGCTGGATGCTCAGCTGCACGGCTTCTGTGAGATTCGGAGAGAGAGATGGAGATTGGAGGAGGTGAGAGTTGAAACTTGAAAAGCCAGAGCTGACGCCTGACAGAATCGCTGGGAGGCTGGAGCAAGGGCGTAACTGAACTCTAAACAGATGAAGAGCAGAGCACGAACCACGAGCTGCTGCAGAACGCTCCGACCGTCGTCACTCCGTCGCCGGCGAAAGATGGTGTAAAAAGATGATCGGGGAAGAGAGCTGGGAGGAGGTGCTGCGTTTTGGGTAATACACGAAAGAATGGGGTGTTTTGTTATAATTATTATATGCGGACGGGTCGGGATTTAAACGGGTTAAGGGCGGGTAGGGTAAAATCTTATTTAATGAATATGCAAATCGACCCCGTTTTGCAAAAATTACCTAGTCCCAATTTGTTTAAAAAGAATGAGGAGAAGGACAAAATATTTCATCAATCGAAGTAGAAGACAGCTTTTGAAACTTTGATAAAGCGACAAAACTATTTACTCACCGTCGAAATTCACTTGTGTTCAAATTCATTGCTTAAATTCATTGACGAAATTCATCGTCGAAATTCACTAATTTTCAAAATTCATCGTCGAAAATTCACTAATTTTCGGATTCACCGTCGAAATTAATCGTTTAAATTCACCGATTTGGGATTCACCTTAGATTCACCGATTTTCGGGATTCATTGTTTGTCTTCTCGCTTATAAAATTATACAATTGTCCTTCTCTCTATAAAAAATATGTAATTTCTCCATATTCTTAAAAATATTTCAGATTGTGTCCTTATCCCTAATTTTCCAATTTGTTTAAGACATATTTTTTTTATGGATGTTTCAAAATATGTCACATTACTAATGTTTAGAGTTAAAGTTGGTTTTTAAATGTCTAAAATGCTCACATATAAACATTTATTTTATTTTTTATTTTGAAGAAAACAAGATTTATTTACTCAAGTCAAGTCCGCAATAACGGAGGAAATTATATAATGATGGGGTCTAAACCCCAAGCAATACGACCAGAATGGCCTAAACCATGCCTAGCTAACAAGTGGGCGGGGAAATTCCCAGTTCGCTTAATAAACGTGAAAGTAAAAGAGGCAAATGACGGAACAAGCGCAAGGCGGTCTCGTGCTAAACAACTGAGAACGGACAAGTCATCACGGACGCAGTAAAGCTTGGACACATGGCAAACATTCCGTCTCGAAAGTAACCATAGAAAGCCCGAGATGACCGGCCTCCCTCATTGCCAACAGAATCGCCTGCATCTCCAGGATCTTGGCCCCAATGCCCGGATCGAAAAAGGCACCTGTGATCGGTCCTACTGCATCTCGAAAGATCATACCGATCCCCGAGCCCGACTCAATAACAGAGGCATCAGTGTTACACTTCCAGCTACCTACAGGCGGCGGACTCCATATAACCGGGTGAGTAAGCCCATCAAGCATACCTGAGGGGACTGTCGTACCTACCAGGGATGCAGAAACCACACGAGAGACATAGATAGGCGCATCATCAAACACAGCATTGTTGCGGGCTTTCCATAAATTCCAGAGCAACATACAGAAAGTAGAGACCTCCTTCAGAGAACGCCGCCTTTGCACCTCACTGAAAAAATCTCTGAAGCTCGACCCACGACCCAATTGCTGGCCGCCAAAGGGAGATGCAGACCAGATCTCCCTAGCATAGGCACACGCAAAAAGTACGTGACGCAGAGACTCCATCTCCCCACCACATGCCAAACACTGCCCCGAAGCCATATTGCGCCTAGCAAGCTGTTCTCCTATCAGCAAGCATTCCTGCATACACCGCCACAGAAAATGGCGAAATTGCGGTGGCACCCCAATCTTTCATATATCCCGCCATACCCTGTCTGGCCCTGAAGACGAAGATGCATGTAGCGAGTCAGGCAATCCACCGTACAAACTCAAGGCAAGAAAGTAGCCAGATTTCACAATATATCTGCCTCTACGCTCATAGTGCCATATCAATCTATCAGGATGCGAGCTCCCCGCAATAGAAGTCTGAAGAACCGCATCCACCTCCCAAGCCTGCAACTCCTGCAGGAGAAGGGGCAAATTCCACTGCATTGTACCCGGTAAAAGCAATTCCTGAACCTTACAATCACTAGGCATAGAATGCGATGAATGTGCTAGGCGGAAAGAGGGCGGCCGAGCAACCCAAGGATCATGAAAAACGAAAACCGAACTACCATCTCCTATCCACCACCGTAGCCCCTATACTAACAAGTCCCGGCCCTCTAAAATGCTCCTCTAGAGAAACCACGGTCGGGCTCTCAGCCCCGCAGCCATGATAGTCATACCGGAATGATATTTTGCATTAAGCACCCGACTCGCAAGCGCAGTCGGAAAAATGAGGAGACGCCACGCTTGCTTGGCTAACAAGGCTAAATTAAAGCACTCCAGATTTCGAAACCAGAGGCAGCCTAGGTTTGTAGGTAAACCACAGATATTCCAGCTGCGCTAGTGCATACACTTCTTAGAGTCGGTGTCCCCCCAAAAGAAGCCCCGAATACACTTCTTAATCTCCCGCACCAGCGTAACAGGGACCTTAAAGCACTGCATAATGAACGTGGGTAAAGATTGTAGACTCGACTTAATCAGAACCTCTTTACCAGCCGGTGAGAAAAGGTTGTCTTTCCAACCAGATAATTTCTTCCACACCTTCTCTCGGAGAAAATCAAAGACATGTCGCTTGTTCCACCCTGTGACAAAAGGCATGTCCAAATACTTACCCGTAACAGTGCCTATAGGGATCTGGAGAGTATCCGATATAAGCTCGCGATCTTCTAGATGGAGGTTCCTGCTGAAGTATAAGCTATACTTATGGAAATTGATAGCCTGTCCCGAGAGAGACCCGTACTGAGCAAAAATGTCCAACAAAGTCTCCAGCACCCTATCTACGTATTCGAAGAAAAGCATACTATCATCCACAAAAAGCAAGTGGGAAACCTGAACCCGCAGCTGCCCACCAAAGGAGATACCACGCAACGACCCCGCTCGTGTGGCTCGATCCAACAAGGCGGTGAGACTCTCTGCACATATGATAAAGAGAAATGGGGATAAAAGGTCCCCCTGCTGGATTCCCCGTGATGGGACAATTTGAGGGGCCAGCCTGCCATTGACCAAGGCCTGATAAGTGACTGATGACACACGACGACGGACCAAGGCAATAAAAGCTCCAGGAAAACGCATCTAATGCATGACCCCCAAAGATAACTCCACTCCACCCGATCAAAAGCCTTGGCCATATCAAGTTTAATCGCCACATGGTTATGAGAAACCTGCTCACCCACCTTCATGGAATGAAAGCCCTCAAAAGCAACAATGGCATTATCTGTGATTAATCTACCTGAGACAAAGGCACTCTGACTACCGGAGATGACATCGTTGATCACCAGTTTAAATCTGTTCACAATAACCTGAGAGAGAAGCTTATAGGTTGAGTTGCAGAGTGCAATAGGCCGCAAATCAGTAACTCGAGTAGGCAACGCCACTTTAGAGACTAGGTTTATGTATGTTTCACACAACGAGCCCGGGTCCTGTCCCTTATTGAGAAACTCCATAAGAACCTGCAAAATCTCAAGACCAAACATATGCCAGTATTTCTGAAGGAAAATGACGTGCATACCATCAGGGCCAGGAGACTTCCTTCCTGGGAGCTACTTTAGTTCCCTAAGGACCTCCTCCTCCGTGTAAAGCTCGTTAAGATGCTGTATCAGGAGGTCAGACAAGGCTGAGAATTCCAACCCCTCAAAGTCTTGTTGTGGCGGTTGCGACGATGTGAAAATGCTCGTGAAATACCTGGCAACCACCCCCTCAAGTTTCCTTTGTTCAGTGACCGCCTCACCATGCTCATTGAACAAGAGATCAATAGTATTTCTAGTCCTGCGACTAGTCGCTTTATGATGGAAATATCGCGTGTTCTTATCTATGCCTTTTAACTAGTCACTGTGCCCTCGTTGTTTCCGATAGTCCTCATCTAGTGTGTAAAGACGATCCAACTCCGTTAACCGACCATGTTCACCCTCAA
Organism: Gentiana macrophylla; assembly: GCA_026214975.1. Classification (NCBI taxonomy): domain Eukaryota; kingdom Viridiplantae; phylum Streptophyta; class Magnoliopsida; order Gentianales; family Gentianaceae; genus Gentiana; species Gentiana macrophylla. The sequence continues at coordinate 109,019,807 of CM047808.1, forward strand.
TATTATAGGCAGGCAATTCCCGGAACAAACAAAGCTCCTCTTCTTTAGACGCTATATCCTTGGCAATATTGCCATGCTTCTGCAAGATCCAACTTTTGAGGTCCCAGCCCCAAAATACGGCGAGATAATGAACTAGGCTCTGAAGCCCCAGAAGATTGCCAACCCGCCTGCATTCTTGCCTCAAATTCGTCGTTGCAGACCCAAAAGGGATCATAGCAAGGAACAGAGAACCACTTAACCTTTCCCCGATGAAACTGATTGTCCTTAGAAAGTAAAATCGGGGCATGATCAGAACGTGAGCAAGACAGATGGTAAACCCGATGGCTCAAGAAGAGTGCCTGCACTCTACATTAGCCACCCCTCTATCCAAACGAACCCAGGTTGGCCTCACTTCCCGAACACTGCACCATGTGAAAGGAGCACCAAATTAACCAAGATCTACCAACCCACAATCCGTTAAAGCCGACTGGAATGCAACCATCTGACGTATAAGCCTCAGACATGGCCTCTCCTGCTCTGACTACAACAAAATCTCATTGAAGTCTCCAGCCACTAGCCAAGGCAAGTGATGGGACCCGTGCAAATGCCGGAGCATGGTCCAAGAATGTATCCGCTCCTCAACAACAGGGTTGCCATAGAAACCCGTAAAACGCCATCTTAAAACCTCCGTGGTTGTGACAACTGCATCAATATGGACGTGGCCATAGGTAGAAATCGATAGATCAACAGACGATTGCCAAAGTAGAGCCAAGCCCCCACTGGCCCCCAAACTACCAACTACAAGAGCGTTAGGAAATCCCAAAGCACTACGAACTAATTCGAATTTATTGCGAGAGAGTTTCGCTTCTGACAAAAAAACTAAAGACGGAGAAATTGAAAGTACGAGAGCCTTAAGTGCTTTGACTACGCAAGGCTGGCCCAAACCTCGGCAGTTCCAACATAGAAGATTCATGGTGCCGGGTGGGCATGATTTATGGCAAACTCCACCAGTGGCAAAGATAGCGGAGTACAATTCCTCTTGATCTCAACCTCCCCGTCCACACAAACTTTTGCTTTCTTTTTTTTTTCCAATGGGAGGACAACCTCCGAGTCAACAACATTCCCCCCAGCATGTGCTATTCGCTTCCAAGTAGATACCCATAAGTGGGGTCTGTGGTCTCCAAGCAAAGGGGCATAGTCACCCTAGAAGACAAAACAAACATGGGAACCGGAGTATTGACCCCAACCGAATCCTCCACATGCATAATTCCCAACTCGTTCCCATGCTCCTCCAAACCGTCCATGGGGCCAAACCCATCGGTACCGGAACCTTCTGAATATCCCGAATTAGAGCAGCTCTCAAATCATGACCAGCAGCCCGATTTAACTAATTTTCATCCCTACCGTTTCTGACCGGAGACCGGGCCGACGATCCCCCTTATTCCAAAAGTGCCAGCTGCAGTCCCCCATGCTCTTCCATCGGCCAGATATATTCCAAAAGTCAGGTTCTGTCCACAGCCTCAAACCAAGTGCCATACGGCATCCGTTTCTGTTGGCCAACCGTAGCCTCCTCCCTTAACTTTTTGCAGAACTAAACGATATGGTCGAGATGACCGCAATTAAAGCACAGAAATGGGAGCCTCTCATATAGAGTTGAGAACAGGATTATACGACCACGTTCATCCTCAAGACAAATACAGCGACGCAAAGGGCGACCCATATGAACAACCACATGAAAATGAAAAGACCTTTCACCGGAACATATATCATCCTGGAGTTGACCAGAGGAAACACCTGGACTTAATTCAAAATTCTGAAGCAACTGATGTCCAACTTACTAAGTACACAGTTGCGGAGGGAGGTCATGGACTTGCACCCAGAAAGCTTTTGTACCAAAAAAACCTGGATCACCACGCCAATTATCCACCCATCATTTCTTGATAATCAAGTATCCATCAAAGTACTACGGTCCCGTAGTGAGCACAAAATTCAGATCATCTTCTCTATCAAAGATACATTGAAAAATTGATTTACCGACGATTGATACCGAAAACGCATCTGTCTTCCAAGATTTCATGAGTGCAGATTTCAGGCTGGAGACAGCAATTGCCCTGGGCGTGAGCATTTCGCAGAGGAGGCTCCGATCACAAACTTCACGCGACGGCGTGAAAGTGTGCTGGGGCAGAGAGCAAACGACGGACTCCTCTTCTGTTAAATCCAAGGATTGCAACATAGTAGACAGATCTTCCCTCTCGATGGCTGATTGAGCTAAAATTTACCCCAACAAAAACAATTTATAAGGACTCGAAACTGTGGGTAAACTAACTCTCTAACCGGCAGTGTACCGGGTCGATTGCTAGCATATCTACAGGAGTACGAGGTCGAACCCAAGGGAAAAGTGTTTGTGAGTACCAAAGCAAACTTAAAACTTAGTCTAGGAAAATCGATGGTTGAAAAGGTTTATACAACTACAACGACATTAAAGCGATTAGCAAACGGTTTAACTAAGGGAGAGGACATAGCCGAACCATGATCCAAATAGCTAATTTCAACCACAAGGATAGACAAAACCGGAGTGTGCAATATGACAAAAGAACTCTTGCATTCAATTTCACGGGTGCGTGCTCTAAATCCGGTGTTAAGGTCTGAACAACTCTAATTTAACACCCTATGCCATGTTAACTACCCTTCCCTTTAGAAGATTCACTAACAAGACATGATACGCACTGTAGCCGCTTAAGCGTTAAAACGAGTAACCTCACTTTGGGCCCGGGCTTAACAACTAAGCCGGTCTACGCCGCGATCCTAGAACCCTTTTCCCATATCTCTCTATCTCAACAACTCTTTGATCGATGTGTGACTTTTTGACCTAGGTAGCTAATCTAGCCCAAATCCGTTATAACAAGTTCTAAGACGTGAAATATGCAAGATACAACAATAAAAACACTACCCACTCCCAATTTCATCACCCAAAGGGTGATTTCACCAAATTTCACATGATTCGACTATGTTAAGTTTAGCTACACATTATAAAGCATGAAATAACAATCAAGGAAGAGATTAAAGCCATAAAACAAGAAAATAAGTGAAATTGATTACCAAAAACGTAGAAATTGAGTTTACATCAAGCTCCTTCCACACCCATGTCACTTGGGAAGAAGAAGATGAACCAAAAGCTATGCAAAATCCAAGATTCTTCAACTAAAACTAAGCTAGACTATCATTAAACAAAGTAAAAGGGAAGATTTCGTGAGCTAAGAGTTAGGAGTTCTTAGAGGCGACCCCCTCTTCAAAAATCGTGTAAAATGTATATATAGGTGGGAAAAATCTCTGAAAACGACTTTCAAACGCGTTTGGAGGTCCCCAAACGCTGCGTTTGACATCTAACTCTCTGTGCGTAAAAAAGCGCTTCCAAACGCTGCTTGAAATGTTCAAACGCGCGTTGAGATTTTGCTTGTTTTAAGCTGCCGCATAAAACCATGATATCTTCGCGTGTATAACTCCGTTTGAGTGAATCAAAATGCGTTGGAAATCTCTTTCAATTATCTACAACTTTCATGAAGAGACCATGACCGAAAATGCCTCCATCATAGGTAAAATTGCTTCGAATGAACGTAGCTTGAAGATACCAACTATTTTTCTTCCTTTTCATTTTTTCTTCTTCCTTGGCTCATTCTTGCACCTTGATCATACTTCTCATCATAAATCTTCGCCTTCCGGGTTCTCATGACACCTAGACCCTACAATCTCATGAACGAACAACACACACAAACAATTCCGGAGGGTAAAAGTGCTCGGGAATGGGTTAATATCACTAAAAAGAGGTAGTAGACCATCAAAGCGACGGATTTACTCCCCGTTCTATAAACTCACGATATTACCCGAAAACGGTCTAAAAACACCGAGAATGTGCTAAAAGTGGGATAAACGGGGGTGGAAAATGCACCGGAATCACGTAAAGTTGACTCCTATCAACCACCCCACACTTAGCCTTTGCTCGCCCTCGAGTAAATTAGGCATTTTAAAACCAACCAAGGAATTCAACTTTGTGATGTAGGTGCTACTACTCACACTCTCGAGGTAACCATAAAGTAAGAAACACGAACATATACACATCGGTATAACATTATCAAGAAAATGGAGTGTGTGTGGTGCCAAGCTAAAGCCAAGTGCTCAAAATGATTGTCGGGACTTGAATCCCGACCAATAGTCTACCAACTGTCTCATACGAACTAGCCTCTCCACTAATCAAGGTCACTAAGTTTGGACACAATCGGGTAGGACTTGAAGGGTTATAACGTTAGGCTAGGGTAATTTCGGTTAATCGAAAGGGATAATTTGGGAACTGGAGAAAAAGAAGTACGAGTGAACTTAATCAACAAGTGTACCACCTTATTTCTATCATACAAACCACCCAAACTCCTTTTTGATTAATATAACACTTTGGGAACCATAGGATACTAACATACCCGAACTCATTGCCACACTCAACTATGTTTCAAGTGTCATGAGGCGAGATCGAATACATTAGCACCTATCTCACTATCCCAACCCCTAACATTATAAAAATAACTTTTGAGCTCATCTCTTTGATTCCAACTCTTTATTCCAATCTACTCCAAACTTTTTGTGGAAATATTACATATCAAATAGTATGTAATATTTATTTATTTCGTGTATACATTATTTGTACACTTTATTTGTAAAGGACATATTAATTATGGTACATATAAACAATTAATATGTCAAACTCTGGTTACTTTATGTCATAGACATACTTTTACTTTTTAGAGTAAAAGCTTGCCGCCCATATCTAGTGGCCGCCCAAGCTAGCTAGTATCTCCCATCAATTGTAGCTATCTATACCTCTTTCATTTTGATGAATAAACCAAGTTGAAGTTTACTCAAGTATTATTTACTTTCTCAAACTCTCTTCATGGTATCGGAGCCTTAAACTCCTGAATCCGCTGCAAATTCTCGATACCTCTTTGAATCAAGAATGTCTTCATTATCCAAGCTTCTCACCTCGATTGAGTCCCACCGCCTCGTCAGATCAGGGGTCACTGACTCTTCATCTTACACAAATCATAGACTTGATGGCAACAACTACTTGCTGATCGGCTAAAACTGGGTGTCCAATCTTACCGGCAGTGTACCGGGTCTAATTGTAGTGTAGTCTGGTGAATCAAGTGTCGAATCCTCAGGGAAAAGAAAATGTAATTTAAAATGTGGTTAAACACCAACTAGCTATTATTATCTTGATCTAAGTCGCAATTCTTTTTAATTTAAAGCTATTCAAATGATAATTAGATATTTATATAGATAGAGATATAATAGATATAGATATAGATATAATAGATAGTTAATAAGAACTAACCAAGACAATGTTATTGAATTATGATCTCTTTTAGTTTTAATGGATGTGACCAATCTTCTTGTTGAAGTGTAATTGATTATGTGAAACGGTATACTCTCTCGCCTAACAAATTCCCCCCTCATACGAGTGCACGAATTCATTCTATGCCTCCTCCTTGGTAAAACCGTAATTAAACCTAATGATTTGACATGATAATCTCTTGAGTATAAATATTCTATCCCGGATAAGAAAGAGGGTTCCGTTTGTCGACGGCCAATTTTACCTTCCGGTCTTTCTACCCTTTTCTCATACCCTAACGCCTCAGTCGGTTCATAATTAGGTTATGGTTCGCATCCATATATCAGTTAATTACGCTCAATACGAGACTATCAATTAGTTCAAGTAGAAAGAGATTCATCAAATTCAATATTTTAATCATATTTTAACTTAGTCATCATCCATTTCCTAAAAGAGAAACATTTTTCAATTACATGTCTTGGCTAGTTGTATAATTAGCCTACATACATTATTACTAATAGATAAAATTGAAAAAAAACAAACAACATAATAACAAAGAGAATTATTACCATTACAATTGTTGAAGGAGGCTTCATCCTCCGAATGTCACGATGCGTTGATAAATTCAACAATCTTCAATAATTATTCTAACTATTACAACATTATTACTACTACTTTTTAGGCATAATGCCTCTTGAAATAATATTTACAGAGTAGATAATATAGGAGATATATATATGGGTATATCTTTTCATACCTCATAAATGAGGTATTTATAGCGTAAATCTACGGTCGGCGTGCGCCGAAACTGATCCGGCGTGCGCCGGATTAACCGATTTCGAATATCATGTGTCAGATGCACATGGGGTAACATGGGGTAATTATCACATAATCCGGCGTGGACGGTTTATTCGGTCTGCGCCGGGTTTGTCTCGCCACTTGATGATTTTTGTATGATTTGATTCGATTCTTCTACTTTGTATCACATAATACCTGATAACAACAACAAAACGATAAAACACACAGTAAATCGACAACAAAAGTTATAATTTGTATTATGTTATTTATTTGTATTTATTAGATTTTTATATGTTATTTTACTATCATTTAATATTTTTAGATAAAATTAATCAATAATATGTATAAAATTTAATACCATTTTGTTATAAATTTAACATATATCAACTATTCCCACTTAACTTTTGATCGTCATAAAGCGAAATAAGCGATAAATAATAAATACATATTCATAATGAAAACAATATAATTTATCTAGACTAAAATTTTAATTTAGTAAGGTATATCGTCGATATTTTAGTTATATTAATTTTATCTATTTAAGATTATTTAAGAAGATAAAAGTGTGTATAATTCAATAAATTAGTTATAAAATATTATCTAATATGAAATTCTACATGAATTACTTAATAAAAATATTTAGAATAACTTTAAAATCGCCACTGTACGAATTATTGGAATCAAAGACTAAGTCAAGTAGTTGACAAATTGGCTTATAACGTTCAAGTTCAGGGTGTTTGGCTAATCGAAGGATAAGAAAGGAAAATCGAAAGAGATAGAAGCAAGTCGTACGTACTTACACCTTCAACTTTTGATCAAAAAAATATCTTGATTAGTAACATCCTGACACTGATTTTTTTTTTTTTTTTTTTTTTTTTTTTTAACATATCCGAACTCATTGCCAGAATCGACTATTTTTCAAGCGTCATGAGGTGAGAACTAATATATTAGTACCCAACTATTCCAAGAATAGCAACAATTGATACAAGATTGCCTTCCAAATAATATTTATTCCAATCTCAGCTTATACCACTTTTGTATTTCGATGTCGTCACCGCTATCCATAAGCACATACTATACTTGCGGGATTTCAAAGAAATGTAGACCAATTTAAGTTAAGGGTCGGTTTTATCTAGTTAATCATAATGGCTAAATTCGAGTGAGGTCTTGATCACTCTACAAAATTTGAGTGGGGACAAAATTGGAAATTATGTTCGGGTAGGCTATTTAGCTCTAGTTAATCAAAGTAATGCCAAAAATCTCATCATTCCTAGTCCGATTCCAATTTCATACTTGTTTTGAAATGAAAATTATTCTAAAATTTTATTATAAGTGATTCTTTGTCCAATTCCATAAAAATATATTTTCATACTATTTATCTAGATATACATACTTAATTTCTTGTTAAAATCTAAAATAGATATAAATAATATAGAAATAATATATCAAGCTTACTTTACTTAATTAAAAATTTGTTCTATCAAAATATATCATTTTATTATAATAATTATATATTATTTCATTTATTTCCTTGAGGATAATTAAACTAAGTGTATAAGTATTTGATATATTAACTTCATTTTATTTACTAACCTAACTCCATTCCCCACTAGCGAACTGTCATCGTCCCGATGATAAGTGAGTGCAATAATTGGGTAGAAAATAAAAGGAATGATTTTAATTAAGGTGATACGATTTTTTCTTATAAATTATTCTTTTAGAAAAGAAAAGACTACCACATAACATTTTTATTAAAGGAAATATTAATATTACACAAAATATAAGGACATAATTAAACAAACTTAAGAACTTAAAGGAAATTCTTAAACTAAAACAACTTAAAAGGAACTTAAAAACTTAAAAACTTAAAACATCTTATTCCAACTTATAAACCTATCACTTAGATTCTTCCCATCGCACACAGATGAAATGACCTCTCTAATCTTCTGCTGTAGATGAACCACTTGGTACATCCACTGGAAGCAGACCTAGAAGAGGTTGGCGGGAAGGAAAGATCTCATCCAAGCATTCTCCGAACTCCCGCAAAACGGATACAGAGTTTAGAGATCAAAGACGCAAACGGCATCGGTTGGCGAAAATTTCGCCTACCAAGAGCAAAGTTGATAGCCGTCTTGTGGATCGGAACTCCCAAATAATAATAGCTCCAATCGTAATAGCATACAAGATGCGACATCTCATCATCGAAACCTCGGAAAAGTCCAAAGTTGGAAAAACTCGCGAATTTATAAAATGTTTCCAGTGTTCAAGAAGATGAAGCAGAGTCAAGTGGAGACAACATGATCACGGTTGTAATTTGGAAAGAGAATTTGGAAAGCTTCGCACATTTATCAATAACACCATGAATCGTGTCCAAATTCCACCGCGATTCATAATGACTATTTGGGGTAGTTTGGACAGGAGGTATTTGAAAAGCTTGATTGATGATAAAAGGAGTGAATGGTACAATACAACCACGGACACGCACAAACGCGTGTCGATCGCGGCAAAACAGTCCGACATAGCCGCATAAAATTCTCGAACTAGAGTGACATTGACCTTGCCTCTTGGTGTGCGGACAAAACGATCCCATCCACCTCCTTCAATACGGAGAAATCCCCACTGGTTCATTTTTCGAAAGTTGAGACCTTTCTCAAGTAAAATAGGGGACTGACCGAAATTGGCTAGATAACGGTCTTGAGCTGTTTGGTGCGGATAATTATTAGGATCGAAAAATAAATGTTGAATATCCGGGGTTTCATCATTTGGATACAACTGGGGAGAGTAACTGTTAACTGAAGGAGAGGAATGATTGGACATTTTCTACCGTTAATCAGTAGGTGAAAGAAAGGAAGGGGTATCCTTCTAAGCTTGCAAGGTATGTATTTATAGGTAAAAATTCGAAAGCGAAGAAGAAAAATTAGCTTCGATGTCATAAATAGATTTTCCGGCGTAAACCGGTGTGTTCGGCCTACGCCGAATCTATTTAATTCAATCGAAATGAATACCCTATATATATAGTCGTCAAAGTCGGTGATAACCGGGCGTGAACTGAATATACCGGCGTCGCGATTTCACTATTCACGGACAGAGTCTAATTTGTGTGTTGATGGCCAAAATTTTCAAAATCAAACAAAATAAAATACAACATTCATCAAAATGTTATACATAAATTATTACCAAATAAATTCTTACGAACTGGGGAACTTATTAAAAAGTGCACTAACCACTGAGTGCATCAACCAAACGTCAACGTTAAAATTTCTAGTGCCAAATCAACATAATGAAAGGAAATAGTCATCAAAGTACAAATGTTTTTCATATGATAAAAGTTTAACCAGTTTATTCGAAGTCTTCAAAATTCAAATCGTGCGGCGCCTGTGACATGGATTGAGTTGAAACTGCTCCAAAGTCGGAAGTTGAAGTCGTGGTATAGAATGGATCTTGTGAACGCATGGTGGACATAGTAACCGAACTATCGAATCCAAGCGATCCAAAACCGGTAGTGACAGCTGAAATCGAAGCGTAATCTCCAAATCCTGAAGTAGCAGCTGTGACACCTGGAAACATACCACCTGACATACTAAACTGACCCGAAGTAACCTGAGTGTAAGATTGAGAGGTAGGAGGCGAAGGAATCGGTCGAACCTAAGCCGGTAAGGTATAGGGATCTGCTGGCACCGGCGCATCATCGACATCTGTTCATGAGTGTGGTCTAGACCTCTCATAAAAGCTCACCGACCTCTAACTCCCACTCTAATATCATTGGCCCACCGCTCGACTCTCGGTCGAATCCTAACAAAGATATTAGTCGACTTCTATCAATTGCACTTAGAATGGCGTCGATCGGTGATAACTCGACTCTGCACAGTGCTGCTGAAAGAGGATCCAAATAGGGGGGGATTCTAGTGCGAGGGATTTCTTGTGCCGCTCTTTGTCGGTTAGGATTATTATAATCAAGTTTACCAGCAGGTTGCGGGGCAAGTCTAGGACCTATGATTGGGGTATCAGCAGAAACAATTTTGTCAGCCGGTAAGGCTGGAACTCTCGCCATCAGGCACAATGCAGAGATTAGATTTGGAAATGGCATGTTTCCTTGCGAATCTGAGCATGAGCAAAATCCCAAACCTTATTGAAAATCAATTTTCCTAGATTGACCGGAACATCCTTAACTATCGCCCAAGCAGTAATGACATCATCTCTACCAAAAGCACTGACATGAGTAGATGGACTGACATTATAGCCCAGAAACATCTTAATGGCTCTGACATCCTTAATACAACCCCCGTATGCAAACCTATTATCAATCCACGTCGCAGATGGGTCGAAGGCTTGTTGAGCTTCATAAGCCTTAGCTTGCAAAACACTAGGCTGGATTAAACCCCAAACAGAATAATAATCTTCCTCATCAGGAACCTCAGGAATGGCAAAAAATGCATTAATGACTGACTGAGTGAAAGGGACGGTAGCATTTCTAAGAGAAACAGAGGTCAAAGGACCTTCATCTACAGTGCTCATAAGCGAAATGATGAGAATAAAACTCACCACCATCGTGGCATTAACAGGTCAACACGCGCTCATGGGCTATCTCCATCCACCTCTACTCTCAAAAATTTCCTTGATTCGGTCCTAAGGCGGTAAAATCTATACCCGTTCTAGCAAGATTTGACATTTTGAAAAATATCTATCAAAAGCGGCTCACAGCTGCGGGATCGGCGATATTCTTAAAGGATATGGCCTCTTCTTCTGTGTCGAGGCCTAGGCTCATGCACAGTACTACAGGTGGTATGTCGATTTTCTTTTCTTACTACCCTTTTACGAGAGGAAGACTCGACCATCTACGATTGTGGTATCGACAACAACACCAAATAAAAATAACAAAAATTAATATTAAAACAAAATGAAAACATCAACAAAAATTGATAAAATTGATACTTAAAATTATAAACTTGATAAATAATTATATTAGATGATTACCTAAAATGTGAGGGATGTAGAAAACGTGGGTGGCGGAAAATATGTCACTTACCGGAATTGTGTGCTTAAGCGAAAATCACCAACTTTTAGTATAATGTATTAAATTTGTGGTGTGTGTGGTAGAAGAGGTATTTGAAATAAAAATGGAGAAGAAAAGAGGTGGGTTTTATGGTGTAAAGAGGTGGGGGAGAAAAGGGAAGGGGCGGCGCTGTTAAGAAAAAAATTGGGGAGAAGAAGAAGAAAAGAGAGAACCCGTAGGTTAAGTTCATTGAATTCCGGCGTGGACCGGTTTAGTCCGGTCTACGCCGGGTTATTAAAATCCGTTTTTTTTTTTTTTTTTTTTTTTTTTTTTCATAAAAATATTTTTATAAAATCTCAAAATCATTTAATGATAAAATAAATTACTACGATATTTTTTGTATGATAAATTCTAATTATATCATATAAACCATATATGATAAAAATAAGTTTATCATAATTTTTTATAAAATCTTTGAAAATAAAATTCAATCTACTTCTACTCTTTTCATTCTTAAATCTTCGAGATTTCTATAGTAGCGGTCCATCAACCTAATTCCTAGGAATGATGCGTTTGAATTCTCTCTTTGTTGTCCATCGGGATTTTCGGATAACCACCTAGTCGTTCCCATCTTAATTACATTCAAACATTCATCCTGGGATTTGGTTGTGTTTTCCCCACATTTTCCACTGTGCTCACTCTTTCCACATTCTACACCTTAGTAGGAATCTTGCCTTCTTCTCTTTATTTATAGCACTTCTCGATTTCCCATTACAAAGATCTCTTTCTAATTTTACTTATCGACTCTTTTATTCAATTTAAAAACTAAGGTTTCTATTTTAAAGGCAACATCTTTATCTAAACCTAATTTTAAAAGTAGAATAAAAACTTCTATTCTATCTATAAAAGGCATTCCAGTTCTTTAATGTCTATCCGGTAAAAGACTAAATTACCTAAAATGTATTTTAAACGAAAAATAAGAAAGAGTGTACTGAATCACTTTCGGTTTGTGGTGATAGCAAACGCTTCTTTTAATCATTGGAGGGTCGCTTCGTACACATAACCTCTCTTGTTAGAGGTATCCCTTCTTCTTTTACAAATAACTTCACTCTGTGACCATTGGCTATAAAAGTTGTGAATCCATCAGTTAATTCTATAACTCCTGACTTATAGATTTTTGTTACCTCATATGGACCTGTCCATCTTGATTTAAGCTTACCTGAAAACCACTTCAAACGTGAATTATATAAGAGTACTCGATCACCTACATGAAACTCACGAAGATAGATTCTCTTATCATGGAAAGATTTCGTGCGCCTTTGTAGATTCGAGCATTTTCGTAAGCGTCGAGACGAAACTCATCCATTCTGATTAATCAAGTAATCTATAATCACCAACACCTTTGGATCAAAATTTAGAAATTTAATAGCCCAAAAGGCTCGATGTTCTAATTCAACGAGGAGATGACAAGATTTACCAAAAACTAATTTATAGGAGAACAACCAATTGGTGTTTTAAAGGTCATTTCTATATGCCCATAATGCATCATCTAGTCTTTCCGCTTGCTTTTACGATTTGACTCTATAGTTTTTCCACGATTCTTTTTATTTCTCTATTAGATACTTCTACTCATCCACTAGTTTGTGGATGATATGGTGTACCAAGTTTATGTTTTACACCATACTTCTCAATTAATTTTGTAAATGGACGGTTACAAAAATGTGATCCTTGGTCACTAATGATAGCCCTAGTGAGTGCCAAATCTAGTGAATATATTCTTTTTAAGGAATTTTAACACTACTCTAGAATCATTAGTGGGAAGAGCTTCAAACTTTCTACCCATTTGGATACATAATCGACCATCACTAAAATGAATTTCTTACCAAAAGATGGAGGAAAGGGCCCATAAAATCAATACCCCAGGACATCAAATAACTCACACTCCAAAATAGGTTGGAGAGGCATCTCGTGCTTCTTGGAAATATTTCCCCATTTCTCGCATGATTCACAAACCCTTGCATAGTGGTGTGCATCTTTATATAGAGTAGGCCAAGAAAATCCACTTTGCAAGACTTTGTAAGCGGTTTTCCACCCTCCATGGTGCCTCTCAACCTCACGATCATGGCAAAATGATAGTACACTTAAAATCTCATCATTGGGTACACATTTTCTAATTATACCATCTCAACATTTTCAAAAAGATCCGGCTTTTCCCAATAGTAAAATTTTAAATCATAAAAGAACTTCTTTTTACATTTGCCATGTCCAATGAGATGGAATATACTTACAGGTAAAGTAGTTAACAATATTACCGAACCATGGCGAGCTTTCTTGGATAAATTACCGACTTTAACCAGATTGCATTCTTGGAGGAGCATCAACCATGAGGAGTTGTTCATCCTGAAATGAATCTTTGATCTCTAGTCTTCCTCCTTTTCTTTCTTCAAATTCCATACGACTCAAATGGTCTCTCTACTACGTTTTCAACGCCTTTTTATCTTTAATTTCAATATCAAATTCTTGAAGTAGCAGATCCATCTAAGAAGACGAGGCTTCAGATCTTTCTTCTTTAATAAATATTTTAATGTTTGAATGATCAAGATAAACAATTACTTTGGAACCTATGAGATACGATCGAAATTTGTCTAATGCAAAGATTACACCCAGCTAGCCTTTTCGGTGGTAGCGTAATTAAGTTGAAATGTGTTCAAGGTATGGGATGCATAGTAGATTGCCTTAAGTACTTTGTCATGGCGTTGACCTAGAAACAGCTCCATTGCCGGATCACTAGCATCACACATAAGTTCAAACGGTAAGTTCGATGCTGTGCGATTAGAATCGTGCGATTACTAATCGTGCTTTCAAAGTTTCAAATGCTTCCATACATTTATCATCAAACTTAAAAGGTACTTCTTTTTCAAGCAAATGACTGAGAGGTTTAGCTATGCGTGAAAAATCTGCAATAAATCTTCTATAGAAACCCGCATGTCCAAGAAATCCTCTAAGAGTTTTTAGGTTTACTGGCGGAGGTAACTTTTTAATTACTTCAACTTTGGCTTTATCTACCTCAATACCTTTTTCAGAAATTCGATGACCTAAAACAATACCATCCGATACCATGAGATGACATTTTTCCCAATTTAAAACTAGGTTGGTGTCTTCACAGCGTTTAAGCACGCTGCGTCTAAGTGTAAAGACATTCTTCAAAAGAATCTCCAAAAACGCCGAAATCATCCATAAAGATTTCCAAAAATTTTTCTACCATATCTGAAAATATTGCCATCATGCATCTTTGAAATGTAGCTGGTGCATTACATAATCCAAACGGCATTCTTTTATAGGCAAAAGTTCCATATGGACATGTGAAAGTCGTTTTTTCTCTATCTCCTCGCCGCAATAAATATTTGTAAATAACCTGAATAGCCATCCAAGAAACAATAAAATTTATGTCCACTTAATCGTCTAACATCCGCATTTATGAATGGAAGTGGATGATGGTCTTTCTTGGTATGCTCATTCGATTCTGAAAATCGATGCACATTCGATATCCTCGTGACTTCCTTGTTGGAATCCATTCATGTTTATCATTTTCCTTTATCGTGAATCCGCCTTTTAGGCACTTTACTTGGGTAGGACTTACCCACTCACTCGTCCGAGATATGGGAAAGATTATTCCCATTTCTAGCAACTTAATAACCTCTTTCTTGATTACTTGTTGCATATTTGGGTTGAGACGGCGTTGTGGTTGGATACATGGTTTAGCCTCTTCATTTAAGATGATCTTGTGTACACAAATCTCGTGACTTATTCCCTGAATATCTCATGAATCGTCCATCCAAACGCTTTCTTATGTTGTCTTAACATTCTTAACAACCGATCTTCCTGTGACTTGGTCAATGATGATGAGACAATAACAGGAAGCAAATTATCATTTTCAAGAAAGGCATATTTGAGATTTGAAGGGAGAGGTTTTAATTCCAGATTCTTTGGTGGCTCCTCTACCGAAGGTTTCAATATTGGGCCATCCAGTTCTAAATCTAAATAACGATGCCATGGACGTTTTTCAAAAGAACTTCCGGTGTCGAGATAAAAAATGATTTCTTTCTTTTCTTGGCTGTCTCCTTCATAGATAGATAAGGCTAAACATTCTTCGAGCTTATCTTCAAAATTTTGCGATTCAGCATCATTCATATACATAGAAGATATGCTTTCTATGAATGAACATGATTCTAGTGATTTGTATGGATGTTTCATAGCCTTAAAGATATTAAAGGTGACTTCATCTTCATTGACTCTTAAAATTAATTCGCCTTTTTGAACATCAATAAGAGTTCTTCCTGTAGCTAGAAATGGTCGACCTAGAATAAGAGGTGCTGAAAATCCTTCTTCCATTTCCATGACTACAAAGTCAACTGGAAAGTAAAACTTATCTATTTTAACCAATACATCTTCAATGACTCCTTTAGGGCGTTTAATTGACCTATCCGCCATCCGGAGAGTCATCTCGGTGTTTTTAAGTTTTCCTATTCCAAGTTTCCTATAATCCTCAAAAGACATAAGATTAATGCTAGCTCGAGATCACAGTACCTTTTTTAAACAGAAACCCCCAATCTCACACGGGATGGTAAAACTACCTGGATCTTTTAGTTTAGGAGGAAGTTTGTCTTTGTAATCTTGCGGAACATTCTTCGTTGAGGCGGATGTTCTCATATTCTTCTAAACGCGTTTTTGTTCGAGAGAATATCTTTAAGAAACTTGCCATAAGTAGGCATATTGATTAGTGCTTCTATGACAGAATATTGACATTCAGTGTGACGAAATGTATCAAGGAAACGTGCATACTTTTATCCGTTTTCAACTTCTTAATTTGATCTCTAGGTGGGTAAGGTAAAGACTTAAGGTCAATAAATTCGTGTTTTGCAGTCATGCTCTCCTTACCTTTTCCTTAAATGTTTGAGCATCCGGTGGTCTCCATGTGTCATGATCCTGTACTATCTTCTTTGAAATTTGTTCAAAATCCTTCTTTTCTTGTTCTGTTGGGGTATTGCTACTCCCTACTTGGTCTGTGCTATCAGTAACTTCGTCTTTTCTAACATGTTCATTGAATAAGGTCCGTAGATCGCTAGCCCTTGGATTTTTTAGTATTCTCGGGACTTTGATCCATTCTTCCTCTTTCATTTCAGTTTCAATATGATCATTACGACTTAAGAATTTGTCAATTATTTCTTCTTCTTCTTTATCAATTCGTTCGTCCCTGCTTTTCAAGTCCTTTTCGAATTTATCATCCAAATCATCTTCTACTTCATTATTTCCTGAGTTTTCTACTCCGTTACTTCCAAATATCCTTCTCGCTTGGGTAATAATGACATTCACCTCTCTAGGGTTTCTTTCAGTATTACTAGGTAATCCTCCCGGAGGTCTACTGTTTTTTCGTTCTCCTTCTCTACTCAAGTGATCTTCCATATTACGTACTGATGCCTCTATAGTTCTCATTCTCGTGTCATGCCCACTCATGGATGTTTTCAGAGTACTCATATCCTTAGTGACCAGTTCTATAGAAGTTATCATGGTTTCCATATTCGAGCTTGGGTAGACATCACACCCATCATGTTTTCCATTAATTTTTCCCATTTATCAACTCCTTCTACGGGCCGAGTTGAACTTTGAGTAACCGTATACTTTGTGTGGTGTGTTGTGGGTATAATCTGGGTGGTGATTGCTTTGGTTTTACTTGACGAATTTCCTGGTAACTTTGGTTTTGAGTATTGTATGAGCTTTTATATTGAGTAGGATAGGGTGGTTGTCCTTGCTTACTTGGGTTTTCATTGAACGAAAGGTAGGATGGTCTCTTTTAATGGCATTGAATGAGTTTGAATAAGCATTATTCAAATTCCTATCTTTATTCTGGAAAACTCACTTCTTCCTAGAATATTCTTCGGATTCTTCTATTCCGTTATCATTATTCGAATATTCAATTGATAATTTTCCTTCCGAGCCGAAATTCTTGTTTCCTTGTAAGCCATCAAACTTTCTACTAAGATTTTCCGGATGTGCTAAAACTTCCGAGTTTGTTTGTAGATTCACTTACAAATGCTACTTTTCTCAGATCGAACTGTTTCCCACATTCGGTTATTCTTAGAAATTTTTCAATTGCATCATAAACAACTTGTGCTTCACTCATCATCAAAGAGCCTCCACATGCATGATCAACATCAGCACGTGAGTCCTTTCTCAATTTACGACAAAAAAGTTGGATTTACATGTCAAGAGAGTAACCATGATCTGGACAAGCTCTTAACAACTTTTTAAATCTTTCCCACGCATTTCCAAGTGTTTCCTCGGATCCTTGTCTAAAATTAGCAATTTCGACCTTCAATTCCAAATTCCTACCTGGCGTGAAATATTGTTTTAGAAACTCAGTTTGAATGTCCTGCCAACTTGTCAACGAATGATGTGGGAGTGACATAAACCAGTCTCGAGCTCTTCCTTTTAATGAAAAAGGAAACATTGACATCCTTGTCAATTCACGATGAGCACCTTGACTCTTGGCAGTGTTGCACAATTCTTCAAAAAGATATAGGTGATGATGCGGATCTTCGTCATCTTCACCAAGAAATTGGGCTCTTGTGTCAATCAAACCAAAAAGATGGGATTTAATTTCAAAGTTATTTGCTCCTTCATTAGGTAGACGAATTGGATTGTTAGTTTCATTTCTTCTCAAAGTCTGATCACAAATCGGTCTTGGGTTTGGTGGGTTATTATTATGATGATTATTCTGATTTCGGTTTTGGTTATTCCGATTATTGGGATTCTGGTTATTGAGATGTGGTGGTGGTGGTGGTAGATTTTGTAACGGTGGATTAAGATTATTGAGGTTTTGTCCATGTCCTTGGGCATGAACAAGCCCTTGTTCAGGTGGTGTTTCTTCACCGGCTTCGCCATTTCCGCATTCTCCTCGAGTTGATGATTCCTGGGAGATACACCTCCAAGATGTCCTTGGTTTGGTTTGGCCACGTCTATTTTCTTCTCTTAATTGTCTTTCGTAAGTATTTATATCTGGTTTATAAGGAGTAAGTGGTGCCTTACCGCTTCGGGTCATCAACTACAAAAATAGAAAACAACACTAAAACAGTAAAAGTGGTTACTTACCAATGAGGTGAGTACCAAAGAAACGAAAAGTAGAAATGAGATTAAGAAAAGTGTTGACTTATTCTCAAGAGTTTTGAGCTAATATAAGTAGTAACCATAGACATAATAAATTAACATTGCTTAATTCCCCGGCAACGGCGCCAAAAACTTGATCGGCTAAAACTGGGTGTCCAATCTTACCGGCAGTGTACCGGGTCTAATTGTAGTGTAGTCTGGTGAATCAAGTGTCGAATCCTCAGGGAAAAGAAAATGTAATTTAAAATGTGGTTAAACACCAACTAGCTATTATTATCTTGATCTAAGTCGCAATTCTTTTTAATTTAAAGCTATTCAAATGATAATTAGATATTTATATAGATAGAGATATAATAGATATAGATATAGATATAATAGATAGTTAATAAGAACTAACCAAGACAATGTTATTGAATTATGATCTCTTTTAGTTTTAATGGATGTGACCAATCTTCTTGTTGAAGTGTAATTGATTATGTGAAACGGTATACTCCTCAGCTAACAAATTCCCCTCATACGAGTGCACGAATTCATTCTATGCCTCCTCCTTGGTAAAACCGTAATTAAACCTAATGATTTGACATGATAATCTCTTGAGTATAAATATTCTATCCCGGATAAGAAAGAGGGTTCCGTTTGTCGACGGCCAATTTTACCTTCCGGTCTTTCTACCCTTTTCTCATACCATAACGTCTCTCGGTCGGGTTCATAATTAGGTTATGGTTCTGCATCCATATCAAGTTAATTACGCCAATACTGAGACTATCAATTAGTTCAAGTAGAAAGAGATTCATCAAATTCAATATTTTAATCATATTTTAACTTAGTCATCATCCATTTCCCTAAAAGAGAAACATTTTTCAATTACATGTCTTGGCTAGTTGTATAATTAGCCTACATACATTATTACTAATAGATAAAATTGAAAAAAAACAAACAACATAATAACAGCAGAATATTACCAGTTACAATTGTTGAAGGGAGGCTTCATCCTCTGAATGTCACGACAGTGATAAATTCAACAATCTTCAATAATTATTCTAACTATTACAACATTATTACTACTACTTTTTAGGCATAATGCCTACTGAAATAATATTTACAGAGAGTAGATAATATAGGGAGATATATATATGGGTATATCTTTTCATACCTCATAAATGAGGTATTTATAGGCAGAAATCTCTGGTCCGGCGTGCGCCGAAACTGATCCGGCGTGCGCCGGATTAACCGATTTCGAATATCATGTGTCAGATGCACATGGGGTAACATGGGGTAATTATCACATAATCCGGCGTGGACCGGTTTATTCCGGTCTGCGCCGGGTTTGTCTGCCACTTGATGATTTTTGTATGATTTGATTCCGATTCTTCTACTTTGTATCACATAATACACAGTATAACAACAACAAAAGCGACAAAACACAATAAATCGACAACAAAAGTTATAATTTGTATTATGTTATTTATTTGTATTTATTAGATTTTTATATGTTATTTTACTATCATTTAATATTTTTAGATAAAATTAATCAATAATATGTATAAAATTTAATACCATTTTGTTATAAATTTAACATATATCACTTGCTGTGGTCAAGGTCTATGAAAATGTACATCTCTGGACAAGGTAAGATGGGATACCTGTCCGGCTCTAAACTGCCCTGGAAGATGACCCAGATTTGAAGCATGGGATACTACTAACAATCAAGTCATGACCATTCTCACAAGATCAATGACAAAAGAGATTAGTGAGAACTTTATGATGTATGATACTGCAAAGGAGATCTCGGATAATGCCAGGATCTTTACTCCAAGAAAGACAATACATCGAAGTGTATGAACTTGAAGCTCAGATTCAAAATCTGCAGACAAGGAGATATGTCTCAGAACTCAATACTTCAACCAACCTGCTCTGGGCATGGCAACACCTAGATATGTTGGAAACTCACCCTTGGAATGATGTCAAGGATGCCGCCTTTATAAGGACATTATTGAGAAAAGAGAGTATTCAAGTTTCTTCTTGGATCAATCCTACTCTTGATGATGTTAGGGAAGAATCCATGCCGAAAACCTCTCCCCAATCTCAAATCCATGTTTGTTGAAGTCAAACATGAGGAAAGCAGGAGAAAAGTGATGCTGCTGAACTCCTCTGCTGACAACCCTGCTGAAAGTGCTACCTGTGACCGCCGTGAAGCTCTTGAGGTTACCGAGGCTGTCGGGAAGCTCTACCGATCGAATGAAAGTTGTTCTGTGAGCACCGCAACGCTCAAATCACACCAAGGACACTTGCTTGGAAGCTACATGGCATGCCTAAATCCTCCAAGCCTACTAGGAAAGTCAGGCGGTGCATGTCAATGAAGAGAGAATGATAACAAGTTGAATGCTCGGTTTGTTTGCATTCAAAGCTTTCCTCACTCAACAAAAAGAAGGTAGTCCCTCTACTGACACGGCTACTCAGGCTAGTGCAGGTAAATTCTACTCTTCTATTAATAATGAAACATGGATTGTTGATTCTGGGGCCTCCTCTCATATGACTGGCAATAAAAACCTCATAACTCACCTTATGCCATGTCATCAAATTCATAAAATTAAGACTGCTGATGGATCTATCTCTCATGCAAAAGGTTTTGGAAATGTTAAACTCACTAATAAGATATGCCTAAATGATGTCCTATTTGTTCCAAAATTAGACTGCAATCTCATATCTCACAAGAAAACTTGCAAAAGATTTGAATTGGACTGTGTGTGTTTAATAAGAATCGATGCACTTTCCAGACCCTTCTTCACAGAAGTGATTGGGAGGGCTAAACCACCTTTCGAGATTGTATGTGGTCAACCTGCACAAGACAAGATCAAGACCGAATCGCCTCAGCCTCAACTGCACTCAAACCTTAGACAATATCATGTTATGGCATTATAGACTAGGACATCCAAGTTTTGGCTATTTAAAGTCTGTAATTCCTGAATTATTTAAAGGATGTAATGTCAATGATCCTCAATGTGATATTTGTCAATTTGCCAAACTTACCAAATCTGTGTATACCAAACTACCTTATTTGCCTTCTACACCTTTCACTTTAATTCATAGTGATGTATGGGGACCTTCAAGAGTAAAAAGTATAATAGGAAAAAGGTGGTTTGTCACTTTCATTGATGATCATACCAGAAACACATGGCTATTTTTAATGAAGGATAAATCTGAAGTTGGAACAGTTTTTCAGGAATTTTACAACATGATCTCTACTCAATTTGACACTAAGATCAAGATCTTAAAGACTAATAATGCACTTGAATACTATGAGTCTAACCTCAGTAATTTCTTGATGGATAAGGGAATTGTCCATATCAGTAGTTGTGTGGAAACACCTCAACAAAATGGGGTTGCTGAGAGAAAGAACATGCACCTACTAGAGATGGCTAGATCAATCATGTTCACCACACATGTTCCAAAGTATATGTGGGGTGAAGCTATATTAACTGCCACACACTTAATCAACAGACTTCCCAGTAGAGTGTTAGGCTTCAAAACTCCTATCCAAACCCTTCTGACCACACACTCATGCCCTCATCTTATTTCTCAATTACCTCAAAAAATCTTTGGTTGTACTGTGTTTGTTTATATCCATGCCCAACACAGAAGCAAACTTGATCCCAAAGCTCACAAATGCATTTTCCTAGGATATGCAAAGGACAGGAAAGGTTACAAGTGTTACTCTCCTTCTGAAAAGAGATTTTACAATTCTATGGATGTAATTTTTTTTGAAAGGACTCCCTACTACGGCAAGTTCACTGAGGCAGTCACTGATGGAAACCTGATTGAAATTGACCTAAATCCGTTCCCTCAGCAAACTCTTAACCCTCAGCAACCTACTAATACTCAAAGAGAATGACCTCAAAGAACCCATCGATACTCGGCGAGAATGAATCTCAAAGACTTCATCGACTCAAAGAGCTGCCACCGATCCTCAAAGAACCTCCCGAACCGCAGTCTATCGACCCAGAGCCTCGACACTCGGCCAACCTCAGCACCCCCGAAAGACTGCATTGACATTAATGATAGGCCTATTGCTATCAGGAAGGGAAAGAGATCCTGCACTACTGATCATTTTATTCATAATTATCTATCTTATGATCAGTTATCACCTGCTTTTGCCATGTTTACACAGGACTTGGATTCTCACTCTATTCCTAAGAATATACAGGAAGCTCTCCAACATGATAAGTGGAAGGCAGCTGTCAAGACTGAAATGAATGCCCTCCTGGATAATCATACTTGGGATCTAACAGCTCTCCCTAAAGGCAAGAAGACAGTCAGCTGCAAGTGGTTATTTACCATCAAATACAATGCTGATGGTACAATTGACAAGTATAAGGCCAGACTAGTTGCAAGGGGTTTCACTCAAACTTATGGCATTGACTACAAAGAAACTTTTGCACCAGTGGCAAAACCGAACACTGTCAGAATACTGATATCTCTTGCTGTCCAACTTGAATGGCCTCTTCACCAATTGGATATCAAAAATGCCTTCCTCAATGGTGACCTTACTGAGGAAGTTTACATGAATGTACCTCCTGGTTTTACCAATCCTAACACTCAAGGAAAGGTTTGCAAATTGAGGAAATCTCTATATGGCCTAAAGCAATCCCCAAGAGCCTGGTTTGGGAAACTCACTACACGTGGTTAAAGCTCACTGGATATCATCAATGCAACTCGCACCACACCATGTTTATCAAGACTACTAGCCGTAAAAGATCTATCCTTATTGTGTATGTGGATGATATCATCCTCACTGGTGATGACTCTACTGAGATCCAGAATTTGAAGACTCTACTGGCAAAGGTTTCTCTAAGGGCTATCTTAAATACTTCCTTGGTATGGAAATTGCAAGAAACAACCAGGGTATCTCTATCTCTCAAAGGAAATATGTGGCCGACCTCTTGAAGGAAAGCTGGTATCTTTGGGATGCAAACCTCATCAGATACCCAGTGAGACCCAAGTAATACCTCTTCGCATGGTGACATTGCTTTGTCGTGGAAGGATCAATATCGAGAGACTTGTAGGAAACTCATTTATCTCGCCCCATACAAGACCTGATATTGCATATGGAGTCGATCCTGGTGAGCGCCTCATGCATTGCCCTACCGAGCAACATTGGGATGTCGTGAACAGATATCGAGGTACTTGAAATCCACTCTCTGCCAAGGCTTGCACTTCACCAAGTCTGGCGAGAGAGATCTATCAAGGTTTACACGATGTTGATTGGGTGGTCATCACATAGACAGTAAGGTCTACTACTGTAATCGTTTTATGTATGGGGAAATCTTGTCACCTGGAGAAGCAAGAAACAACCCATCGTCTCCGAAGCGATCTTGAAGCCGAACTCAGGCACTTGTTTTGGGTATTTGTGAAGCTCAGAGATAAAAGGGGTCCTGATCAACTTCAACAGAATTATTCAAAGACCCTATCACACTCTGCTGTGACAATAACTCAAAGATTATGCATGGCGGAGGATCCACCCATCATGATAAAACCGAACATGTGGACATTGACAGACACTTCCCGAAGGAGAAGATTGATGCCAAGATTATTCAACTCCAAAGATGTTCCTCAGCCAGACTGAATCGTCGACATTCTCACCAAGGCCATTCCACCACTTATGTTCAGCAGGCTTAGTAGCAAACTTGGCTGTATAAACATATACAACCCAGTTTGATTGGGCTCTTCAGTCTCATACGATTTCACCACACTCTTCATAACGACATCTTCATTTACTTCAATTGGGAGTGAGGGTGAAATGGACGATCCCAGTTTCTCTTCCGACTCTAATTGTGTCTCATCAAACAGTGTGCTCAAATCTATCGTACACCCCTCCAAGTCATCATTTCGTATTTCATCGGGAGACAGTGTAATAGATAAAAGTTGCACCTCCTCCATTTCCAAATCTTGCAACTCCTCTTCATCCCAAAACGAGCTATTCTCATCACCAAAGAATTCTTGCTCAGTTATAACAATGGTCGGTTCCACCACACACTCCACCAAGGTTTCATCAATTTTCATCTCAAAGGGTGAAGGTGCAGTAGGTAGAACGTGAAGCCTGCCATAATCAAATATCGCAATTGGAGGTGGCACTATGAGCAATCCCAACTCACTATCTGGCTCAGAAATCTCATCATGGCAAACTGAATCATCAATCATCGACGTAGTGGCACTAAACGGACTCATACCTCAAAAGACTCAAAACAACAATTCAAATATTTTATTTCAAACAAGTATCACCAAAACCATCAACCAAAATCTGAGCTCAAAAAGATCAACAACTCAAGAAGACTAAAAATAGCAAGCATCACGGAAACCGAGTTCGCTAGAAACTTACCTCTCATGGCCCTCGATGTTACCTCTTCCCAACTCGGGAATCCTCTTTTGTCAAAATCTCTCATCACCTTCTTCTTGTAATTGCCATTCCATGGTAGTTGTCCCTTTTAAAAATTCTATGAGCTCCTTCTACCGTAAAGTACGCAAAATCAATCGCATAATACTCATCAACACAAGGTGGAAGAGTGTAATAATCCGGGACCGCATGCTAATAATCTCCACTTCTCCCGCTTAGCTCTACCATAAATGGCTCTTCGCCTCATACGATTTCACCACACTCTTCATAACGACATCTTCATTTACTGCAATTGGGAGTGAGGGTGAAATGGGCGATCCCGCTTTCTCTTCCGACTCTAATTGTGTCTCATCAAACAGTGTGCTCAAATATATCGTACACCCCTCCAAGTCATCATTTCGTATTTCATCGGGAGACAGTGTAATAGATAAAAGTTGCACCTCCTCCATTTCCAAATCTTGCAACTCCTCTTCATCCCAAAACAAGCTATTCTCATCACCAAAGAATTCTTGCTCAGTCATAACAATGGTCGGTTCCACCACACACTCCACCAAGGTTTCATCAATTTTCATCTCAAGGGGTGAAGGTGCAGTAGGTAGAACGTGAAGCCTGCCATAATCAAATATCGCAATTGGAGGTGGCACTATGAGCAATCCCAACTCACTATCCGGCTCGAAATCTCATCATGGAAAATCGAATCATCAACCTCACTCTCAACCTGAACTTTTTCAGTGATAACATCATCATCCCGGACCACCGCTATTGCACATGTCTCTTCCTCTTTCTCATGCCTCCTCTTTTCAATCAATTGCCCCATCCTGTCTTCAAGATTTCTTATGTCGGAGTCAAAGCTTCTATTGAACTCTTGCATATCCTTGTTCATTTGAATCAAACTCTCGTTCAATTGAATCAATCGCTCCATTTGAATGTCGGTGAAGCCTTCTTGTGGCATGGGGGAAACCGATCATACCGACTTTGATTCATTGGAGGTGAGTAGTAGGCTTCTTGCCATGCCGGACTCGATCAAGTGGCTGAATGCAGTGTGAAGCTATCAACGCGTTGAGTATGAACACCGTAATCCTGATAAGCACTAGGGTTCGGACAACCCTCATAATGTTGTGGCTCATAACTTGAATAACCATAATTTTGACTTTGGCATGCACTAGGGCACTGATAAGCCCATGAACCTTGGTTACTTTGCTGTTGATACTGAGGTTGAGGCATGAACTGTTGTTGATAACATTGTCCAGGTGCCTGAGGTTGGTAGGGGTATTGTTGTTCAGGTGAGTAGTATTGATTGAAAAATCCATCCATTTAAGCTCAAGCTGCAAGATCTCAGAAAACAACAAGAACACAATCACGGTATCTAGTCACTGATGAGAGTCAAATTGTCTATCATGTTCTATGTAATTATACCCCGTTTATACCTCGTTTTATATGTTATCTGAGACATTTGGTTGTATTTTGATGTATTTACACCTTGGTTATCATTTCGGGACCTAGGACGTAAAGTCCGGGTTCCTCGGTCTTTTTCGGTGTAATTTACTATACTCTCGGTCATCATAGTGTCCTGTAGGGATTATGTGTGGTATTTGTTGTGATTTTGTACAGGACTTAGGTGTTTGAGATGTCCGGAAGGCGAGATACGAGGATTGGAACATGTGCCCGAAGCTTAAACGTTCAAACGGATCAAAACGTGTTGGTACTACAACCATACCTTCCATTGATCTGCATTTTGATTCAACTTAGAGGAATTTTCTGGGCTGTACATCTTCATGAAAGTTGTAGACAATTGAATGAGCTTTCCAACTCATCTTGAATCACTCAAATCGGAGGTCTACAGACAAAGTTATGGCTGTTTTTCTGAAGGTGTGTCGGCTAGGCGCGCTTTGAGAAAATGCTAGGCGCACGCCTAGCGATCAATTTTGGCCGAAGTTTCAGATGCGTGTTTTATCATCATAGGCGTGCGCCTACACTTTCCTAGGCGCACGCCTAGCGTCCGGCTACATAAAACACTATAAATACCCCCATTTTGGATCTAGATCCACACTTCCTCTTCCCAACTCTCGTTTTCATCATTTTTCTGCGTTTTCTTAGCTTAGATTAGATTTATAGGTATATTAGCTTAGTTTAGTTGTAGATTGTTGTAATCCGTTGATTCTCGAAGATAGCTTGACGCGTTATTGACGGGATTTCGTTCGGTGAATCGATTTTCTACGGCATAATATATTTGGTATTTTGTTTTCCTTTCTTGTTCTTGCTTTCAATCTTTGTTTTTGTTATATTTATTTTTGATTTCTTGTTGTTTTTGTTGATAAGATGAGTAGCTAGTTTTTCCAATAGTCGAGTTATGTGATAGTCTATGAAATCGAATCCTTAGCTCGTTGATTAAAGTGTTTTGATGTTATGATTGTCAGATTCTCGGTGTTGTTATCGTTCTAGAACTTATTCGTAAATGACTTTTATTGAACTCGCGACTCGATAATCGTATTTCACGCGTCTTCTTTACATATGTATTTTGCGAGAGGATACGGGAAAAAGGGTTCTAGGATCACTGTGTAAAACCGACTGAGTTGTTCAGACTCGGTTTCGTTGTGAGGTTTGTATCGACTTGTCGAGCGTCTCATAAAGCGTAGACCGTGTTGAGTCAGTTAAATCCGGTCAGCGGACTGTTGAATTCGACATAGGAAACTAGGTTGTTGAAATTGGCGCTTAGTTTCGGAAATAGGAGACGACATCCTTTAACAATGTCAAGAACAATAGAGTATATCGAAATCACTTCTGGTTACGAGTTAGGGTTAGATAGTAGTCGATTGGATCATAGCTCGGCTATCTTTTATATAGTTTTAAATCTTTGTTTTGTGTATTTTTAGTTTGTAGAACCGGTGATCCGACAAATCACCACGCTCAATAGTTGTGTTGGCTCGAACTAGTGGATTCGAGACCGACTTTGGTACTCGACCGCATTCCCTGTGGGATACGACCTTGACTCACCAATTCTAGGCTACAGTTGACCCAGTACACTGCCGGTGAGATTGGACACTTAGAAAAGGTCGATCAGTCACCACCACCACCGCAATAGGTGGTGTGACTTTTCAACAAAAAGCCATCATCAAGAAGAAAAAAGAAAAAAAACAATCTAGGCCTAAGCTTTGGTTCACTTGCAAGATATCACAAATAGCACACAATTCCCCGGGAACGGCGCAATTTTGATTGAGCTTAAATTTACCCCAACAAAAACAATTTATAAGGACTCAAATGTGGGTAAACTAACTCTCTAACCGCGGCAAGTACCGGTCGATTGCTAGCATAGCTACAGAGTACGAGGTCGAACCCAAGGGAAAAGTGTTTGTGAGTACCAAAGCAAACTTCAAACTTAGTCTAGGAAAATCGATGGTTGAAAAGGTTTATACAACTACAACGACATTAAAGCGATTAGCAACAAAGTTTAACTAAGGGAGAGGGACATAGCCGAACCATGATCCAAATAGCTAATTTCAACCCCAAGGATAGACAAAACCGGGAGTGTGCAATATGACAAAAGAACTCTTGCATTCAATTTCACGGGTGCGTGCTCCTAAATCCAGTGTTAAGGTCTGAACAACTCTCATTTAACACCCCATGCCATGTTAACTACCCTTCCCTTTAGAAGATTCACTAACAAGACATGATACGCACTAGAGCCGCTTAAATGTTAAAACGAGTAACCTCACTTTGGGCCCGGGCTTAACAACTAAGCCGGGTCTACGCCGCGATCCTAGAACCCCTTTTCCCACATCTATCTATCTGAACAACTCTTTAGATTGATGTGTGTGACTTTGACCTAGGTAGCTAATCTAGCCCAAATCCGTTATAACAAGTTCTAAGACGTGAAATATGCAAGATACAACAATAAAAAAACACTACCCACTCCCAATTTCATCACCCAAATGGTGATTTCACCAAATTTCACATGATTCGACTATGTTAAGTTTAGCTACACATTATAAAGCATGAAATAACAATCAAGGAAGAGATTAAAGCCATAAAACAAGAAAATAAGTGAAATTGATTACCGAAAATGTAGAAATTCGAGTTTACATCAAGCTCCTTCCACACCCATGTCACTAGGGAAGAAGAAGATGAACCAAAAGCTATGCAAAATCCAAGATTCTTCAACTAAAACAAAGCTAGACTATCATTAAACTAAGTAAATTTGAAGTAGAAATGAGTCTAAAGAGCCAAAAGGGAAGATTTCGAGCCGAGCTAAGAGTTAGGGTTCTTAGAGAGGCGACCCCCCTTCAAAAACTGTGTAAAAATGTATATATAGGTGGGAAAAATCTGCAGAAAATGACTCCAAACGCGCGTTTGGAGGTCCCCAAACGCGCGTTTCAGCATCTAACTCTCCGTACGTAAAAAAACAGTTCCAAACGCGCGTTTGAAATGTTCAAACGCGCGTTTGAGATTTTGTTGTTTTCTAGCAGCAGTAAAACCATGATATCTTCGCGTGTATAACTCCGATTTGAGTGATTCAAAATGCGTTGGAAATCTCTTTCAATTATCTACAACTTTCATGAAGAGACCATGACCAGAAAATGCTTCCATCATAGGTAAAATTGCTTCTGAACCGAACGTAGCTTGAAGATACCAACTATTTTTCTTCCTTTTCTTCATTTTTCTTCTTCCTTGGCTCATTACCTTGATCATACTTCTCATCATAAATCTTTGCCTTCCGGGTTCTCATGACACCTAGACCCTACAATCTCATGAACGAACAACACACACAAACGATTCCGGAGGGTAAAAGTGCTCGGGAATGGGTTAATATCACTAAAAAGAGGTAGTAGACCATCAAAGCTACGGATTTACTCCCCGTGCTATAAACTCACGATATTACCCGAAAACGGTCTAAAAACACCGAGAATGTGCTAAAAGTGGGATAAACGGGGGTGGAAAATGCACCGGAATCACGTAAAGTTGACTCCCATCAATGGCGGCCATTGAGGGGCGGCAAGTCTCCTAGCTTGGAGAGGGTTTCTTCAGCGAAGGGGTTTTGTTACTCTTTTGTTGTATTGTGTTTTAAGGAGATTTGATTATCAACATTTATTAAAAAATATAAGAATAATATAAAAGGGGTGTAATTGTAAATTGGTCATGTTTTTAATAACTAGACAATGTAATAAATGATGCTTTCTTAAATTTTGAGAGTTTCAAAATGTCTCAAACAAATTGAGACGGAGGGAGTAAAATCCAATGGTGGCACTGTTGAAATAGTGTCCTAAACCTAATCGGGTTGGACCGGATCCGACCGGGACGAATCATTTTTACTATTTCTTTATGTTTATACATATATTAAATGGCTTTTCTGTTGTCATATATTTGTTCTTTTAAATAACCAATTATGAATTGTTATATGATAACGTCCTTAGTATTAAACTGTTATAAAGAAACCATGATAGGTGATTATGGTTTATGAGATCTCTAATCATTTTAACAAGTTTGATACTTAAATGTCTCTAGGCTTATGTACTATTAAACAGGGCATTGATAGTACAAACTGACTAGCACATATTAGATGTTTTCTGTCTTTAAGG
This sequence comes from Gentiana macrophylla, assembly GCA_026214975.1. Lineage (NCBI taxonomy): Eukaryota > Viridiplantae > Streptophyta > Magnoliopsida > Gentianales > Gentianaceae > Gentiana > Gentiana macrophylla. The sequence continues at coordinate 109,050,079 of CM047808.1, forward strand.
GCAGGGATAGATCTCGTCTACCGAAGTGTAAAGACACTTGGACTGTACGTGGACGTGTATTAGAGAATGCGTACGTTAGACTGACCCACTTACATTGTTAAGTGTCACACTATGTGACGGTTGTGTAATTATCCTTAGGACCGGAATCTACATGACATCACGATGTGGATTGTCATGCTTTGACACTATTGAGATTTCCTCTAGCCACATGGCGATCATGCGGTAGTGATTGGGTGTGATACTGAAGAATGCAGAGTATTCATGTTTGGTCGTCCGGAAATCGCGTACCCTATCAGTAGAGGTGAATATCCGAAAGGGACTTCTTATAAGAAATGTCTTACTCTCGTGAATCTATGCGAAGTGGAAGTAAATGAGTTATTTCGAGAGAGCATGATATCCAGATTATAAGATAAGGTCGTTGATGCTTGACACTCGACGTACGACCGTATGTCTATTATTACAGCGATAGGATTCTATTTACACGGTAACTGTTTCACATGAAATGTAGTAGTCATTGCATTTGACTCTTCCGATGATTGGGGGTCACGGTGTGTTGCTAGACGCTATCCCGTGATCGTTAGGCATGAAGGGCATTTTCGTAATTTGCACTTTATGTCTACGGCCAACATATTCGGAAGCCTATTGGGTCACACACATAAGAACATCTAGCCGGATTAAAATGCGGTTATAGTGATAACCAAATAAGGAAAGAATTTATCTAGTACTATAAAGGTTATAGTGGTAAATTAATATGGTGGTATTTATTTATTATTAATAAATATAATACAAGATATTAATTATGTTGAATTAAATGTACTTATAATGTATGTGTATGTGTCGAAAATATATATGTATATGATACACATGTATTTTACAAATTAATTAATCATAGTATTATATTAATTAAAGAAAATCTCAATTCCCAAATTAGTGGGGAAGGGGACGCCATTTTTAAAGTGTATTGGATACATTTGGATTGTGCAGTTTAGTTAATAAGATTACCATAATATTAATCATGAATATTAATTGATTTTGAAAAATAGATTTATGGTAATAAGATAAATATATTCATTATAAGATATTGACAATATTTAGTCTTTATTTAATATAAGATATTATAATAAAAGAGATAAATCAATCAAAATGATTTTTCTTATTTTATTGGGAAAATGTTTTTCTCTTTCATCTATCTACTAGGAAGTTTCTCCTAATTAGATTAGGGATATATGGGGCGCCACTCTCCCTATATAAGAAAGGGGTTGGCTAGCTCTTTTGATCACCACAATTCCAAAAACTAATAGTTTTTGTGAAAAATAGAGAACTTCTTAGAGAGATTAGAGAGAGAAAAGGCCGGTCTAGCAACCGGATTTTTCTAGTAGCAATCCATGATGAGATTCCGGTAGGCTGTTCATGTGGATCACCGGTAGAGGCCGAACGCTTGGGCGGCTCCGTGCATCGCTACTCTCCTTAGACGGTCAAAGCGTCGATCTTTTAGATCAACCAATGTAACCACCGTCTACTAGCTTATTTGTTTATTGCAACGAAGTCGATCCTGGTCAAAGGAAATAAAATTTTGAATTCCGTCCCGTGTAGATTTCCTAACAGGCACGGCCCTCCGTCGGTACACCCTTGGTTTATGTAGATTTGGTTTTAAATATATATATATATATATATATATATATATATATATATATATATATATATATATATATGTTTTTGTTTTGTTTTGGACACACGATATTTTTCTTTTTTTCTTCATAAAAATGATGAGATATTTAACATAAAAAATGATGGGACACAGGGTTTCTTCGTAAATATCATAAGGCTAAGGAATAAAGTTTCTGATTATCCCGATCTTTTCCCCGCGGAGGGTCTCCACAATATGCTAAGCTCAAATCCCCTTAGGCATGCGCCTAACTACTCAGGAGCCCAAAAAATCTGCAAACTTCCTAGCTCGATTCAAAGGAAAATTCTCACACATGCAACCCTTAAAATACAACTGCTCAAAATACTTCTACACAAAGACATACAAGTCTGGTGTCCCTTGTGGCTAGATCAACAAACTTGCAAAGGTTTTGGTTGCGGGTAATGGATCGAATTGGATAAATAGGAAAATAAGTGCAAGTTCACAGGTGCAGATCAAATTTAGTGCAGATGTTTTGAAATGGTCTATTTGGGAATCTAGTTTGGACTTTTTTGGAGGTGTAAACTTTGCTGCTGCTTTTTTATATAAGAAATGGATCGAATTGAGAGCATGGGAAAACAAGTGCAAGTTCACAGGTGCAGTTCAAATTTTGTGCAGATGCTTTGAAATGGTATTTTTTGGAATCTATTTTGGACTTTCATGGAGGTGTAAAATTTCTGTTGCTTTTTTCGGTTGCGCAGTTTTGTTGTCTTTTAGAATTTTGATGATTTCCTGGAACACTTTGTAATATGTTTTCAGCCTCTTGCTGGTAATATATGTTAGGTGTGATGCCCGAAAGATAATTTTGTAATTGTTTTATTTAATAAATGAATTGACATTATTATTCATATTTATTATTTTCATAATCACCGATGTGACAATAGTATTTACACTACAGAAAACCCTAAGTATATCGTTTATGTAATCACTTAACTCAAAGGTATGGTATATACACGGGGAGGATTGAGTTAGTGAAGATGTACTTAAAATACAATTAGCCCGTAGTGAAGTTAATCGAGAGTATCGGGTCTCTCTTTAACGTGCTATTAATGCGCCCATAACACAATATGTGTGATTGTCTTATCCGGACTTTCGGTTAAGAGAACCTAATGGGGCATTTATATATGATAGATATATCATATAGTATTTGGATCGATTTGATTAGAGTTCACGATATAATTCCGTAATCGAGAAGTCTTATCGAATCAATGGATGATCATATTTATGGATATATCTTAATCTCGAGGTGATCACGATCCAACCGCTTGAATCGATATGAAGTTTGACTTGACGGTTAAGGATTACACCGAGTCTGTGGTCCGAATTACCCCATCTTGGCATTGTCTTTGGATTGAGTGAGTAGTCTGTGTTATCACAGATACGGAATCCATTCCTTCCATTTATGGAAGTAGATGACAGCTTCTCTTATTTGTTAATCCTAGAAACCGATCGATCCATGGAGTTCATATTACACCGATTAGCTACCAAAGAGTTGTATGAATTAATTGATCACTAGGGGTTAATGGTAAATAAGGATAAGAGGTTCGAAAAGGGTTAACGGTAACTTCCCGATTTAGAATGAATAATCTATGGAGGATTAATCCATATGTAATGATTATATCAATGGACGCTTATTATTATTCTCGTGAGAGATAAATATAATCTCATAATCGAAGGAGTGCAATCACGGGATTATGGTGACATATTCTCGTGATTGATTTATCGAATATAATTATTCTGTTCGTAAGATAATTATTTATTTGATTTATCGGAGCCGCTGATTATTAGTCCATGGTCCCCGACGTGCCTCCTAATATAGCATAGCTATTCTCGGACGTCGAATCCTGATAATATTAATTTAGTTCTTGTTGGACTTTATTAAGACGATATGTGAATTAATTGTTTAGTGGACTATTAAATTAGTTGGGCTAAATAATTAAATATGTGGAAAAGACATTTTCCATATTCTTGGCCCAATTATTGTGTTATGGCAAAATTAATATTGACTAGGTCAATAGTGATAATTTTCGCCCCATGCTTATTTTAATGAACAAGAAATTAGTTTTCTTGTGTATTAATAAGACATGTGCATAAAATATTTATTGGATAAATATTTATGGAAAGAAATAAAAATAAATATTATTCTAGATTTGTTCTAGAATATTATGGAATTATCTTTTATTTAATGGGATTATTATAATTGATTTTGTATTAATTATTAAATCCTTGGAGGCTAAGTTTTACTCTCCTATATAAAGAGAGTTCTCCCAAGCCTTACACACATCATAATTTCGACTTCTCCTCTTAGAGAGGAAGAAGAAATATTTTTTCGGCCAAGAGGGTTGAGGAAAAATCTTGGAGGTTTTTCCGGGTAGCATATCGGAAGGATTCGAGACGAGGATTTCCTTCCACCGGGAGTTGCTTGGATCACACGTACGGAAGATCGTGGTGCTCTTCACATCTACTTGTAATATTCCTATTGCGGTTCTTCAACTTGGATTTTGAGATCCAAGAGGTATGATCTACAACCCCCTTGTAGATATAGATCTAGTTATTTTATTACGTGTATTTTATAGATCTAGATCCTTAAATCGCTTCCGCTGCGGATGATATTACTAACAATATAAATTTTGCCTATTAAAAAAAAGCCATACAAGTCTAAACATGATACAAAGTCCAAAATGTTGAAATAGTGTCTTAAACCCAAAATGTTGAAATAGTGTCCGTGCCCGAGTGCGTTGACCTTGACCTTGGGCATGGGCTTAGGGAATTGGGCCTTCGTGGGCCTGAGGCAATACTAAAGTAGAATTAGCAACTTTTACACAATAATGAAAGTGGATGAGATCGGTCAAGTGGTCTCAGTTGTCGATGGGATTGCATATGTTTATGGATTGAACGAGATTCAAGCTGGGGAAATGGTTGAATTTTCCAGCGGTGTGACTTTGTACCATCCATTCCGGTGTGGTTGAATCCTATTCAATTAAGAGTGAGCCGAATGACGTAGGTGCACAAGAGTACTTCGCGCCACAATCATCTCTTTTTTATAGGTTCTACGGACCGAACCGGATATGCTACTATATCTACTGGTCCTAGGTATGTAAGATTAGACATTTCCATTTAGTCGAGACGACTCAGGAAGAGTAAGATCCTCACTTGGTCGTGACTCGGTTTACCAATCGAAGTCCTCCGCCTTGAACTTCCTGCTTGACTCGATGCCTAGTCACTAGTAGACTTGTCCCTCCGCGGATTCATAGATCCACTAAAGTCAAGGTAGGTCAAAGAAAGGACTATCTCCGGTAACTTTTTGGATAAAGTTACATTGAACTTGTCAAATAATTATTCAACATTCTGATGAGCTGATTCGATTCCCTTCATATGAATGTTGTCATGGAGTCAAGCAACGCTGTTTTTTTAGGATGTCTTTCTAAATAAAGATAGAAACAAAGAATAGATTTATCTAATGATCGTATCAAACCTTTTATAAGCTTTTTCATTGCAGTTTGTGCTACAAAATATTGATCCAAATCACTTGAGTCCAAATAAGCGGATTCATGAATACACAGAGGATACCACTCCAGAAAATGAGGAAATAGAACCTCGTAGAAGTAAACGGGCTAGGATTTCAACGTCATTTGGTCCAGATTTTCTCATCTATTTGGTAGAAAATGATCCAAGAATATATGCTGAGGCTATGTCAAATCTAGAAGTGCCTTCATGGAAAGAAGCAATCAAAAGTGAAATAGACTCCATTATGCAAAATCACACTTGGGAATCGGTTACTATCCCACCAGGGCATAAAGCACTCGGTTATAAGTGGATTTTTAAGAAAAAAGCTTTAAGCTGATGGATCTATTGATAAATATAAGGCCAGATTGGTAGCCAAAGGTTATCGACAAAAAGAAGGTCTTGATTTTTTCGATACATATTCACCAATAACTAGAATCACTTCGATAAGGGTTCTTATTGCGATTGTTGTGGTCTATAACTTGGAAATCCATCAAATGGATGATAAGACTACATTCTTAAATTGTGAATTGGAGGAAGAAATATACACCGAACAACCCGAGGGGTTTGTAGTTCCAGGTCAAGAACACGAAGTGTGTCGACTCGTTAAATCATTGTATGGTCTAAAACAAGCGCCAAAATAGTGGCACCAAAAATTTGATCACACGATGTTGTCAAATGGGTTTAAAATTAACGAGTGTGACAAATGTGTCTATATCAAGAACACTTCTAACTCTTATGTGATAGTATGTCTATACATTGATGACATGTTGATCATGAGAAGTAATCGTGATATAATCATGAATACTAAGAAGATGTTGACAAGGAATTCTGATATGAAGGATATGAGAGTTGCAGATGTAATTTTTGGGATTAAAATCTCTAGAATGTCTGATGGACTTGCGTTGTCACAGACTCATTACATTGAGTCTGTTCCAAAAAGATTTAATGTCTTTCATGAAAGTCCTGTAAAAACTCCAATTGACTTAAGTTTGCACTTAGTCAAGAACAAAGGTGAACCTGTGTCTCAATTGAAATATTCACAAATCATAGGTTGTCTGATGTACATAACCAACTGTACTAGACCTGACGTAGCGTGTGTTGTGAATAAACTAAGCATGTTTACAAGTAATCCAAGTGAGGATCATTGGAAAGCTTTGAATAGGGTACTGAGGTACTTAAAATTTACAATGAATCTGGATTACGGTATACGCGATATCCAGCAGTATTATAAGGATATTGTGATGCTAATTGGATATCTAGCTCAAAAGATTCAAAATCCACAAGTGGATATGTATTCACTATTGGTGGTGCTGTAGTGTCATGGAAATCCACCAAGCAAACATGCATAGCTCGTTCCACGATGGAAGCTGAGTTTAATGCATTAGACGAGGCAGGAGAAGAAGCAGAATGGCTTAATTGCACATAGGATATTCCTTGCTGGACTAAACCTATTGCTCCAATAAGCATACATAGTGATAGTCAGTCGGCTATAAGTCGGGCACAAAAAAATATGTATAATGGTAAGTGTAGACATATACGTCGCATACACAATACTATTAAACAACTGATCTCTAATGGTGTGATTTTGTTAGATCGAAGCAGAATCTTGCGGATTCGCTTACCAAAGGCTTACCTAGATATCAAATGTCAAAATTGACACTCGGAATGGGACTAAAGCCTATTACGACAAACACTTTGTAATGATAACCCAACCATGTTGACTGTAGATCCCAAGATCATGGTTCAAAGGGACAACTAAGTTATGAAGGTTCAGTGAATACTTACCCATACTGTGAATAAAAGTGTTATCTCTTAGTGGTGTAAATGTTAGGTGAAAACTTTTAATGATTTCTATAACTTGGTGAATTCAAGTGGGGTATGGCAGGATACTCTTGATAGGAGATCACCTATGTAAGTGTGAAGTGGGGACACTTCTGTGAGAATTCAGAGGCTAGAAAACTCTAACACACTTTCTGAAACCAGGAGTGATTCATGGCCAAAATGAACACAACCATGAGAACCAAATACGGTGTTAAGGGAAATATTGTGTGAGTGCTATTGTCTGGTTTTACAATAAATGCTGAACATTTCAAGACATGGTTCACTGAATAGCCGAGTGAATCCGATAGTATTTCGCTAAGGCAGGCTCAAAGCCATAAGCTACCTCTCTTGATGCAATATTTTTCTGTCAGAAATATCTTCAGGGTCTGCATTTGCATTAATTTCCTTTCATGTGGGGGATTGTTGGAGAAAAATAGAAGAAAAAAGGAAAATGTTTTAAAACCTTTTAAAATGATTTTCTAATAAAATTTTCAACCACTTTATGAGCCAGTTTCGATTAGACTCTTGTATAGTTTATCAATAGTTTATGATGACTTTTTAATCTACGTGTGACGTAGATGAAGACATGTCTTTGAATCATTCAATTCGAATATCGGGTGAATTAGAAATTAAGGCTTGAAGTTGGTTAGTTGGAAAAATTGAAGTGTTGAAATTTGGATGTTGAAGAGTTCAACTTCCTTAATCCCACATTGGGAAGTGTGCTAATCTTTTCTCAATATTTAAATGGGATTATTTAAAGGGAATAAGCTCCAAGGAAAGGGAGAGAGTTCGAATGGTTTTAGTTAGACGATGTTCTGCTAAAATTGCCACACGCGTGCGCGCGCACCGCCACCGCCCGCCCGAGACCCTTGACCTTGACCTTGGGCTTGGGCTTGGGGAATTGGGCCCTTGTGTGACCGAGGCAATACTTAACTTTTTGGACAAAGTTACATTGAACTTGTCAAATAATTATTCAACATTCTGATGAGCTGATTCGAGCTGAGTTCCCTTCATAGTCAGAAGTCTGATTCGATTCGGTTCGGAAGGCTGAGTCCCTTCATCTACATCTGATGCATTATTACTAAGATAGTGGAGCACTTCAACTGATGCCTTCAATTGCTTTATTGCTGGAGTTACAAGTGTTAGTGGAGATCCTTCACCTGATGCTTTCATTACACTTCAGTTTACTTCTCCTCTTTTGCTATCTATATAAAGGCCCTCTACTGCAATGGAAAAGACATAGAACTACAACACAAATACTCATATTCCTGCATAAATAGTTGAAGAGTTTTTCTGAAGCACTGTCAGAGTTCGACGTTGTTCAGGAGTTGAAGTACCTCCCTCTTGAACAGGTAAACTGAGTAATCCTAGGAGACAATTGCATAATCCGTGGGTATAAGCCGGAGCAAATTTGTCTTAAGGACAGAGTTCATCTCGCCTCAGTCCTTATATCCTTTACTGCTTCATTTCGTTTTTCTTTTCTTGTAATTGTACTTTACTTAGATTAATAAACAAATTGTCCATATTCTTTCTGTTCTTTATTTTATTTGCATACGATACTACGGGTATAACAAGAATGATGGAGTGTTTTGGTGGAAGTGTTGGTGAGGTGCTGAAGTGTAGTGGAGTTTGTAGGTGCAATGCAATCGAAGAGTTTGTAAGTGGAATGAGCTAGAGTATGGAGTATGCAATATGAGGTGTTGATGTGTAAGGGTGGTGGAAGTTAGTGGAAAGTGTAAGAGAAGTGTTATGTGTTATAATAATGTAATCCCGAAAATACCCTTGATATAACACATACAATTTCGGTTCATATAGCAGAGAAGGATAATGATACACGGAAAATCTCCAAAATAACATAAATACCCTTTCGTGAAAATATGGGCTATCACAAGCTCATAATTATTTTTGATGGAAACGATAGCTAATATACAAACACAGTTTGCTTTAATTGACTCAAACTCAGGACCTCTTGGTCCTGAGGCATCAACAAAAACTACTACGTCAATGCTTATTGGTGGCTCATTTGAATATATGTGTAAAAATTATTGATATACTAGGGGGCGTAACCGTGCTATGCACGGTGTTGCCCCCACCTGGTCGTGTTTGTTCGTGTTTTGTTCGAGAGGGTCGCTTCGTGTTGTTAATGTCTCTGCTGTATTGTGCTAATCTGCTTTTGTTTGGTCCGTCAAAGTCTTGGGCCTGCTTCACGCCGTGTATGTACACGCTTGTGCATCCCGCTTTTACCTTGATACACAATCATCACCTGCAAATTGAAACAAAAGTTTTAGGATGAACTATATATATATATATATATATATATATATGCTACGGAGATACGCGTTTTTTGTCTGTGTTTGTCTTACCGCAACCAAGATTGCTGTTACGGATAAGCACGTCTTTGGAGTTTTGTAAATGGATTCCGTCAGTGTTTGGGCTATCACCGGGAGAAGAGACGGTGAGATTGTATACGGATACGCCCATACAGTTATCGAATTTAAGGTGGCATTGTGGACTGTTTTGAATAACTATGCCTGTCACTGTCACGTTGAAGCTTCCATAAAATCTGAGTGCCTGCAATTTTTCAATACCAATCTTATTTAGTGCACTTTCAGCAGTAGATACTGTAAAATAAGGTAACGCCGTAAAACAGAGATTCGAATTCATTAAAAGTTGTTTTTACCGTTGGTTTAATGCTTGGCATTTTGTACCCAAGAGAGTCTTTTACCTGTGGAAATATTTTACACAAAAAGAAAAACAAACATTAAAATGCAAGAAAATTGATGAAAAAGTAAGATGTATAGTAGAGAAAGAGGTGATTTTGATGCAGTGATCCTTACGATGAGCTGTTACAACTACAACGTTAAAACGTGTGTATTATAACGTGTATTTTATAGTTGCAACGTACAAACGCACGTGTTTGTTAAGGTTTTAATTAATAACTTATTGTTGCAGTCAGCGCAACGTAAAGGATCCAGATTTAAGAAGGTGCATCCTCTGCGAGGAATAGGTGGATCCGGATTTTATGCATATTTAATAAAGTAGGTGATGTTACTTACGAGGTTGGTGGATATCTCTCGAGGAAAGTATTGTTTAAAGGGATAAGGAGTCCATCTTCACTGTCTATAGGAGGGTCTTCATATAGAGCATTCTGCCACCAAACGGCGCCGTTTCCATCAATAGTGCCACTCCCTCGGATTGTAATCCCCACCAGTTTAGTGAAATCTAGCCATTGTAGCCATTGATTAATGTAATTTGATGGCTCTATATCATGCTTATTGAACTCCTGATTTTGAAGGGAAAAAACAAAAGAACATTAAGTAATCAGACATGTCACATCATGTCGTGGCACTTTGTGTACTGATTATTACCTGTGCAGGGGTAAGGTACATCCCAGGCTGATAAGCAGCAACGTATTGGCCCATTCCTCTCAATTCTTGACTAACAGCGGCTTCAAACGCCCAATCAGGTACCCAAATCTTATCTACCAAAACCTGCATTTCAAAACATGTTCCAGCAGCATGTTTATCGAGAAAAAATCCATCCGTGCTCTTTTATACACTGAGCCGTATAAGCTTAAGCCTATCAATAGTCATATATCCAAGAAAACCGTACGTACTAACCCCAAACTCGGAAATAGGAATTCCCTGTTGAGCTCGCAAATGATTTACGTGCCTTCTTGTAACATCATACGCAAATCCAACAACGATAAGTATGATAAACGACATTACTCGAAAACGAAGGGGTAAAAAAACAATGTTACCACTATATTAAACTAAGACGCCACATGAAAAAATGTGCAGAAAAACGAATCTTTCCCATTGACACGCATGCCAGGCAAACAAGTCCACAATAGCTGAAAAGGAGCCATAGAAAGAAACCCCATTTCGACTTTTTTCAGCATCTCTGTAGCATTCCTTAATTACATTAGTTTTGATACTACATATAGCTCGATCCTCGTAACGTAAAAGAAAAAGGATGTAAGAGACTAACGCAAGTTCTAGCACTTGTAAACCAGTGTCCCGATTATAGTCCAAACCCAAAGAAACGGATGGACCATAATAAGCCGAAAGACAAACACAGCTGTGTAATCAACCTAACAAAATATCAAAGAAAATGTGAATTCAGCATAAAAAATTTCAAAATACCTGCTGGATTAAAAAAATATGGAGAAGCTTCATAAAACTCACCACAATCCAAATGTGCAAAGGGTATGCATAGAGGCAATTATATTGCGTATATACAGAAACATGCATAAAAATTACATATACAAGCCATTAATGTCCTTAATTACTCATGGGATGGCATTTGCTCATGTTCTCTTGAGCACTTGAACCACTCTTTCTCAGGGATTCTGTTCACAGTCTTCGCTAGCTCCCCTTCATTCAACAACTCAAAACAAAAAATGTCACAGAAAATTCCCAAGCTGAGAGAAGGAAACCTAAACAACAAGGTCCAGACACTACGGGACCCTAACCTTCTAGACAATCCACTAAAAACTTCCTATTTAGCTTGATTTACACAGTCTTACCAATTTTTATTTTTCGAACCGTTATGACATTTCAAAACCCGTAATCTCACTCAAAAGCCTCAGGAAAGCTCCCATTTGAACAATGGACCATAATATTCAAACAAAACAACAACACAATAAGCAACAAGAAGCGAGTACTTTGCAAGAATCCACTTAATACATTACAGGGGAATAAGCATTTCAACAAATGTATCAACAAAATCCACTAAAAAATACCCCAAGTTAACAGTTTAATCATTTCTTTTTGCCAACCTTAGCACTTGAATTACGCCTAGGTGGAATAATAATCTCCCCTTTAAGAGTAGGGATCTCCATGATTGAATCCAAACCACTATATTTCCCCTTTAATATGAGAAGCCATGTCCGTGTCTCATTCCACGGAGGTTCGAAACTCACATCAGACACTAAATGCTCATCCTGGATACATGATAAGCATCTCATGGAGGAAATCAAGAGCCTGGGTAGTTCTTATGGATGGCAACCTTAGTTCAGTTAATTGTTTTTCCAAACAAGGTAGGTAAATGCTTGAGAAACCCAGAAGGCAACATTTTTACATGGTTCTATTTAGCAAGTCTTGCTCCAAAAACGCTAAAGAGAGAAGAAAAGAAACAGGGGAAAACGCAAACCGGAAAAGGACAAAACCACGGACTAACAACCAAAGAACATGATTCCACAACGCATAACATACCCAATTGGGCGATTTCCATAATTCAGAATCCAACTCTACCATGTTATATTACTCAAAATACGGTGCACAACCCACAAAAGCAGCAGAAAGATAAGCCAAGAAGAAAACACAAAAGTACCGGAAAGATAAGCCAATAACAAGAAAACAAAATTACAAAAACCAACAACAACGAAACAACATCACTCCACACTCATCCAAAGATACACAATTGATCCCAAACCACATGCAATCCAGAAAAAGAATAATAATAACTCCAGAATTCGCCACAACAACCCACCATATTCGCAGCTAGAAAATATGAAAACAAAGGAGACAATGGAGAGAAAACCATACCTGATCATGAACAAGGCAGCACAATAGTATGAAAGACACATCGCATTGATCGCAAGCCAAGAAACCTACACAATTACAGAAGATTACAAACAAGGAAACCAAAATAATTAGTTTAGAGTAAGAATCGTATACATGGAAAGACCGAAAAAGTAATCGGAGGAGAATAAATATTGCTGAACAAGAAGAAGAAGAATCCAAAGCACTATCTTGCTGGAATTAAACACAAAAATAACAAACCAAGCTACCGCATGGACATGCAATCCAAAAAGCCTGAAATTGACAAAGAATAATGAAAAGCCACAATCTTGCTAGAACATACTTCCCTACACAATCCAAAAACCGAAACACAAAGGCAACAAACTGCAGAATCAAAATCAAAACGAAAATCAACAAGGGTGCATACATGGAAAGACCGAAAAAGTATCGGAAGAGAAAAATATTCTTTGAACAAGAAGAAGAAGAAGCCAAAGCACTATCTTGTGGAATTAAACACAAAAATAACAAATCAAGCTACCACACGTATATGCAATCCAAAAAGCCTGAAATTGACAAAGAATAAACAAAAGCTACAATCTTGCTAGAACATACTTCCCTACGAAATCCCAAAACCGAAAACACAAAACCAAAAGACAATCAATGAGACAACAAATCTCGCAGAATGAAAATGAAAACAAAATCAACAAGGCTTGATGATGAAACAACGACAACAACATTTCAATCCATTAGAAAAAGACAATAATTGTAGCGAAACCGAGAAAAGGTGGTTTACCACTATCTGGAATGAAGAACAACGAAACGAAATAGAAATGCTCCATCACCGTCTCAAAAAAACAACTACCTATAGTATAAGAATTGAAGGCGCCGACAAAAAATTAGTGGAATGTTAAACGTGGAATACGATCGTTGGAGAAGAAAGCGGCGTGGTTTTTGTCGCTCGTCGTCAAGGTAGATGAAGCCTTATAAGGTACTCCGCATTCGCCACAACAACCCACCATATTCGCAAATTAGAAAATATGAAAACAAAGGAGACAATGGAGAGAAAACCATACTGATCATGAACAAGGCAAACACAATAGAATGAAAGACACATCGCATTGATCGCAAGCCAAGAAACCTACACAATTACGAATATTACAAACAAGGAAACCAAAATAATTAGTTTAGAGTAAGAATCGTATACATGGAAAGACCGAAAAAGTAATCGGAGGAGAAAAATATTCTTTGAACAAGAAGAAGAAGAATCCAAAGCACTATCTTGCTGGAATTAAACACAAAATAACAAACCAAGCTACCAGATTGCATACATGCAATCCAAAAAGCCTGAAATTGACAAAGAATAATGAAAAGCCACAATCTTGCTAGAACATACTTCCTACACAATCCAAAAACCGAAAACACAAAGGCAACAAACCTCAGAATCAAAATCAAAACGAAAATCAACAAGGGTGCATACATGGAAAGACCGAAAAAGTAATCGGAGGAGAAAAATATTCTTTGAACAAGAAGAAGAAGAAGCAAAGCACTATCTTGCTGAATTAAACACAAAAATAACAAATCAAGCTACCACACAGACATGCAATCCAAAAAGCCTGAAATTGACAAAGAATAAACAAAAGCTACAATCTTGCTAGAACATACTTCCCTACGTAATCCCAAAAACCGAAAACACAAAACCAAAAGACAATCACAGACAACAAATCTGCAGAATGAAAATGAAAACAAAATCAACAAGGCTTTGGATGATGAAACAACGACAAAGAACATTTCAATCCATTAGAAAAAGACAATAATTGTAGCGTAAACTCGAGAAAAGGGTGGTTTACCACTATCCGGAATGAAGAACAACGAAACGAAATAGGAAATGCTCCATCACAATCTGAAAAACAACTACCTATAGTATAAGAATTGAAGGCGCCGACAAAAAAATTAGTGGAATGTTAAACGTGGAATACGATCGTTGGAGAAGAAAGGCGGCAAGTGGTTTTTGTCGTTAAATCGTCAAGGTAGATGAAGCCTTATAAGGTACAACAAGGTTGATATATATATATATATATATATATATATATATATATATATATATATATATATATATATATATGCACGCACGGCATTTTTACACATAATTTCATAGTAATCCGAAAATAATTTATTAAGACAAAATATATCACAATAACTCTCGGACTTAGGCGTCTCCTTATCCGTTTAAAGTTATTGTGGTATTATTATATCAAAATATTGAGAGTGACTACAGTCCAGTTCCATGATTGAAAGGGATGAACCAGCTTTTAATCTCGACCGTAGAAAATGCATGTGAATAATTACATCCGTTAGATCAATTTCTTAATACACCAGAACTACTTTGATGTTAACACATCTAATCCATTATTTTATCTGGCCTGCTAAACACACGTTAACAATTGCAATAAAATACAGGTAAACATTTAATCAATTTCCGTTCATGCCTGTTATATCCAATTACGAGGCTTGGGAATAACCGTCGGGTTTTCATCTACTAGTTTCCTGTTGAGTGTTGATCTACTAGTTTGTTTGTAATTACAGTATCTTTCTCTTTGAGCAATTGCAGTTAATCTTTAATGATTTTTCTCTTTTCACGCATAAAAACAAATGAAACAAAAACTTTTCCTGGCAATCATAAAACCTAAAATCGATCCTTCACGATATATCATAATAATTATGAAATTTTCTCAGGAAACAATTTCTTTGAAATTAATCAATACTTTTATGCGATCGATACCCGATGACCGGAGATGTGTGGATGGGAAGACAAAAGGGGAAGAAGAACATTAGCGAAGTCGAAGAAACGTAGACGAAGAGAAATGCGATTCCCTAAAAACAAAATGCAATTGAAGGATTAATCTGTTTCTAATTGCTTTTTTTTGTTTTTTAATTTCAGCCAGTGGAATTAAGTGATGATGTTTAACCTCTTTAACAGGCTAAAGTCATTTTTATGGTACACAATATCTTATAATGTATCACCCCAATCTAACGATCCCTATTATTTGAATATTGATATAACCATAAACTGGACCGTCAGTTTTTTTATATTGACTGGACCGTAGTATTTCCTCAAAAAATTTATATAAATATTTTTTTATATTGACTGGACCGTAGTATTTACTCAAAAGATTTATATAAATGTATACATTATCTCCAACTTAGTTGAGTAGGTCCACAATACTATGTTAATAAGGAATTGAGTTGTCGGCAGGGGCGGAACCACCCATAGGGTGGGGTGGTCTCAAGCCCCCCAAAATTTTGAAAAAAAAAAAAAATTATTATTGTATTAGTAGTAGTGTTAATATTAGTATGTTATGTGTCTTTTTCTTGAACAAAAGACTTTATATCCTTTTAAGAACAAACTTTTTTTAGTCTCCATAATTCTAGGTTGTAAGTTCAAATCTCACTACCAACATATTTTTTTCCGAATTTTTTTAGGCTTTATACTATATATACAAAAACTAATTCCCATATTTCTTTCCCTGATTTTTTTAGGCTTTGCAGAGTTTATATTCCAAGACCACTCCAATTCTAGGTTGTAAGTTCAAATCTCACTACCAACATATTTTTTTAGTTTTATAGATACATATACCAAGACCAATTCCCATTTTTCTTTCCTGGATTTTTTACTTTCATAGCTTTATATTCAAGACCATCCCGAAATTTTTTCCTGTTAAAATCACCTGGTTGTCGGTAAAAAGAGAAATGATAAAATTTTAAAAGGGATGGGGAAAGAGGTGAATATGAACAAACTTATAAATATGGATTTCAGATTGTATGATCATTCTATTCAAAGAGTACACACACATACAATGTGTATAAATTGACAAAATCTGTCCACATGTCAAAAATCTTATGAAGATTTTGAATACCAATTGTGAATATAAAAATATATAAACCGTAAATATGTCCGTGAAAATCAATCTATTTTTCCAATTTCAAACTTAGTCTTCTGAGAATTAAATTGGTAGAGGACAAATATAAAAAAACTGAATACAAAACGTACCATAGCTGTGTGGTGCATGTGGTCCAAGAAAAATTAAAATTCATGAGTAATCCAAAAACAAAAACAAAAAAAAAAAAATTGATGGAACAGAGAATCCATATAAATGGCAAGAACAAAGTAAAAAGTTAGTTGTGTCATATGCTATAGATGGGATACATAGAGCCTAGAGAAAAGATTGAGCATCCAATCAAAACACTGTACCTCAAAAGAAAGCTTCAATTTAGCTTTAGTTTCACCGTCCTAAAAAGCTTGAGTAATAATACGAGTGCAATAATATTAATCATATAACGAAATAAACAACGATTATTTAAGATCGTTTATTATGACGAGTTTTATCATGATCAACAACTGTGACATAGCGGTTGTGTCCATATCATAACTCTAATGTTTAGTTTCACAAAAACTTTGAAAGTTTTTGGATGGTATCTTCATTTGTGGAGGAGTAACAACTAAATAAATCCGAACCACATGGTTTGAATCCGGATTAGAAACAGACGGTGCTGATCATACTAGTGGCGGAGGTATGTACACTTAAGGTGGGTCACATGACCCACACTTTGATCCGAAGAATTTTTTTAGTATTAAAACCATATAGTTTTATTGTTAAAAAATATCGTTTTATTGGTAAAAAATATAGTTTTGAGCTCGATGACTCACTGGAACAAATTTTTAGGATAAAAAAATGTAGTTTTACGGTTTGGTAACCCCACTAGAAAAATTTCTAGATCCACCACTGGATCATACCATACGGCTTCACGCGCATATAACATGCAGTGTCTCAAAACTTTCCTGAAACTCTCCTCCAGCTTTATATTAATACACCATTACTACACTTTTGTACTGCTGCATCTGTACAATGGGTCAGTAAGTATGCCCCCTGAATCTGCACCCCAAACCCCACCCCACCCCCTATCTACCAGCAAGCAAGCAGACTCAGAAGCTGCTTACCCAATCTCTATGCATGCTTTATGTGTACTGCTATAACTACTTAATGCACTTGTTGCTTTTTTTATTTCACATTTTCATCTGGTCATTTTTTAAACTTGTATAAATTATATATATATATATATCCCAATATGTCTTCTTCTTAACTCATAGTTGTTACATAAACTGCATGCACTGTAATGAAGTTTTGTTTTTTCAGAACAAAAAACAGAAAGATGCCATCCCTTTTCAGCAAAATTATACTTTTTATTTATTTATTACAGTAAGTACTGGAAGAGAGAGAGATGGTGTATGTCCTATTCTTGACCTATATAGGGTTTTCAAAATGGTCGCTAGCTGCTCTCCAGCTTTCATGTGCTAGGGAAGTGTATAGGAAATTTATGGGAAGATTGCTTTATACGTACAACACTAGTGAACTAACATCTTTCTTTTTTTATAAAACGACGTTCATATTGAACACCAACGTCAGTCTGACGTTACTATTCAAAAACGAAAGTAGTGAAAAATCGATGGACTGACTTTCGTTTTTGGACACCTCAATAGCCGTTCATAAAAAATCATGAGGGTGCCGGAGTAATTTTTTATGGTGCCGGTAGTAGAAGTGGGGTGCCAATAGAACCCTACATTAAATTGTGCCACAATATATGGTATAATACATATTTACGATATTGATCATAGTAAAACATATATATCGATCAATAAATTTATATCATCATCAGGGGTGCTAAAGTGTTGTGTTGTAGTTGAATAGTTGAGGACCTTGAGGTGAGGTCCAATCAGTTATCTAATAAAAATGGTAACATTCATTCAAACATTATTTGATAGAATTTGAATTATGTGCCAAACTGGACTTATCAATTATTTTTATCACAGTAAAAGTGAATTTTCTCTCACTTTATAGCTGTGATTTGCAAGATGGCTAGCTTGTATATTTTTATATGTTGTTGAATCTATATATTTAATATTATATCAAAGTCAAATCCCACAAATATTCATATTTATTCAGGTCAAAATAAGAGAGCATGTAACCAAATAGCTTGGCTCAAGTGGTAAGTGATTTGAGAATATCTATGAGGTCACTGGGTTCGATTTTGCATGGTAGGCGCACTATGTTGAAAGAGAGCTCTTGGCTAGATCTTATCCCTGAGTAAGAATCAGACTTTGTAGGCACAACCCTGGCCGAACTCCAGATTAGTCGGACCAATGGGTTCCGGATACCGGAGGCTTTAAGCAAAATAAAATAAAATAAAATAAGAGAGCATGACTTTGTAAAGACGCCCAACCGAACTCCGATTAACCTGGATACCGGAGGCTTTAAGCAAAATAACATAAAATAAGAGAGCATGTTACACTTTTTAATTTGTTTGACATTAATGGCTTATCATTTCCTCTTCAACAATATTAACGTGATTTTAAAGAAGAGTAATGATACATGTATTTAACCATGAGAGACACAACATACGATACACAATAATTATCTGCATCATTATACATGGTGGTCTACGTACATTCTAATCACTGGATCATACACTATAATCAAGGATGCAGATGATGAATGTGTCACCCGCCGTGTCGATCTCACAAGTTGTGCCCATGTTATTATTCTTTAACGAACCAACCAATTTAATGCACCATCATAGCATGAAACATTTGGGAAACTTGAAAAAATATGCTTGAAAAGAAAAATAATTGAAATATATTTCTCGCATGAAGATGTTTGAAAACTATTCTGCGTCGGCGTATGAGCGACGCATGAGCCACGCACGAGGTACGTAGCGATGCACGAGTGACGCAGAAACGAATGGAATATAGTTTTCCAATCTTAACTTTTGGAACATATTTTCAAGGATATTATTCATTTCGAATATATTTTTCCAAGTTTCCCAAACATTTTAATGCACCATCATACCATATCATACCATGATCGGCAATCTAAAAGTCAATTATATGTTTTAGGATTAACTTAAATACCGAGTAGAAAAAGTCGATTTTGAAAGTAACGAGACTAATGTCAAATCACTAAGTTTTGATGAGGTGCCATAAAAGACATCATAAAAAGAATTTCAATGGACCGGGTCATCTTTATAGTAAGGGATTTTTTTTTTCTATTGTGATTAATTAATTCACCCACCTAAGCTAGTTAAAGTTAAACTAAAACATTGTTTGTTTATATCACTTATCATTTAATTTGATTTAGTTAAGTTGTAGTTACATTTGATAGCGGCATCAAATAATCATTTAATTTATTAAAGGCATATGAATTCTCCTAACAAAATTTATGTAATGGAATTATGGAAGTATGAATTAATAAAATAAATGGCAGCCTTTTATGTTATTGTATTTATTAAATTTACAAAAAGATATAAAATTATTCAGGACTGAAAAGACATGATTTCTTTTTTCTGTATTTTTTTTGTGTATGTATAACAAAAGAGTTACATACATCATGTGAATAATAATAAGCTATGTGCCTATTGTACTAGGGAATTCCAAGGCTCGTAGAAATTAAGGGACCAAAAAGCACATAAAAATGATTCAACCTTATTAACATAATTTAAAAGTTTCCTAAAAAAACATAATTTGAAAGTATACATAAAAATGATCCAATGCAGTCAAGTTGAGATTCAAAATGAAATTAAAAATAAAGTAACTAATAATCTGACGAAATTAAAGTTTTTATTATACCCGTATCATACCATGCACTGCAGCCAATAATCACACACCAAAGTGATGATTTGCCTAGGGATCTCTTACATTGATGGCATTGGATTTAGTAGAAATGACACACAAGAGTTACTCTTATACTACTATCAAAACAACGCCGTTTTCTATTTCTTTTTAAAAATTCAGTTGGGTTGGGACACTTGTCACCCACATAAGTGTCATATTAATTATATCTAACATTAATCTTCATAATTATCTTTAACACTGCGCAAATTTTATGATGGTCTGGCCATAAGTATAATTTGGTGGTTTGGAACCAATCATATTTAAATATTTTTTTCATGGTTTCATATGATTAGAAAAAAAGACCAACATTTTAGAATTGTGTAATTGGTGAGTCATGTAATGACATGATGAGGTTGGACCGCCATAAAAGTCACGGGGTATAACCAAAATATCTCTAAAAATACTTAATATCAATAGATATACGATCTGATTTGTCTTCCACTATTCAAGAATATCAAATTTAAAAAGTGACTGTCTTTTCACACTAAACATGTTACACACATGTTAAGGGCGAGAGTGGGCTTTGTTTTGACATTTAACATGCATATCATTCTCAATTCTAAATGAGTCGTGAATCAGATATTATTCGATAACGTTATAGGCCAAAAACATTATGTTTACAGATCAATGTTTGGTCTGAATAAAGAGACACTGTTATGTATGTGTGGGAAACAATACGAACTCACTTTACAGCATAAAAACTAAGTTTTCCGCTCCTATTTCAAGTCGAAATATAACCACAACGCCATGAAAATTTCAAAACGTGATCGGACCATTTAAGAGACCGAACATGTAATGTTTTTCCGACCACGTTCATCGTAATAAGTTTATATTGTTCACCACATTTGGGAAGGTATAATTTTATTTCAAGTCGAAATATAATCACGGCGCTATAAAATTTTCGGAAACGATTCGGACCATTTTAAAGGCCGAACATGTAATGCTTTCATCGATTATATTCGGTCGAGAATAAACTAATTTGTTCACCATATTTGGGTAGGTAGAATATTTCACATTCTGACCGAACACCGATCAGAATGTAGGCGCGTAAATGATAGAATTTTAAGAGTAAAATTGAAAATTAATTACTGTGCAATAAGATAAATGACGGTGTGAAAAGATATTTTTTTAAAATATTGACAAAATATCATAATCCAAAGGCTGTTTTAAATGTGACTACGAAACTTGAATAATATCTTTATATAACCACCAACATCATTATGTATATTTTGATGTAGTAATATTTAATTATAAGTGTTCATATTTTTTGTTGATATGTTCAATAAACATTCAATAAGTGTATTTCTCGTTATAATTTTAAGATGAAAGGGTAAATATTACACTCCCTCCGCTCGCTTAACTATCGCATGTGTTAAAACACACGACGTATTAAGTAGAGTAGTTAGTGTTTTGATTTAATATCAAAATGATAATAACACATTTTGAATATAATTAATAATTAATGTAATATTATTTTCAATCTCTCGCTTTAATAAATAAATAGGGTGGATGTAGAAAGATACGATAAATAATGCTTAAATGTAACTATGACAAATGAAAAGAAAATTTTTACTTTTAACAACTACGATAGTTAAATAGAATTCAAGGAGATATTATGACTCATAAAAGACAATATGAAACTACCTACGCTAGGTTTTGAAGATTGGGCCGAATTTGTCGATACACCACACTACCTTCATTGGGTGACGCAAATCTATGTAGTAAAAGGGACAACAAAAATTTTAAAGAGCCAAATAATAAAATTAAGAAGGGCATACACAATGCATACTATACATATTAGTATATATTTTTCGGATTAAAGGAGGCAACCGCCTCCCCATTTAATTGATTTAGCCACCATCGCTACCTTTACATCACACCAAAACGAATTCACATTCAGATTAAGTGAAAAATCGACTTTTCGAATGTCGATCATGAGAATCGATGTTTTCGTAGTCTATTTTTGACACAAGAATCGATCAACTTTCTGAATTCCGTTTTGGTGTGGTGTAAGTAGTATGATGTATCGGTAAGTTGAACGTGAATAATGTTGCCGCAATGGAATGTATTCATATTTTAATATGAATAAGAAACTTTTTTTTGTTTTTGTTTTTTTTTTGAGAACTAATAAGATGAGCTATTTAAATGAGAGAGGAGAAAAAAAAAACAGATGTATTAAGATGGTAGAAAAGCTGACTAGTAATGAAGGGAAGTCGCTGACATAATCAGTATGCATGTCTAGAGATCATCAATAGAAAACAAACCTAGAAGAGGGGTCCAGATCAGATGCCAAATACTTAAACGTCAGATCCAAACTGCCCATTTCTGGGACTACTACTAGTATTAATAATAATAATAATAATAATAACAGTAGTAGTAGTAAATAACAACACTAAAACAAAACAAAAGAGGGTAACTGAAAAGTAATGTTTTGGGTTCTTGATACCAAGAATTTCACTAAAAAAGAGACAAGAAACAAAAACAACAAAAAGAAGCAAACTCTTTCTTGCTAATAAGAAAGTTTTAGGGACAAATCGATATAAGTGGAAGCATCATCTGCTGCACCACCGGTACCAGTACCAGTACCAGTGGTGGTTGTCAAACAAGAAGCTGCTGCTTCACCACCACCACCACCACCTGCGCCGCCACCCTGCACCACCACCCCTCTACTACTTCCACCACCACCTACCATCATCATCAACTCCTCGTCTTCTTCATGGATTTTGCTTTTCCCTGCTGCTGCTGCAGATTTTCTTCCCTCCGGAAAGAAGTCATACTCCATCACGACTTGATTTTCTCGCCCCATTGTACTTGCCTTTGCCGATCTGTGAAGTGCAACCACCTTTGCACCCTATTATACATACATCAACCACCACACACATTAACATAATACAAATATTTGTGTCACAACAAATATTACAACTCATAATGGTCCTAAAATGACCTATATATATATATTGTTCAATAAGTCTCACATAATTAATAGTCTTAAAATGTGCTGTGTACAATGTTGTAACATTTTTTTTAATGATACTATCACTACTCTTAGCAAAAATAACATCTGATGACCCATATGAAAAGAGTTAAAGTGGGACACCACACTTTGAAAAAAAAAAAAATTCCGACTTAACAGAGTTCGAAATTCGCTCCAAAATCGAGTTTTATATATAAATTCAATTTTAAGGAAATCGAATTTCTTTTTGATGTTCCTAAATTGATCAAACTCTACCGATCGATTAATTGAGTTAATATTTAGAACGTACACAATGTGAAAATTACTTTCATATATATATATATATATATATATGAAAAATTATTATATGATGAGTACATTGTCTCAGTCATAATAATATCTTTATAAACACTAATAATAGGAATTACATTCAAATCATCAATAAGTTTTAAAACCAAAAAAAATACTACGTGTTTGTGGCGCATCATATATCCTGGCACATATATATATATATATATATATATCACATTTTCTCAAATATATCCTATATAGTACTATTGAATAAAAATGAACATTTTATCAAATATATCGTATAAATATGAATTAAATGAAATTTAAACACGTAGTCTTTAAGCAAACCAAGATGGTCTCAGCTAGTATCCTTTTCAAGTACTTAGGTGGTTAGGTGTATAGTTACTTTTCTTTGTCTGTCACATATTAGGCTGAAACCTTAATTTCTTACATTCCTATGTTCCTTTTTGTTGAATTTAAAACCTTAACTTAAAGTCCTGGGCTTAAAGGAGAGTCAAATAAATAAAATAAAATATAGTGCAATATAAATTGCAACAACCAAACGACTTAAAAGAAATGAAATCAAATAAAATTGGTACTTAGGTTTAATTAATTTGCGCAGATAAATTAAGGGTTACCTCTTGAAATGAAGGGTTTACACAATCAAACACCATTTTGTTACATGCATATCTTACAGGCCGCTTTTTCTGGAAAAAAAAAAGAAAAAGAGATTGAAAAAAATTAAAATAAAATAACCTTCAGCTAGCATTTCAAAAATAATAATAGTAACAATTAAAAGCAGGAAGAGGAAGAAATAAAAAAAAAAAAGGAATTAATATATATACCTTGGAACAATCAGGACAAAAATCACAGTACTGCATAAGATTTGGAATTGAAGGAAGCTCTCTGGAGTTCCCTTTCAGATGGTCAACAGAAATGTCCTGCAAACCTTGACCAATGTTTGGGTAAAAAGCTCTGCCTCCGGCTCCGGTGATACCCATAAATTGCTGTACAGGTGGAATCAAACTCAGGCAGCCGCCGCCGCCACTGCCAGCCCCCATTCCGGCACCATACTTTGAAAAGGGAATCATGGGTAGTGGAGAAATCGTTCCATTCCCAACCCCAGAAGGATCAGCAACAAAACCAGTAGGAATAAAAGCATAAGGAAGTGAAGAAAGGCTACAACTGGCTGTTTTATTATTAATATTGTTGTTGTTGTTGTTTAGCCTCTCCAGTTCCTCCAGTTTCTCCACACCCATCCCTCTACGAGGCGTTTTCTTCTTGTTGATTTCAGTACTTGATTTTGAACAAGATTTCTTTCTGGGCCTGCAGCTGCCTGTAGTAATTTGCTGATCTTGCTGATTTCTGTTCTGATCAGAAGAACCACCACCACCCGTAAAGAAAGAATTACTCGCCATTTTTTTTTTTCAGGATTGAGATAAGAAAAAAATAAAAATTAAAGAGAATATCGAAAGTGTTAATTTGAATAATGTGATGTGCTTTTTGGGAGAGGAAACCAAACTAGAGATTGCAGCTGAGAAATGCAGATGAACAAGGGGATGCTGTGGCTGCAGGCTGCAGTATTTGATTCTCAGGCTTTGTGTGTGGGGTTGGGGGTTTAGTTTCATCATTTCTTTCCCCCCATCTATTTATAGGCCTACGATCCTTCATTTAATCTTTCTTTATTGGAACATTTCTCTTTTTTTCATTTCTCTCTTTCTTTCGAGTGATTTTATTACGCAGCGGTTGTAGGAAGGTTAGACAAGCAAGATATCTTTGTAGCCCATTCATTTTAACTCTCTTCACATAATACACTTTTGCAAGTGTGTGTAGGTTAGAAATGAAAGGTGGAAAGATGCTTACTTTGCACAACCTTCATACAACGGTTGCACCATAAAATTTTTCCTTTCTTTTATATATATATATATATATATATATATATATATATATAATGTTTCTATTAAAGATATAAATCATTTTCCTTTAATTAAGAAGTATATTTTTATCTATGAACTTATACAGATTATGTACATATACAATTGACACGTCTTATATATTTTTATATATAATCTAAGTTATTGATATGAGTTTCATTATGAATATAATAAGTATAAAATTGAGTTGTGTTTGAACCTTGCAAGTACATAATAATAAGAAACCCGAATCCGACAGATCAGTGAGATGCTTTATTTACCTTTAGGGACAACACCAAAAAAAAAAAAAAAAAATTTCTTCATGCTAATCTAAATATTTTGTACAAACAATATTTTGATAGCTTCTAGGATTTTAACACGTGGACTGCTATCATGCAAGTTAAAAGTTGTAATATTTTGATAGCTTCTATATGATATTGGGCGGCTTTAGTAGTGAAAAATTATTGTTACGTACCCGTAAAATTTTGCACAGAATTCAAGTATCGTATAATGCAGATATATTTTAGTCTTTTATTTTTACTCTCTTTCATATATTGCATTTTTATCCTGTGTAAGAAAGTTAGAAATAAAATGTTATAATGTTGTCACTTTGATACCTGCAACGTTCATACAACTGTTGTATTGTAAAGATTCTTATTAGTATGTTAAGTACATACATAATTTTCATTATATTTATGCTTCAATTTCTTCTTCCTCGTTGCAAACATATTAATTCGGGATAGGGATATTTTTTTTGCTAGAACCATATAGACTGCAGCATGAGCCGACCAAGAAGTTAATTTAGCAATAAAATGACTTAAAAACCAAAATTTACAAAAATAAATAAAGAAATATGACAGTGGTAAAATATGTCAGCGCCACCCTAAACTGCTACCTAATCTCCATTGTTTTGGTAATAAAAATTGGTCCCCATGGAATATGGAAAAATGAGAGATATATAGCTATACATCTAAAAATAGAAAGAAATCATAAGCTTTGGATCATGATCAATTTATACAACAAGTATGTGAGCCCCACCCCCCACACCGCACCTCAGCTCCCCCAAAGCCAAAGCTTTTGTGGCGACATGGGTTTTGAAGGATATAACCGAAAGCAACATTGTGCAGATACACTGTGAGATTTGGGGCAGTTCCATGTGATTTATGAATATAAGATATAGGTTCACTCTAGGTAGTAGTAGTAATCGATTCCTTTTTGTTTATTATTGGGAGGAGTGTCTTTTCCGTGATCTTTGGGTTCATTTCTTGCTGAATAATTCACACTATTGTCGTTGTATATATATATATATATATATATATATATACTAGTCAAAAACCCGTGCATAATGCACGGGTGATATAAATATAAAACAAATCTACTTATAAGGAAACCTGAATACTTAATTAAAAACAACTCAACTACTTCATATCAAGGACGGAGGTACATTGTACTAATTGGGAAGTGGGAGTACTCACATCAGTTATTTTTAAGTTGAACTGAATGTGCTTCGCTCCATCTACCTCAAATTGACTTCAAATGATAAATGCACCCCATGTTGAAGGTGACTAAGCTTGCAGTAAAAGCACTTGTATAGAAGAAAATAACATGTTTACTTCATTAAGCAGATGTAGTCACTCATGTGTGCCAAAGAAGAAAAAGCAAACCAATGCAAAGTATAGACCAATGGATCAGTACCAGTAACATAAGTTGACAAACTAAGTGAAAGATATCATATCAATTTTCAAGTTTATATCGAATAACTACTCAGAGCAAAAGACTTAGGAATCCACGTGTCTCTCACCAAGCCGCTGCTTCCAGCCGTCTCTTTCTCCCTCAAGAGTCCAATTGAAGTTTCCTACACATTGTTAAGAGTATTAACAGTAAAATTCGGGAGCATACAAAAACTCATCAGATGATATAAACTCACTTGAATTACAATATAGTAGAAGAAACGATTAATTTAGAGAAAGTACATACCATTTCACCACAAAAAAAAACAAAGAATCAACAATTCAACTTCCCTAGCATCGTCACACTAACACACATGAAAAGAAATTAAATAAATAAGAAAAAAACATATTCCTGCTCAATTGGTTTACATGATCCAATCAATTCTCACCCGAAAAGACAAAGAAAGAATGGTTTTTTCTTTTTCTTTTTCTTCTACAAACCGAATAAACCATGTTTTTCCCGTTGGCTAGTACAATATCATCCCTCAAGGTTTTACTAGTATTGTCTTTCGACAACCTATATTTTGAGCTACGTTCAAAATTGCACTATGATGTGAATTGATATGTGTAACGTAGCATGATTCTTTTTGTCATGAAACACAAAATATTGGAAAGACAATAATTACAATGTTCCTCATTCACGACCGATTGTGCTATTGCTACTGTCACCAATTGCACACGTCATGGTCATGTTCTAAAGCAATGCAATAAAAATCTAACATAAACAGAGTGCATGAAAATAAAAATACTTTTCAATAAGTAAGTAGTAGATGTAATCGGATGCTCTATTTATATCTTCCCTGTGAATTCCTCCTCATAGTCTGGCACGGTCACGGTTAAGAAAAAAGCTAACAACCAATGTGACATCGATCTTAGTTAAGAAGGTGGGAAAATACGCAGCAGAAAGTGAGGGGAGGGTTAAATCTAAAAAGAACTGATGAAACGTGGAAACACATATTGACCACATTACCGTATTTCAATAGTCTAGCCCGTACACCTTTATCATTCGTCATCATAAGATTTTCCATTGAAGTTACCTTCATACCTGGGCCAAGAAAAATAAGAACAAACACCACCGAAAACCGATGAGAAATAGGGGAAATTTGGGAATAAAGAACAAAAACCACCGAAAACCGATGATGGCATAAGTAAACTGAAAATACACAGAAAATTATGCGAGGCATAAAAAAAGGATAGATTTATCATTTTAGAAAGATAAAAAAAATAAAATAGAAGCTAATTTCCTCACAAAAAAGGTGAATGGACAACCTCCAATAATACACGTGCAATGTACGGGATAAGATAAATTAAACATAAAATAAAATTGTGTAAATGTTGAGGCTGAAAGTTTCCTTTGAAAGATCACATTCATGGTGAATTAGTATAATCAATGTTAATACATTGTGGAAATAAAAAATCCCCGACTTAATGTAGTTTTACGGGAAGAAAACATGTCTCCATCGGAAAACAAATCCCCATAATAGCTATGAAATATATACTTCTCTAGAAAGAACCATAATATTTCACAAATTCAATCACATAATCTATGTATTTCCTAATGTTCTTCCTAATCGAACTTCTTTGACATTTTCTCACAAAGCAAAACTTGTAAATATAAAATTAAGGGAAATCAACAAATAAGCATAAAATGACAACACATGTTAACAAAAAAAAGTTATGTTGAAAATTGAAATATCAAAATCCATAAGTTGCAGCCATTAAAAAGTGGAACATTGAATAACTACTACTTAAATAATTTCAGCTACTTTAAACTCCTTATTGCATCTCCGTTGAGATTGAGAAACATGATTTGTTGATGAAATTTGAAGTGTCTATAAAAATTAATAACATCATAAGCAATAACAACACTGAATGAAATAATAAAGGAGAGGGAGAAGTCACCACATCGAACTAATTGTGGTGTCGATCGATAAATTAAATAGGCTTTACAATAGCGGCAAATCTCTCCGTCAATGAAATAGGGAAGATAAGCCTTCCACATGTCTCGGGGTCTTCATAGTATCCTTTGTTACATCCCTCCATGGCTCCATGTCTTGCAGATTAATGAAGAAACAAAAGGACAACAACTTATATACCTTACGTGGAGGTTGTATAGACAATGTCAAAGCAACATTCATCAAAATGATCATGTTAGTAGCAAGATCAATCATTGGAAATGAAAGAAAAACAATTAAATCCATGTAATAGTAGAAGAGGAATATACATCTTACAGACCAGAAGCTAGGTTTGAGGACCACCGCCGTTTACTCCATCATATATATCGACCCTTTACTCCACTATATCCCTATATACAACACTTCGGCCTTCAAGGCATCCACCGCAGAATCGTCCATCAGCGACGGCTGTAGTGCTGCTACATGATTGAACATATATAGAAGAGCACATGTAGAACATAAGAGAAAAAAGAAGACCATGGAACCCTATAATCGATCGATAGTGTTGTAGCTTTCTAAGAAAGATCAGAATAAATTAACAATCTGCTCGAAAAAAATACGATACCTTGAAGAAGAAATAGAGTCCGTTATATTGGAGAAAATTTAACAAAATCTACTTGAATAAATCAACCTAAGGGTCGGTCCTTCCCTTCATTGTCCTTCATCATCGTCGGTCCTACATATCATGTCATGAAAGGATGCAGCAAAATCAAATGGGTGAATCATTAAGAAGGCGGTAAAACATAATCGACTAAATAAGTAATTTGCAGCAGCAGGAGTTGAGGATTATGAGCACCTAGCAGGACATGATTGTTCCTTGCTTTCCATCAATTTATGTGCTGCTCTAACCTCATGAAGATAAAATGTTTTGCAAATCATTAGTTCAATATCACCATTTGCAATCGCTGACCAAATTTTCATTCTTAAGAAACTCCATCAGCTCTTCTATGATTCTCTTTGGAAAGAGTCTGAAATATGAACCTGAAATTCAAAATCACCAATTCATCAAAATCTATCACCTTATCCAAAACCCGTGGAATGCACGGGACAACAATCGTGTGAAAAATAATTGGAAAATAAAATGTTTGACATACAAACATGTAAAAACAATTAACAGCATATAGAGATTTTATTAATCTGAAAGGAGAGAATCCAACAATTTCTTACATTCTGAAATCCACAACATATCATCGAAATTTCTCTTACCACAACTACCAAACTAATCCGATTACATTGCTAAAAACAGCAAAAACTCAAACACTTCCACAGTTCTACTCAACACTTAACCACTCTTACTATCATTGTTGTATGTTTCATAGGGAGGACAACTACCATGAAAAAGATCGAAGGACATGTTGACGGCTAACTTACTACTATATGGCACTATCAGTATCAAAATGCTTGGTATCAAAATTAGAAACATTTGAATTCCTGCGCTGCAGTACTTTAGATTTATCCATGAAATATTTTTGATAAAATCTTTATCTTCATGAGGAAAAGGGTTGGCATGCAGCCTTTTTCAACAAGAAGAATTTTGTCATGTCATCGTTTGTAGTCATAATACCATGACCGAGTATGTTACATGACTCTCAACTATAGCAAATAAAGATGGCATATTTTTGAAACAATTGTTTTTTAAATTTATGGTCACTACAACCAACCCCTCTTATTTTCTCAAGCAGCTGTATGACATGGAAGAGACATCAGATAACTGAAAAAACGAAGCATTGCTAATTGAAGATGAAATGATCAGAAGATCATATTGTAAACTCATTAACTTTTCCGGTCATCCTTGATGACGTGGTCAATCAGGTTATAATATACTTGACCACCATAAACCAATACTAGCAAGAGGACTAGGCCCATCGTAGTATAGCTATAGTGAATCAAGGTCGATCCCACAGGGAACCAATTGTGGATCATCTTATATACAAACAATTAATTATACATGTCAAGGACATAAAGGCGGTCTACGACCAACATAAGACAAGAAAAGTAAAGACACGACTCGACACAACGTAATTAACCTCCCCAATTATAGTCTTTATCGTTTGGACCTAGATAATTTATATAATAAATCGAACTTATTAACCACAATCCGCTTGTATCTATCTTAGATTGGCTACGGGAGTCATCCTCTTTAACTTGACTTAGCACCGTAAGTCACTAAATCAACTGTGATATTGTTACGTGACTTCGCGCTTTTAAAGGCCTCCATCTCATATAACTCACACGCTACGACTTTAAGGATGCCGATATTAACCGTACACCTCGCCTAGGCAACATTCCTATGGTTAGGCGTACTTTCCTAAACGATCACTCAAGCCCTCGTCCAACTAGCAATTACCAAGTTATAGTCTCATGCTAATCTACGACGTGACGTATAATCAAAAGCTAGCAATCCCCAAATATAAACCTACCTAGATAACGCCGAACGTCCAAAGATCAATTCATGAGCCTACCTAAGAGTTTTATATCGGTATTTCCTTCTTACACGCTTTAATTAAACTAAGCGAGTAACGTAGCCATAGCCATACCTACGAGATAATAAATTCTATTAAGTTAACCTAACCATAAAGACATGGCTATCTAACGGATGAACAGGGGCTCGGTCGACCGAATACACACCCTCGCCTCGACCGAATGGTCCTTTCCTCAAATTGCATCCCCGAATATATCTCTCAGCGTTTTCATCATACACAACGGATTAAACAAAGAATTGGCCAAGCAATTATATAAATTAACATAGATGCACGGTAATTAAACAACATAGATTCATACATAGACTTCTGCAGTAGAGGACGTAGGTATGTGATCCTCATAGACAAGGCATCGCCACCTCCCTAACGTCATAGCCTAGATCTACATCATCTAACTATGAACAATTAACTCAAACGATAAAGCATAATTGAGGGGGATTAATTACTTAAAAGAAAGAAACAGAAAAATAAAGGCTTACATATTTGCAAATTTCTAAATTGTCGAAAACCTCAAATTATTCTACATTGTATCAAAGCTATAAGATTGAAGAAAGAATGAAGGATTCAAGGTATGTGTTGGTGTGTTTTACAATTTCTCGTAGTCGCCGCTTATATAGGGTTTCTACGCCGACTTATGAAGGATCTAGTAAATACTGAAAAATCCGAAAAGTGACCGAGCCGACATACTCGGTCGATCGAATGGATAGGCTCGGTCGTCCGAGCCCTTTTACACGTGTTAAACGCGTCTCTTTGTCCTTGACTTGTTCCCCATCGCACGCTTGCGTGTTGATCTGATTAATCTTTCATTTAATGCTCCGATTTTCTTCCTCTATTATCTTGAGATAATTGATTGAATGACACTAATCTTCTCGATTTGTTGTGATCTACAAAATCAGCATTTATCGCACAATAAATCGGCTTTTAATAATGAAAACGGCTAAATACCAAATATCATATTAATAATCACTTAACATTAAATAATAAATATAAACATGTGATTTAATATGAAATATATATTATTAATCTCGATTTAAGGTCAACGTTGATGACTTTTACGGGTATAATTTGACCGTCATCAACTACTCCCACTTAGACTTTGATCGTCCCGAACAAAGCATCAATAATTCATTCCCAAGACAACATTTTCTTTGGTCAAATCATACTTACACAAGAAACTCAAGTCAACTCATACTAGTCATGCTCATAAGATATCCATTATTCACTACCGACTATGAATCAAGTGATGTGTGCATGTGCATTTAGTTTTATATATTCGTGGCAAGATCGAGTTTATGCTAACTTCGCAATCTCAACCTACCAACCTCAAAGATTCATACTTCTTATGCCTCGCAATGGTTAGAGCACTAGAGCAATAAGCAAGAGCGTATCTATAGGGATTTTGGACTTGGAGACCGAGTACTACTCAAAGCCTCTTAAAGAGTTGAATATTTTTCATATCTTCATATTTTCAAATACTATTAATCTCAAGGAAGAAAACTTTTTAGAGTATCCCCTATCTTAGATCATGTATAGCATCGAATATTACCACAAGCACGGGCTACTTTGGTAATGTTACTACAAGCCCAAAGTTTTTAACGCATTGTCAAACACAGTACGCCTCAAGCTTATTACTCCGCTTTAATGGCTAAAATATAAGAATGCATCAGCTAATAAGTATCGACACTAAGTCTACATAACCAATCATCTATGCAATGTACACATAATTTCTTCAGTTATTATGATTTGTGCGGTATGCTCGATTCACTGATTGAGTAATTGAATAATAAATAACTACTTGCAAAAACGGGCATGAATATCCTTAAATTTACTTAACATAAGTATAAAATGATCACGTACTCATGAAACTTGGTTCCTTTCCTATCAATTCTTAGCTAGAACTCACAATTCTAAGGGCACGAGATAAATAATATGGTATGTATTCAAATTTTCAAATTTTCAATTTTTCTACCGTTTCATTCAAATTTCAATCATAACATAACATAGCTAAGTCTCCTACCCCCCACTTAAACATGGCATTGTCCTCAATGACAAAAATAAATGAGAATTTAAGAAAAGACTTAGCTCGAAACGGCTCTCAAGTAAAGGAACAATATCGGAGTAAATGGCAGCACGGTGTGGAGAAGCAAGTGAAAACCTGTATAAGCAGACAAACTCCACGAAACCGTTAATAACACCATGTCTATGGAAGTTATAGAATAATGTGGCAGTCATTAGGTATGAATACCGAAAAACATTTTAAGCCACTTTATTTTATACAACCAATGACAAGGGAAACCAAAAAGAAAAATACTAAATAGAAAGAAAAATAAACAAGCAACTAAAGATGGTGGTCTTCATCTACAACCTCCACCGCCTAAATATTCTTAAAACCAGGTGGAGAAGACAAAGATCAAAAAGCATAACCCCATGTGGGAAAACACGAGGGTGACTGGCTCACTTTGTATTCAGTCCAGGAAAAGAGAAACTTGGTAAGGTATAATAGATTGAATGCGACCTATTGGCTAAAGATAAAATCAAATACTTAACGCAGAAACTTCTCGCTTGCATTGGATATCAACAACTTTAGGGAGATGTAACTACTCCTCGAAGTTACTAATAACCCAATGTATCACGTAAAAGTAATAACCGTCATCAACAAGGTCTGATCGGTGGGATAATGTAGAACAAAACTGATCATCTAGAAATACCGGAATAGACGGAAAAAAATGTGAAATTTAAAACTTCCGGTAGAAAGATAAGTTGTACTTTGATCGAACCAAAAACCTTCAAAATCTAGCTAGGTTCAGGGCTACACTTACCCTAGCTAGGATCATGAAAACTAAAATGAAAAAACATAATCAATAAAACTTAGCAATATTTCAAATTCCGCAACACAAAGGTATTGTGTAAACAAAATGGAGGTTGAGAGTATGATGGGTTTAGAAAAAGATACACATAAGGTTGGGAAGAAAAAATAAAGGATGGGTAAGAAATTGTATTTATGGGTGGGTTGAAAATGGTTAAGGCATTGAGATGGGTGGGAGGGTGAAACGGATGGAAAGAAAGAGAGGCGATGAAAGAATGGATAGAAATGTGAACTGTTGGGGCAGATTGGTGAGAGGATCGAAAAGTTTGAAGGTGAAAAAGTGTAAAAGGAAAGATAAGGATAGTTGCAGAATGAATTGCGCACCACTTTGAATTTTCACTTGGATCACCATTCTAAAGATATTGGAATTTGACCAAAATTATTCTTGTTCGCACCAATCATTCTCTGTTACATTTTCAGTAATTCTCAAGCTCTCTTAATGCTTCCATCTTAAGATTGATTGCTAAATTTCCTTTTCTTTAGCAATTTCTTGACTCTCCTACGGAACTCTATTTCACGTGGCCTATATTGAGTAAAAAAGTTTTGCACATCCTTAGCCCAATGGCCATCGGAACACGGCAAAATAAAAAACCTCAACATATGTCACGTTACTTTTATTTGACTCAAAGAAAGAAAAACCTAAAATCCTAAAAAGAAATCCTAAGGGTTTTAAAGAAGTATTTCTGAGTTTAAAGTCCTCAGCTCGACTTTCCAAAAGTATCCTTGTCACTCATTATTCTTGGATCACGAGATATTGACCCTCCGAGCACTATAAGAGGTGGGCTTGTTGCTTTTTATGGATTAATACCCTTCCCTTGGTTGTGAGACCTAGGAAACGACATTTATCCATACCATTTATCCAAAGCTCTTACCTCGGCTCGCTTTTGGAATTAGTGAATTCTAAGAAACTCGATTAAAATTACGGTTTTGGCCTTGACAATAAGAAACAATGAATCAGTACTCCGAATAAGGTCGGTTATGTAGGCAAGCCTACACCGCCTTTATTCGTTGGAACATATGTGATGCTTCAGGCCAATCCGTCAAGATTAAGCCCCGCTTTAGCCCGAAAGCTTATCGGCTATGCTAAGTCTTGTCGAATCACAGAATGTACATCACACGTGGAGGGAGTCGATTGAGCGAGCTCGGTTGAACTCGCCACCCATGGTTGTAGACCATTTCGAACCCATGTACTAAGATTTGCGATTTCTAAATTGTCACCCAAAGCGTAATCTCGCTTTACTTTAAGGTGGGTTCAACGAGAAGCCATCACCATAAAACTCAACGAAAGTAGAAGATGGTGTTCTCTCAAAACTCAACGCCTTCTTTAGATTGTGAATGCTTAAACTACACAATTTGTTGCTCTCTGCCAAGTAGAAGCAATCTCATGCATAGGACAAAGAGATTTTAATGTAACTACGAGGAACTCTTTATTCACTTTGCTTCCTTTCAACGACTACATGTTTTCTTACACCCTCTAGATGAGACAGATATGGGGCAAAACCTTCGACACTAATAAAATTATTCTTACAAACCAACTCCGAGCTAAGATTCATACTAAGGTTCATGTATAGGCTAACTTATGCTCAAAAAACCAAAAGGTAGTAAAACATAAGCAAAAAAAAGGTAGTACCTTGCCTTCAACATTGTACCACGAAGAATTTAAGCCTTAAAATATTTTTTTTTTCGGAGCGATCTTGGTGCTTTAATGGTATTGCTTCCATCGCTTTTCCCATCGTAGAGTAGTAATTCCGCATGTTGCTGGGTTGTTTTCTCAGCGCCCTTGAAAAGTTACTGACTCAGATTATTGCTTCCCTGGTTTCGCAAACAAAAGAAAAACAAAACAGACCGTAGACTGATTTTAACATGGTTTCCCATGTCGCTATCGACCTCACGGATTAAACATACGAGATAAACAGACACACGAAATTCCGGACTAAAAACACAAATCGAAACCGTAAAAGCAGAATGTAACAAGAACAAAACAAAACAAAAAAGTTATAAATTTTCGGTCGACCGAATGAGGTCTCTCGGTCGACCTGACGGACCTTTCTAGGCTATACAGATCCTAACCGGCGCAGGTGTACCGGGTCAAATTGTAGTGCTAGTCTGGTGAGTCAGTCGTATTCTCTCGGGAAACATGGTAATTCTTTTAAGTGGGGTTAAACACCAAGAAGCTATTATTAACTCGATCTAAGTCGCAGTTTTATCATTTTCCTGGGTTAGATTATGTTAGTAGTTAGATTGTTAGTAAAACAGTAAAAAAAATAAATAATATATATATATTTTTGATCTAGCCAAGAATACTTTACTGAATCAATATCTTTTAGTAGAAATAAATGAGATGATCTTCCTTTATTCAAGGTGTAAATTATATATGAATCGGTGTACTCCTAAGCTGCACAACTCCTCCTCACACAAGCGTATGAAATTGTCATATGTCCATTGCATCACCCAAGGTCCACAATCATATTACGGTTTTTCCGAATGTGTCCCGAGTACAAATCTACCTTTAGATAAAAAGGAGTCACTCCGTTCGTCAAACGGTCAATTTTATTTAAAAGGCTCCGGTTGTCAAGGCCGAACGATTCAACTTTCCGGTTTAAGTTTCAATTAAACTGATGATTTAACATTATTACGATCTCGAGTACAAATGTCAATAAAATTTATCTTTCCAGGACAAATCTGCCCCCGGGTAGGAAATAGGATTCCATTTGTTAGACAAACGGCCATTTTTACCCTCCGGTCTTTCTATTACGATCTCGTATTCTAATCGCGAGTTGTCAATTCATTAGATTACGTTCAAATAGAAAGAGATTCATTATAATCGGTTTTAATCATTATTACCAGAGTCGATCATTCATTTTACCAAAAGATTAACTAATTCAGATTCATATCTTGGCTAGATATATTTTTAGTTTAACATAGATATATAAATAAAAATAGAAATAATAAACATAACAATTTTAGAATATATTACCGGTTATCACTATCGAATCGGGGTCGTTTCCACCGGATCTAACATACCAAAGCTTCGATTTTAACAATCTTCGATAATTATTCCGCCATTACAACGATACTATAACCATTTTATTTATATATGTGAAAAACATATATACATACATACATAGACATATATATGTATATACGGGCCCCGAAAAGAAAATTAAAAGAGAAACGAGATGAAAAACGAGATCTAGATCTAGATATATATATATATATAGATAGATCTATCACATATATATTCATATATAGAATATATATATATACATGAAGGGTGTGTGTATATATATATATATCATATATGTATATATATATATGATCCAAAAAAATAAAAAGAAAGAGCAGAGGGTCGAGAGAAAGAAAAAAATGGGAAAGAAAGGGGCAGGGGATTTGCTCTCTGATGCCTCATATATATAGCAAAATGGGGAGGCCGGATCGATCCGGTGGTGATCAATTCTAGATCCTTCTAAAACTTATAAAATTCATATCTTGAGTTGTAGACCTCCAAAAATTATGATTCAAACGTCAAAATTAAGCTCTCGGAAAATTCTTCAACTTTCATGAAGGACTCTTCTTCAGAAAACGCCTTTTGATGAGTCATTTCATACTCCGAACGCTTTAGGGATTTTTCTCTAAGACAAATCAATTAGCCACTTGACCACCATTTGAGTTGTAGAAGTCCGATTGACTTGATTCAAAATCCATTGGAAATATTTCTTGAAGATATACAACTTTTATTAAGGAAACTTCTTCAGAAAATGTCGTTTTGATGAGCCATTCGTATGTCGTGTCGTTTACGGGATTTCTACTAATCCGAATCGATTAGTCAATTGACCATAACTTGAGTTGTAGAACTCCAATTGACGTGATTCAAAGTGCGTTGGAAAGCTTATGTGAAGATCTACAACTTTCATTAAGAAGTCATCCCCTGAAAATGCCTCTAAGCTGGGTCAAATCTCCGTCAAAAATATGTAACGATTTAAGTACTTAGAAAATTTGCTCCGTTGAACTTGTAAACTTGTGGCATCTTCTTCTAACCTCAAAAGATATGTTTTTAGGACCAAAACGTGTCGTCACTTGGGATCTTGGTAAACGTATAATCCTGCAATGAACCACCAAAATACCAAACGTAAATCCGACACGACACTCCGGTTATAAACCGGTTACAAAATCTATAAAAATACAATAAAAACACAATATTTTACATAATAACTACTACTTATACATTTGAATAAAACTTAGTAATTTTTACTTGATTTGATACAATAATGCTCAAAATGGTATCAGAAATGGGGCGAAATGTCATAAAAACGATCATAAATTTATCTCTCATCACGACCGAATAATTTTTATTTTTATTTTTATTTTAAGAATCTGGAATTTTCAGACAGAGCAGACAACCAGAGGGACTCAAAAACATAAAAACTGACTCTAAAACAGAAAACTTGACATGAATAAGAAAATTATTTATATATAAAATGGACCGTTGGTTCCCCGGCAACGGCGCCAAAAACTTGATGACGTGGTCAATCAGGTTATAATATACTTGACCACCATAAACCAATACTAGCAAGAGGACTAGGCCCATCATAGTATAGCTATATAGTGAATCAAGGTCGATCCCACAGGGGAACCAATTGTGGATCATCTTATATACAAACAATTAATTATACATGTCAAGGACATAAAGGCGGTCTACGACCAACATAAGACAAGAAAAGTAAAGACACGACTCGACACAACGTAATTAACCTCCCCAATTATAGTCTTTATCGTTTGGACCTAGATAATTTATATAATAAATCGAACTTATTAACCGTCAATCCGCTTGTATCTATCTTAGATTGGCTACGGGAGTCATCCTCTTTAACTTGACTTAGCACCGGTAAGTCACTAAATCAACTGATATTGTTACGTGACTTCGCTTTTAGTGCCTCCATCTCATATAACTCACACGCTACGACTCTAAGGATGCCGATATTAACCGCACACCTCGCTGCAGGCAACATTCCTATGGTTAGGCGTATTTCCTAAACGATCACTCAAGCCCTCGTCCAACTAGCAATTACCAAGTTATAGTCTCATGCTAATCTACGACGTGCGATAATCAAAGTGCTAGCAATCCCCAAATATAAACCTACCTAGATAACGCCGAACGTCCAAGATCAATTCATGAGCCTACCTAAGAGTTTTATATCGGTATTTCCTTCTTACACGTTTTAATTAAACTAAGCGAGTAACGTAGCCATATCCATACCTACCGAGATAATAAATTCTATTAAGTTAACCTAACCATAAAGACATGGCTATCTAACGGATGAACAGGGGGCTCGGTCGACCGAATACAGACCCTCGGTCGACCGAATGGTCCTTTCCCTCAAATTGCATCCCTGAATATATCTCTCAGCGTTTCATCATACACAACGGATTAAACAGTAATTCGTCAAGCAATTATATAAATTAACATAGATGCACGGTAATTAAACAACATAGATTCATACATAGACTCTAGGTAGAGGACGTAGGGTATGTGATCCTCATAGACAAGGCATCGCCACCTCCCTAACGTCATAGCCTAGATCTACATCATCTAACTATGAACAATTAACTCAAACGATAAAGCATAATTGAGGGGGATTAATTACTTAAAAGAAAGAAATGTAAAAAAAGGCTTACATATTTGCATTTTCCTAAATTGCTGAAAACCCTCAAATTATTCTACATTGTATCAAAGCTATAAGATTGAAGAAAGAATGAAGGGATTCAAGGTATGTGTTGGTGTGTTTTACAATTTCTCGTAGCTGCTGCTTATATAGGGGTTTCTGCCGACTTATGAAGGATCTAGTAAATACGAAAAAATCCGAAAAGTGACCGAGCCGACATACTTGGTCGACCGAATGGATAGGCTCGGTCGACCGAGCCATTTTTACACGTGTTAAACGCGTCTCTTTGTCTGACTTGTTCCCCACTGCACGCTTGCGTGTTGATCTGATTAATCTTTCATTTAATGCTCCGATTTTCTTCCTCTATTATCTTGAGATAATTGATTGAATGACACTAATCTTCTCGATTTGTTGTGATCTACAAAATCAGCATTTATCGCACAATAAATCGGCTTTTAATAATGAAAACGGCTAAATACCAAATATCATATTAAT
Source organism: Gentiana macrophylla (assembly GCA_026214975.1). Classification (NCBI taxonomy): domain Eukaryota; kingdom Viridiplantae; phylum Streptophyta; class Magnoliopsida; order Gentianales; family Gentianaceae; genus Gentiana; species Gentiana macrophylla. Next base: position 109,090,685 of record CM047808.1, read on the forward strand.
AATCACTTAACATTAAATAATAAATATAAACATGTGATTTAATATGAAATATATATTATTAATCTCGATTTAAGGTCAACGTTGATGACTTTTACGGGTATAATTTGACCGTCATCAATCCTAAGGACATATTTTCTGACTAAATCAATATCTCTATCTCTACAAACAACAAACACTAAGAATGGAGATCTCATTATTTCAAACCAGTTATCCTGCCGTTCAACGGAAAAAAAGTGTCCATACCTCATTGTCCCGTTGCTAAATCACAGTAGCAACAACATTATGATAACCAAATGGTGATAAAAAAGAGAAACGAACATTGTGTATGAAATAGATGGTAAGTACTACAACCAACTGCTCATCAAATAACAGAAAACATGAAAGTTTGTTTGCTAAATTTACTTAGTACCCTACTCTTCATTTAACTTGCAGACAAAAGAGCAAGGCATACTGTTGAATAATTGTGCTCACCAAATTTTCAAAAGCCACATTCTTCTACAAAGGAATTTTACATAATGCAGATAAAGGGGAAAAAAACCATGTCTTGAGGTCTTTATTTTGTGGCATGTTCCGACAATTTTTATCTCATCATAGGCTTGTTAAAAAGATAGAACATCATATTCGTCTCAAATGACCAAACACGATATCAGTAAACGCATAGGCAACACTAATTCTCATAAAGATACAACTGTGCAAACATATATTCAGAAATAGAATGCACTTAAAAGTTTAGAGTGTAAACATCATATCCATGGTTACCGAAAGACAGAATTACCAGCCACAATTATACCCGTTGTAGAGTGGATAATCTCTCTCAATGATGACTCACCAGTGCAGTCACAATTTCACAAAGTTAAGAAAATGAAGAAATCATTAGATTATATAAAATAAATAAAACCTAAATAAGAAAATGCACATCCAGCTTTGGGAAAAACATTATTACCTTTTTATCAAACTTTTCCCACTACTGAGTGTTATACTTCCCTGAAAACTAAAAAATATAAACTGTGAAAACCTACCTGTGGTGGTATCACATTAGTACAGACACATCTCTGGCATTGGAGAACTTATCCTGATCATAAGTGCAAAATGAATTAAAGAATTTTGAGCCGTGAGAATTTTACAATAGTGAATATCAATTAAAAAAAACACCATCTTTAAATAGGGATCAAGTGTTGAACAATCAGGAAACACATAAAATACAGAATATGCGGAATATAAACTTACTAAACAACAATGGTTTGCACGACCTACAAGGGCAGAGAAATCTCTTCCGGCGGCCGCCATTCAAAGAAACGGCCCACCATTGCTGAAATAAAACCATACAAACAACACTAAAACTGCAGAATTTTAGCATATAGATATTGTGGAAATATTACATTACATTATTGTAACTATAAAACGTTGCGTGTGTATAAAGACATATTAATTGTAAGACATATTAATTGTATTGTATAAACAATTAATATGTCATAAAGTCATAAAGTAACTCCATTTTGTCTTATTATGTAATAGACAACTCTAGCAATTAATACTAGCCGACTCTAGTAATTAATTGCTCTACTCCTAGCTTATACTCTACTAGGACCTTTCTCATTCATACTTGTACCTATTTATACCCACTCTTTTATCATGAATAAACTAAGTTGAAGTTTACTCAAGTATTATTACTTTCTCAAACTCTCTTCGTGGTAGCAGAGCCATAATCGTCTTTAATCAGCTGCAAAATCTCCTATCTTTTCAAAAATGTCTTCTTTATCTGAAGCTTCTTCACCCTCAGTAGAATCCCAACAGCCTCAGCAGACTGGGGTTACTGAAAACTATTCATTTGCAAACCACAGACTTGATGGCAACAACTAGCTGATGTGGTCAAGATCTATGAAAATGTATATCTCAGGCCAGAGCAAGATGGGATACTTGTCCGGTTCCAAACTCGCCTCTCTTGGCCCGACCCTAAGTTTGAAGCATAGGATACGAAAATAACCAAGTCATGACCATCCTCACGAGGTCAATGACAAAAGAGATCGATGAGAACTTCATGATGTATGACACTACTAAGGATATCCGGGATAATGCCGAGACCTTTACTCAAAGAAGGACAATACATCCGAGGTCTATGAACTCGGCTCAAATCCGCAATTACAGTCAAGAGTGAGACACATGCTCAGAACTCAGTATTACAACCTACTATCTAAGGCATGGCAACACCTAGACATGTTGGAAACTCACCCATGGAAGGATGTAGAGGATGCTGCCTTATACAAGAATATCATTGAGAAGAAGAGGGTGTTCAAGTTACTTACAGGACTGAACTCATTCCTTGATGATGTTAGAGGTAGAGTTCTTGCTACTAAACCTCTCCCCAACCTCAAATCTGTGTTTGCTGAAGTCAAACATGAGGAATGCAGGAGGAAAGTAATCTTTGCAAAGCAACCTCATGCGATCACCCTACGATAGCTCAAAGAATGTTGGTGGTCAAGAAGCCTCACCGAGGTTCTTGAGACTTACAGGAAACCTACTGAGAAAACAGGAAAGTTGTTCGGTGACCACTGCAAACGCACAAATCACACCAAGGACACTTGCTGGAAACTACATGGTAAGCCTGACTCTTTTAAACCCTCCAAACCAACCAAGAAGAGTCAGGGCAGGCATGTCAGTGAAGAAGGGAACAAAGATACCAGGTTGGATGCTCAGTTTGCTGCCTTCAAAGCCTTCATTGCTCAACAAAAGGAAGGTAGTCCTATCACTGACATAGCTACTCATGCTAAAACAGGTATATTCCACTCACCTCTCGGTAATGATACTTGGATTGTTGATTCTGGGGCCTCATCCCATATGACTGGTAACAAGAGTCTCATATCTCAGTTTAGGCCCTATAATCAAACCCACAATATTAGGATTGCTGATGGATCTATTTCATGTGCACAAGGTTTTGGAAATGTCAAACTTACTGATAAGATATACCTCCAGGATGTCCTATTTGTTCCAAAATTAGGCTGTAACCTTATATCTATCAGTAGACTCACTAAAGACCTAAATTGGACAGTCTTGTTTAATAACAATCGTGTGTATTTTCCAGATCTTTCTTCACGAGAAAATGATTGGGAAAGCTAAAGCTCGCTTTCAGATCATTTATGGTCAACCCTGTTGAAGACAGAAGATTGAAGACTGAAACTGCCTCAGCAGCCTGCAACCAAAACTTAGACAATATCATGTTATGGCATTATAGACTAGGTCATCCAAGTTTTGGTTATTTCAAGTCTTTATTTCCTGAATTGTTTAAAGGATGTAACCTCAGTGACCTTCAATGTGATATTTGTCAGTTTGCTAAACTTACTAAGTCTGTGTATAATAAATTACCGTACTTACCCTCCACACCTTTCACTCTAATACATAGTGATGTATGGGGACCTTCAAGAGTTAAAAGTATAACAGGAAATAGGTGGTTTGTCTCCTTCATAGATGATCACACCAGGATCACATGGCTATTTTTGATGAAAGATAAATCTGAAGTTGGAACCATCTTACAAGAGTTCTATAACATGGTATCCACTCAATTTGACACTAAGATTAAAATCTTAAAAACAGATAATGCCCTGGAATACTATGAGTCCAACCTCAGCACCTTCCTGAATGATAAGGGAATTGTTCACACTAGTAGCTGTGTAGAGACACCTCAGCAAAATGGGGTTGCTGAGAGGAAGAACAGGCACCTACTGGAGATGGCTAGATCAGTCATGTTCACCACCCATGTGCCTAAATACATGTGGGGTGAAGCTATATTAACAGCCACATATCTGATTAATATGTTACCCAGCAGAGTGCTAGGATTCAAGACCCCTATCCAAACCCTGCTGACAAATCACCCCTGTCCTCATCTCATTGCTGACCTGCCTCCAAAAATATTTGGATGTACTGTATTTGTCTACATTCATGCCCAACATAGAAGCAAACTCGACCCCAAAGCTCATAAGTGCATTTTTCTTGGTTATGCCAAAGACAGGAAGGGCCTGCAAGTGTTATTCCCCACTGACAAAAGATTCTACAACTCTATGGATGTCAAGTTCTTTGAAAAAACTCCTTACTACAAACAACCCCTATCGAGACTCATCACAGATGAAATAGAAACTCTTCCCTCTTCTTATAGTCCACTGACTCCAACTGCACCTTCCAGTGAGGAACTTGAGGCCTTGCCAATCCCTCTACCAACTCCTAATATTCAGCAACCTAATCAGTCTCATCAGCCACCTAACCCTGATCTCCATACACCCACTGAACCTCAGCAACCTGCTGATACTCCCCAAACTCCTGAACCTGCTGATATGCCTCAGCAACCTACTGATACTCCTAAATCTGCTGATATTGATAACAGACCCATTGTTGTCCGAAAGGGAAAGAGATCATGTACTGACCACTCTATCCATAATTATGTGTCATATAATCACTTGTCATCTGGTTTTGCTATGTTTACACAGAACTTGGACACTCATTCCATTCCTAAGAATATACAGGAAGCTCTCAAACATGACAGGTGGAAGGCAGCTGTGAAAACTAAAATGACTGCACTCATTGACAATCATTGGGATCTCACCACTCTCCCATAAGGAAAAAAGACAGTCAGCTGTAAATGGCTATTCACCATCAAGTACAATGCTGATGGTACTATTGACAAGTACAAAGCTAGACTGGTTGCAAGGGGCTTCACTCAAACATATGGACTTGACTACAAAGAGACATTTGCACCTGTGGCAAAGCTCAACATAGTTAGGGTGCTGATTTCCCTGGATGTCCAACTTGACTGGCCACTTTATCAGTTGGACATCAAGAATGCCTTCCTAAATGGTGATCTCACTGAGGAAGTTTATATGACTGTACCTCCTGGCTTTACCAACACTCACACTCAAGGGAAAGTTTGTAAACTGAGAAAATCCCTATATGGCCTGAAGCAGTCCCCAAGAGCATGGTTTGGCAAAGTTACTACTGTGGTTAAAGCTGCTGGATATCATCAGTGCAACTCAGATCACACTATGTTTATCAAGACAACCAACAGGAAAAGATCCATTCTTATTGTCTATGTGGATGATATCATCCTGACTGGTGATGACCCTACTGAGATCGACACATTGAAGACCCTCCTGGAAAAAGTGTTTCAAGTTAAAGATTTGGGGTACCTCAAGTACTTCCTTGGCATGGAAATAACAAGAAACAGCAAGGGTATAACAGTCTCACAGAGGAAACATGTGTTGGACTCACTTGAAGAAAAAGCGGCATGCTAGGTGCAAACCAAACTATCTCTCCAAGAGAGACCCAATAATCCTCTAGAGCACGGTAATATTGCTGTAAGAAAGGAACAATATCAGATACTTGTAGGAAAACTCATTTACCTCTCCCATACAAGACCTGATATTGCATATGGAGTTAGCCTTGTCAGTCAGTTCATGCATTGCCCTACTGAGCACCATTGGGATGTTGTCTACAGAATACTAAGATACTTAAAGTCAACTCCTGGCCAAGGCTTACACTTCACTAAGTCTACTGACAGATCAGTGAAGGTCTATACTGATGCTGATTGGGCTGGGTGCCATATAGACAGAAGATCTACCACAGGCTATTGTTCCTATGTATGGGGTAATCTTGTCACTTGGAGAAGCAAGAAACAGCCTACTGTCTCTATAAGCAGTGCTGAAGCTGAACTTAGGGCACTTGTTTTGGGCATTTGTGAAGCTCGTGGGTGAAAAAGAGTCCTCGATCGACCTTCACTATCCCTTCAAAGAACCTATCCTCCTCTCATTGTGATAATAATTCAGCATTATGCATGGCAGAGGATCCTGTTCATCATGATAAGACAAAACATGTGGGCATTGACAGACATTTCCTTAAAGAGAAGATTGATGCCCAGATCATTCAACTCCAATATGTTCCCTCAGCAGACCAGAATGTTGATATTCTCACCAAAGCCATTCCACTGCTTATGTTCAGCAGACTGAGTAGGAAACTTGGTTGTATTGATAAATACAACCCAGTTTGAGGGGGGTGTGTGGAAATATTACATTACATTATCGTAACTATAAAACGTTACGTGTGTATAAAGACATATTAATTGTAAGACATATTAATTGTATTGTATAAACAATTAATATGTCATAAAGTCATAAAGTAACTCCATTTTGTCTTATTATGTAATAGACAACTCTAGCAATTAATACTAGCCGACTCTAGTAATTAATTGCTCTACTCCAAGCTTATACTCTACTAAGACCTTTCTCATTCATACTTGTACCTATTTATACCCACTCTTTTATCATGAATAAACTAAGTTGAAGTTTACTCAAGTATTATTACTTTCTCAAACTCTCTTCAGATATTAGATACAGATATGAACAAAGTAATGGCCATGATATGTGATTAAAAAGAGAAATCAAGAGCTGAAAGCGTTACGGTGCAGCACCATTGTTGGAAAAAATCTATAAGCAATACCAAAACTGCTAGCTTATACTTACAGACTAACTGCCTTGATTTGCAGATATCATTTTTTCGAATTGTTTGTCTCGATCTTTAAATTGGGGTTTGTAGTTTTGAAACAACAAATGGGCATAGAAAGTGAATGAATGGGATGACAAATTTGACGTGAGACAACCGCTTGACATTCGTGGGAGGAAGGAATCGTGGGAAGAACGTGGGATAAGACCAAAACCAATAGCGTTTTATTTTTATTTGTTATAACCGGTGCGGGTCGGGTAATTGGGTTAAATCCTTCCTTATATATATATATATATATATATATATATATATATATATATATATATATATATATATATATATATATATATAAATTGGGATTTGCATTATTTATTTAGACAATCTTTTAATATACTAGCAAAATGCACGTGTGTTGCACGTGTTGGTTAAATTGATATATTAAAATAAAATTTAACAACATAATTTAACATTACACATTGTTAAGTACGTGTTTAACTTATAAAATAATAGTATAATGAATAATGATAACCTTATATGAGTTGATTGTTTCAATTGTAAATTCAATTATGGAATAAATATCAATACAAACAGAATCTAAACAAAATAACATTATAAACACGTCTATTGTTACAACATAATGAAGCATATAAGAATTGATACTTAAAAATCTCTAGACAAATATCTAGACATTTATGAATGCTGGATTCAAAGGCAATCGGAACTTTCCCAACAAATTGTTCGTTGTACGGTCATAAAAACCTTCAGGAGGTTTAATTGGTCCTCTTATATGCATCACATTCAGGAGGTTTAACTGTGCTAGCAAAATGCATGTGCTTTGCACGTGTTAGGCTAATGTTTCTAATACCATACCTATATTATTGACCATGCACTTAATTTATAAAATAATTATATGTTAAATAATGACAATTGTTATACAGTAACTTTATGCTTGGTAGAATTAATTTATTTCTCTTACAAATAGGCATTGAATCAAACCTGTCATGTTACATTTTCATTCTTTTAAATACGATAATGTTTTTTAGTTATAAAATCATGTATTTTATTGGTATCGAATGGAGATTTGTCTCAAGTATCTGTTTCTAAGTTTCTTCTAACCTAAAAAACACAATCAAAATACAATGTGTCCAACAAATGTGTAGTGTTTTAATTATGTATATTCTATACTTACATTCGATTACAACTGTAAATACTCTTTGTTAAATAATTTATTGTCGGTCAAATTTAATAATGTTAAAGACAGAGGATCATTCATTGTGTCACATGTGTATTAATTAATTATAGTTATTCTAAGATAAACTAATTGTACAAGCAAAAAAATTGTACGAATCTATTTGAAGGATATTTATATTGTTCGTTTAAGTATTATTAATGCTTTATTCCACACTTTTGTGATGATATTTGCCTCTTATTCTCAAGTGTTATAAAGTGGTTGAACTTGGCCAGTCTGTCCACTACTATCATGACGACTTCCTTTCTTTTAGACTTAGGAAATCCATCTATAAAATCCATGCTGAGTTGGGACCATGAATGTGAGGGACTGATAATGGGTGGAGCAATCCTTGAGGTTTATCATGTAGACTTTTGCACTACTGACAAGTAATACACTTTTGGATCATTTCTTGAATATGCTTTTTAAGTTGGGGCCAATAAAAAGTCTCTTAATCTTGCTATAACATGCCCTGACCCTTGAATGGCCTCTATTGGACTTGAGTGCAACTTCCCTATCAATTTAGATCTCAAACTTCTCAAAAAAATGGATCTCAAACCTTCAGGGGGTTCCTATGTATATCCTCCTTTTGTACTTAAGTAATCTCATGGTGCATAGTGTAAAGGGGATTTAAGGTTGTACTGATCATCAGTGCCCAAAAATTTTCCTCCACATCTAGGTCACTGACGTCAAAATTCTGGGTGTTCAGTCTAATTGGCAGTGTACCGGGTCAACTGTAGCCTAGTTAGTGAGTCAATGTCGTATCCCACAAGGAGTGTGTTGGTTAACCACCGATTAGGTTCATACTTTTGATCCAAGTCGCAAATTGTGGAAACGTTGACTGGTGCTTGCTATAATAAACTTGAATGAAAATGGAACTAACCAAGATAATGCTTTGATCCAACGGACTTTCTCAATTATGAATGAGTGGTCACCTACCTTCCTTCCTAAAATGCTCAAGAGCGTGAACCGGTGTGTTCCTAGACTAGCAATCCCCCTTCTTTCGAATACACGAGATCACTCTATGTCTCCTCCTTGACTTAGTCACCCTAAGTCTAATGATTCAACATGATATGCACTTGAACACAAGCCTAGGCTACCCTGGGATAAGAAACCGAATTCCACTCAAGGTCAGTTTTACCTTCCGATTCTTCTACTTCTTTCCCACACTCAATATATCCTTTCGGTTTCTATCAAGTGCGTGTGTGCAAATGTTCGGTAAAAACGAGTTTTACAATTTATAACCGAAACACCCCAAGTATAAGGATCGTAGTATAGGGTGTTTACGGGTCGTCCTAAGGGAGTGGAATGTTTATCGGATTCAAATATAAATCTATATCAATTATGTCACAATTATCTATCTAAACTAAAGCTGAAACTAACTAAAACCTAAGAATTAAAACTAAAACAGGAATAAAAACAAGCAGAAAATAAGAAAACAGAAAAAGGCGGACTGACGTTCACTAAAGTGAACGAGCGTGCGAAACTAAATCTCTGACGAAAGGCGTCGCTATTGCGGACGAGCGTCGATTATGAATGAAGCGAAAAGTGCAGAAAACAAAGAGAAACTAGGGTTTATATAACTAGAACTTAAACTAAACTTGATCTAAACGATTTGATTAAAACAATTAAAGGAAAACACAGCGAGGCGATCAGATTCCACCCATCAACCAACAACTCAACTAGATGATGATTTAGAACATAGTTTTTAGTAGTGATTTATTCACGAATTCAATTAAAAATCTTCAATCAAATTCTAGGGTTTCGTTTATCTTTTCAAACAAACTAAACATGCAATCAACACGAAATCACGAGATTGTTTCCAAACTCTTACTCAACTAATCATGCATAATCTCTTAAAACACAATTAGATGCATTACTTTGAATAAAAGAGAACTTAAATAAACATACTTTCATAAATTTATTCAAGCATAAATTAAACATAGATCGTTTCATCAAATCTTAATTCAATAAAACTTAAACAATACAAAACAGATCCAAAGTAATGAAAAACTACGAAATAAACTCACTACACATAAGCATCGAACTCTCTAGTTGGTTGTGTTGATGATGGGCTTCCTCCGTCGACTCACTTTGCAGAAAGGCTTTTAGCCAACAATCATGTTGAAGATGATTGTTGGATTGGAAAGTTCATCTCTGTGTAAAAAGGCTTGTGGCGCAGCTTTTGGTGTAAAATTGCGATCTCAATTATGTGGTATCAATTAGGGTTAAGAGGTCAGCTTTGCTATATATAGAGTTTTAAGTCGGTTATGACTAAGTCGGCAACGGACGCTGCCTGGTCTTGTGGACGCCCGTCTGGTGGATCTTGACTTTGCTCTGAGACGTCCGTCCCATGCTTTGCGTCCAAACTCTCTCAGATGTGATTTCCTCTCTGGGCCTTCGTCCATGAAATCAAACGCCCGTCCCAGCTGGACGGGATGCGACGCTTCATTTTGGATCGCTTGCTTTGAGGTCGGATTTCATCATCTTTATCCAATTTCTTTGAGCCAATTCCAACTCTATCTTGAATAATTCGACTTGAACTTCATTTATCCTCATTATATGCACGAAAATTAACTCCTACATGATAAATAAACAATGTAAAAATGTAATAAAATCCAAATAATAATAATTCCATTAAATCAACACTTAAAATCATCAATTTTGCATAAAATCATCTTAAAATCATCTTTATTAAATAATTACACTTAAACCCTTAATTCTCATGCAAATTACGCAAATGTGGGGAAAATAATAATGAAATAAACCCTTAATAATCATATAAATATGGCCTTAACAACTCCCCCACACTTAACTTTTTGTACGTCCTCGGACAAAACAATCAAAACTATAGCTCAACTTTATAAATAATCCACATAGATCTCTAACTCACGTAACAAAAGATACAACAACTATAGCAAATGATACCAACACAGAGATAGATTCGGTGTAAGTGTGACAAGCCATTCTCAATCTAACAAGCCTTTCAAAGAAATATCCTCTCGTAAATTCCAATGACTATCCTAGTATGCAGATGATAATAGCTCCACTCAAAGCCTTCCCACGCACTCAAAGTAGGATAATCCCTACAACATATCATGCGGTTCTCACTGGGTATAAGATCCATGATAACAAAGACTTCACTTTATTTTTACTCATCATTTCCAAAATTTTCAAATTTGACGCATATCAGAATGAGCTCTTACCCATCATAGTAGAATAGGACATTTCGAGATAATTGTTTAGGGCCAAATAATAGTGATTTTCATATATATTTTATGAATCAATTTCCCCCATATATGGATTATTTTCATAGATATCGGGCCTTATAGTCAAATATTGAGTAAATGAGGTTTTTAATGATTAAATATGAAAACGTATCGATTTTTATGTTTATTTGATGTTTTTATATTATTTTGGAAATTATTACGTTTTGGTATGTTTTTGATATTTGTAGATACCCAATTAATGATGGAAAAGATGATCCTAAAAGGCTAAATTCGAGATGGAAGAGGATCAATTAAAGATATGGAAGAATAAAAGAGATAAGGAAAGAAATAAATCATGATAAAGATGGAAAAATCAAGAAATTCGATTTCAAGTCAATATGGACGAGCGTCCATCCGCGCACGACAGCGTTCAATAGTGGACGGGCGTTTGGTGAAGTGGACGAGCGTCCTGTAAGAGATTTTACATTCAGAGTCTCCAGACGCAGCTTAAGGCGAACGAGCGTCCAACCCCGTTCGAGAAAGTGGGCGGGCGCCCACATATTCAGACGGGCGTCCGCGCCGCTTTTGTTGAAACCGACTTGAGGTTCTTGTAGCAACCGCCTCGAGTTTTCTATTTAAAGCACAAAGAGCCCCAAACCCTAAATTCATTCGAAATTTCTTCACATCAAAAGAGAGGCCAAGCGCGCGTCTTGAGAGTTTGAAGGCGGTCACCCGAGCCTTATGCTCGGGTGAACCGAGGTTAGATTAGAGTAGATTATGTAGCTTTTCTTTTCGTTTCCATGGTGTTTCAACCATTGTATCCAAGACTATGTGAGTTCTCTTATGATTAATTTAATTCCAGTTTTTCTTCATGACGTTTGATTTAGTTTGTATTTTTCTATGCGATTTGTATGCCATGTGAATTAGAATCGAAAGATTAGGTCACGATTGATGTTTATAATACGGAAGTTGCGTAAACGCTAGATCACCATAGAAAGATAGGGTTTTAGCCATTAATGATGACAAGTTAATGAGTTAGATTCCTAGGTTGTTAGGTTCTTTAAAACGAGAGTTAATTGAATCTACACCCGAGTTTTGTTTGGTAAATCGGTCTCAACACTCGAAAGATGAGAGATAGATAATTGAATTCACTACAAAGTAGGCTTTCATAGCTTGAGAGATAAGTTCACTAAGAGATTAGGGATTTGTGTCTCGTGAAAGGTGAAACCACAAACCTAATTAGAATCATGAGATTAACTAGAATTGAAATCACTTAGGTTTGTACTTTGGTTGTTCCCATGTTTCTTAGGTTAGATTTATTTTGATTGTTCGTTTATGTTTTTCTGTTTTTATGTTTTGTTCTTTCGTTCCTTTTGTTTATTCATTCTTTGAGTAACAATTGAGAGAGTTAATGAAATTAGATTCAACATCCCAATTCCCTGTGGATCGACCCCTTACTTATCTCGCTCTACTATCAACAACCCGGTATTCGGCCGGTTAGGAGTTAGTTTTGCAATTAGGTTAGGGTTTATAAATTTTCTTTTTGTTTAGTGATGCAAAATCCCTCCAACAATAATCCCCTACCTACTCAAATCATAAGGTAGCTTCTCCTGACTGTCGTGAGCTTTTGGTCATCATAGTGGTATAGGACATACGAGGTATACCCTACCGCACTCAAATCATTAACCAGCTTCCGACAAACGTATTTATTAATAATTGCTCACTCACTTTATTCATTCGCTTTTCAAAGTCATAAGTTACATCTCACCTATCACATTCAAACTTTATGATATTCACAGCCCATGGTCTAACTTAGGTGTAACTATACGGACCTTCCTAAGATAAATCATTAAAAATAATGAAAGGATATAATTCAAAAGTCATGCTTCAAAATCAAAGGCTCTCGTGAGTGAAAAACGAAACTATCTCCATAAAAGTAAAACATGCTATAATTATCTCACTAAGTCACATACTATCATCGTTAGAAAACTACAACTAGCAAGCATCTAGTTCCAATCATATGCTCGAGACTCACAAAAAATTTTAAATTTCGCAGAAATTTAACATTCACTCATATTTCAAAGGATATAGCATAAAAACATACTCAATTTACCCCCCACACTTAAATCACATTATGTCCTCGTAATGTGCGTAATAAAAGAAAAAGAAAACTTAGTTTGGTTTCAACAAAGGTTGTCGGATGAAAGTTAGCGGAGGTCAGCCGGAGCATGAATATACCGCGACAACTCGAATAGACAACACTGGACATAAAAGCTTGTGAACTCGCTCAAAAGTATCCGCCACACTCGACATACCATATAATCTCGGGTACACGGGGTTTATGAGCAACACATAACACAAAACACGCACAATGAACGTAAGAGGAATAACCATCAACACAAAATCAACTAAAGTATTATTTCTAAACAATAAAACAACCTAAGAATGAAAAAACAAATAACTAGGTTGCCTCCTGAGGCGCGCTTTTTAATGTCAATAGCTTGACACAGATTCCAAAAGATCAACCCGGATCGGGCCACTTTGGTTTGACTACCGCCACCTCGATGTCGTAATCGGGAGCACCTTTGGGCGGAAATGATTTTCACCACAACAACAAGTCAAGTGTGCTATAAGATCATTAAACTTTTCTCTCCAAACTACACCGACTCTCTTCTTCTTGTTCTTCTTGGATGATAGGCATAGACATAGTGGTATGATCAGAAGTCTCAACAGAAGGTACCTTACGGGTGGATATAGGAACGTCATCATCATCTGACTCAAAGAAATAAGATGGAATCTCCTCACAAATCAGGACATCTGTACTCTCATCTCGTCTTTGGAAATAAAGAATCTCAGGCTTTTCCTTTGGTTGCCCAAAATATTTCTTAAGTCTATGACCATTCACTTTGAAAGCTTGATTACCATACCCGTTCAAAGTAATTACTCCACTTGGATTAACCTCGAGAATCTCAAAGGGACCAGACCATCTAGACTTTAGCTTACCAGGAAACAAATGAAGTCTGGTATTATAGAGTAAAGCCATTTCACCAACTTTGAATTCTCGGTCCTTGATCTTAGCGTCATGAAGTATCTTCGTTCTCTCCTTGCTGAGTTTAGCATTCTCGTACGCTCTGAGTCGGAATTCGTCGAGCTCGTTCAACTGTAACAACCTTTTCTCCCCACAGAGTTGGCTATCGAAATTTAAGAATTTAATTGCCCAGAAAGCTCTGTGTTCAAGTTCGACAGGTAAATGACAAGCTTTGCCATAGACCATTTGGAAGGGTGACGTGCCCATCGGGTTTTAAATGCGATCGATAAGCCCACAACGCGTCATCCAACTTAAGACTCCAATTAGATCGATTATTGTTCACGGTCTTCTCCAAAATTCTTTTCGGGCTCCGGTTGCTTACCTCGACTTGGCCACTAGTTTGAGGATGATATGGTGTACCAATCTTATGTTTGACACCATACTTCTCAAGGATCTTGTCAAGCGGCGCATTGCAAAAGTGAGTACCTTCATCACTAATGAGTGCTCTCGACGGCCGAATCTAGTAAAGATATTCTTTTGCAAGAATTTCTTTACAACCTTGTGATCATTAGTTTGAGTAGCTATGGCCTCGACCCACTTTGAAACATAATCCACACAGACGAGGATATACTTATTACCACATGAGGATGGAAAGGGTCCCATAAAATCTATGCCCCAAACGTCGAAAACTTCGCATTCAAGAATGGGCTTAAGTGGCATTTCCATCCTACTACTCGCCGTCCAGTTCTCGCACCTATCACAACCTTTACAAAAGGCTTCGCATCCTTAAACAGAGTCGGCCAAGTAGAATCCAGCTTGAAGGATCTTTGCAACCGTCTTTGGTGTTCCATAGTGACCTCCGGTAGGACCGCTATGGCATTGTTCTAAGATATCCCACTGATCATGCTCAGGAACACACCGTCGAAGCAACCCGTCTTTACAGACTCTGAACAAATAAGGATCTTCCCATACGAGATATTTGAGATCAGAAAAGAACTTCTTCCTCTCCTGATACGTCATATCCTCTAAATGACCACTCGCTAAATAGTTGACGTAATCAGCATACCACGGCCTAACCGTTTCAAGCTTCATCAATTGCTCAGTTGGAAAATCAATGCCTATATCACTGTGAGTCTCTGCACCCTCATTTACTAAGCGAGATAAATGATCAGCCACAATATTCTCACTACCTTTCTTATCTTTAATCACAAGGTCAAACTCTTGTAGAATTAAAATCCATCTAAGTAACCTTGGTTTGGCATCTGCTTTATCCATAAGGTAGCGTAAAGCTGCATGATCTGTCCATACAATCACTTGAGATCCTAGAAGATAACTTCTAAACTTGTCAATGGCAAAAACAACAGCTAAGAATTCCTTCTCGCTTGTGGTATAATTGCATTGAGCCGGGTTCAAGGTACGACTCGCATAATAGATGGGCCTGAACCTTTATCAACTCTTTGACCCAAAATCTGCGCTTTCACGCGTAATTAGAGGCATCGCACATCAACTCGAAAGGCTTGGTCCATCGGGTGCTACTAAAATAGGGGCAATCGATAAGCTTATCTTTCGGACAATTGAAAGCTTCTTTGCACTTCGCATCGAACAAGAAATCTACATCATCTTTCAAAAGATTTGATAAAGGCTTGGCAATCGTAGAAAAGTCTCGAATAAACCGCCTGTAGAAGCCAACATGACCTAGAAAACCTCGTACCTCTTTCACTATCTTAGGGTACGTCATCCTTTCAATGGCTTCAACCTTAGCCTTATCAACTTGAATACCAGCATTGGACACCTTATGTCCCAAAACGATTCCTTCATCAACTAGAAAATGGCATTTCTCCCAGTTAAGCACCAGATTCTTCTCAACGCAACGTTGGAGCACCATATCTAGGTTCTCTAAAATTTCATCAAAACTATCGCCGTGGCGAGAAGTCGTCCATGAAGACTTCCATGCATTTCTCAACAAGTCCATCAAAATGGCCAACATACACCGTTGAAAAGTCGCGGGTGCATTGCATAGACCGAATGGCATTCTACGAAAAAGCAAAAGTACCAGATGGACATGTAAACGTGGTCTTCTCTTGGTCATTGGGGTCAATGGCTATCCGGAAGTAACCGAGTATCCATCAAGGAAACAATAATACTTATGACCACTCGATCGCTTCAATAAGTCGGGTCAATGAAGGGTAGGGAAAGTGGTCCTTGGCGGTAACCTCATTAAGTCTACGATAGTCAATACAGACTCAGAGCCATCACGAGTCGTAAGGCAACTTCCTCCCTTTTTCATTCTTTTTTCGACCGTGATTCCGCCTTCTTTGGCACAACTTGAGTAGGGGTGACCCACTCGCTATCGGCGATTGCATAGATGATTCCCATGTCGAGCCACTTTATCACTTCTTTCTTGACAACCTCCTGCATATGCGGATTCAGTCTTCTCTCGAGGTTGTCTAACCTTTTAGCTCCTCTTCCGTTCGGATTTTATGCATGCATATGTCCGGGTGATCCTCGGATATCACCCACTTGCCAACCGAACGCGAGGATGTTTTTCTTAAGCACTTCTATCACCGTGCTTCTTGCTCTTGGTCGAGTTTCAAGAAATGATCAAAGGCAATTTATCTCCATCCTTAAGAAAGATATACTTAAGGTGTTTGAAGCGGTTTGAGCTCTAAATCGAGAGGTGGTTGCTCAATACTAGACTTTAACGGACCACCTTTCTCCTTATGAGCTTGAAGTGGTTGACAAGAGAACACCTCATCTTCCCGAGGCTCAACCCCAAAGTGCACTGGATCAAATCATCCATCGGAATCCTCCGGTCAACACTTGCTTCCTTTTTCTTGTGATCGATCATTTTTCTTAACTCTTCATCTTTAAGCTCTTCTCGCCACTCTTCCCAATCATCTACTTCCCAATGAGTAGCTTCTCTCCAAAACTCTACCTCGTCCCCAACTACCCATCGAGCTTCTTCTTCACCAGGATGAAGTCTTCCTCGACTCAGCTTCTTTGAAATCATCGTTTGTTGTTTGGGCATCTCCATGCTTCTAACTCAATAATGAGCCTAGTGTGAGCGAGTGAAGATGGCTCGTCAATGCCTACGGCTTGAAATGAATTAGAAGATGGTCCGCAGTCAGCCGGATCCTCTATGTCCATGACTTCAAAAACACCTATCTCTGTAAGCTCCATTGCATCTTCATAATAGGCATCTCCGCCGTCCTCATATATGGCTTCGACAAACGATATTTCATCAATTACGGCTCTTTCAGGATGTGTCCCTCGTGTGAAGGTGACAGATGTGTCACCGACTCTAAGAGTAATCTGTCCTTTGCAGAAGTCGATGAGAGCATTGGAAGTGTCCAAAAAGGTTCGGCCTAGAATTAGAGGCATTTCCTTATCAGGTGGATAATCTAGGATAACCCGATCGGTAGGGAAGACCAAATGTTCAATTTGAAGGAGAACATTAGCTACACAACCGGGCCGCAATGATTTACTAGATTTGTCTACCATCCAAGAGAAATGGGGCGTTCTCGCATTCTTTGTCTAGCCCGAGCTTCTTGCATACATTCAATGGCATCACATTGATGGAGGCCCCTGAGTCGCATAAAACATTTTCGAACAAATGGCCTTCAATCTCACAGAGATTGAAGGTGCGCTTGTGGTCACCTCGCTAACAAATGACTTTTTGTGAAACCATTGCACAATCTTCTCGAAACACTTCTTCACCATCCACTGAAGCTTTCTCTTGCTCCTGAGAATTCTTTAAGATACTTAGTACATTTAGGCATTTCTGACAATACCTCGGCTAAGGGCATACTCACTTTAGTGTCCCTAAGTATCCTCCTCACTCCAAAGATATTGCTTGTCATTAGTGAGGGCTTTCTCTTTCATTTTTGGTGGATAAGGAAGGGCTTTATCATTCCCTGTAGCTTGATTCTTTATCGCCTCATCCTCCCTATCCTTCCATCTCACAAACTTTTCTTCCTTTTTCTTAGTCAGGGGTACAGCCTCCTGACTCTCCTTCCTTTCCTCTTCATCAGAATCATTGTCGCCCTCCGAAGAATTGTCACTAAGCTCCTCCTCATCGTTGCTTTCTTCGGCATGTGGTTTCAGATTTCCCCCTCCTGAACTCATGGCGTCAGGAGGGGCTACTCGTTTCCCGACATCTTGCCGGGTCCAGCCTGTTTACCACTTCTCAACGTTACTTCATTCAACTCCTCTTCTTGCCCATACTCCCACCGAGGTGTAATGGCGGTGCAAACATTCACATCGACTTTGGATTTCTCTCGGTATAACTCGGAAGTTTACCGTGAGGTCTCGCTTGCTTGCCGGGTCTCGCCATTTGACCAACTTGTCTCTCAATTGCTTTAACACTAGTAGACGAGAGTCTTCACCATGTCTACCACTCATCGAATTTGTGTTGAGGACACATGAGGTGGTATGATTGTTGTTCTCGAGTTTGATTCCAACCACCTTGAGGCCTTTGGGAGTTCTGAATCGGCCTTTGATAGTTCGAGTTAAAAGAATTCGAATTTGAAGGGCCAGGTGGTAACTTGGCTTGATTGAAGTTTTGTCTTTGAAATCTGAATAGTTAGTTACGGTTGAAGTTTCGGAAGGTTGGTTTTGATTATCCATTAAATTTACTTCTTCCGTCATCTCCGTTCCTACCGCATTCCCGGATCGGAAGGTCGTCGAAGATTGGCCACCGCTTGCTTATCAATTCCATCCGAGCAACCAACGACTTTGTATCGGGGCCCTTTGCGATTCCTTCTTTCTTAACAACATTGGTCTTCTTGGGAGTCGACCACATATTGTTCTTGGCGATGGTCTCGGCCACTCTGTAGCGCCTCATCACCTCCCCTAAGAAGGATCCATGAGCCGTGAGTCAAGATAATCTCTATTAGGTTGAGAGACTCCTCTCGTAAAATAGTTCCAACAACTCATGTCTATCATATCCGTGATTGGGGCACTTCCTCATCAACAGATTTAATCTCTCCCAAGCCTTGCCAACAGCCTCATCCTCCATCTCGCTCAAACGTAGCTATTTCCCGTTTCATCTCCATAATCTTGCCTGGTGAAACCCACTTAAGAGCGAAGGCTCTTTTGACATCATTCCATGTATGGAGGGAATGATGTGCTAACGACTTAAACCATCTCGCTTGCTTCACCTTTTAAAGCAAAAGGAAATAGCTTCAACTTTACGATCTCGTAATCAACACCAGGATAATGGCACGCTTCACGATTTGTACGAATGTGGACAAGAAGTCGTGTGGATCTTCCCGAGCGATTACCATGGAAAGAGCTATTCTCGAACTCAGAGCAACTACTCCGTTCTTTAGATCAAAGTTCACTCCTCCCATGTCGGGAGGACGAATAGTCTATGCCCTTCGAGAAAATCTTGATTTAGATATGGAGTGTAGGGTCCTGGTTCAACTGATTAAGTTTGGTTTTGGCGGAATTGTTGAAGTTGTTGATTTATGCCGACTTGATCGATTCTCGCCGCTTCGCAGAGCTTGCATTTGTTGAAGGAGTAAATTTAATCGAGCTTGGGGGTCGATTTGGAATTGGTGGATCTTGATCCGCCATTTTGTCCAAATCGGGAGAAGCCTTCTTCTAAGGATAGATCGTTCGTGCTCGTGGATCAAAGATCGAAGTCCTTCTTACTTCTCGTTTGCATAAACCGTAAGAAAGGAAAGGAAGAAATCAACCCTTTGGGGTTGATTAGAACAGAGTTTAGAAAAGATTAGATGGTTTAGAGGGAGAAAAGAAAAGAGAAGAAAGAAAAGAAGTGATGATTGAACAGACTGAATCGGCGTCCCATGTTAGTGGACGTTCGTTCGTAATCGAACGCTGCTTCGATTTAATGAACGTTCGTTCGAGGACGAGATTGAGGCGGACGGGCGTTCAAGTTGTTGAACGCTGTTCGATCACGAAAACCTAAAAACTAAGGTTACGTAAATTAAAACGAGATAAAAATAAAAGCGAAAAAGACTTATGGAAATAAAATCAAACAAATCTATAATTACGGAAATGTATCTAAGCTATAAAAAAAAGGTAAGGAAAATAATTGAAAGAAAATCAAATAAAATAAAAACAAGAATAAATGTAATCCTAAAATTAAACGAAATGGAAAAGAAACCTACCTACGAAAAGTTTAAAAACAAGAAAAACACTAAGACGGCGGTAAAAAAAAACGTGTTGAAACCTTCTAGGGCCAAAATAGAGGGAAAACAGTGGATTTTGACCTCGAAAACGCACTGAACGGCCTACGGCGGTTCACCATGTCGTCGGCGTCGGACGAAGCTTTCCGAATTGGGGTCCTGCGTCCAAACGGACACTCGAGCGAAAATTATGGCCAAAATACTACACGCGTGCTAAAAGCGACCCTTTTGACACGTAAAATCGTCCTATGAAGAATCCGACAACCGTTACCGACTCCCGCAACGGCGCCAAAAACTTGTTCGGTAAAAGCGAGTTTTACAATTTATAACGAAACACCCCAAGTATAAGGATCGTAGTATAGGGTGTTTACGGGTCGCCCTGAAGAGTGGAATGTTTATCGGATTCAAATATAAATCTATATCAATTATGTCACAATTATCTATCTAAACTAAAGTCAAAAACTAACTAAAACCTAAACCTAAGAATTAAAACTAAAACAGAAATAAAAACAAGCGAGAAAATAAGAAAACAGAAGATGCGACTGACGTTCACTAAAGTGAACGAGCGTCTGAAACTAAATCTCACTTGACGACGGCGTGCGCTATTGCGGACGAGCGTCGATTATGAATCAAGCGAAAAAGTGCAGAAAACAAAGCAGGAAACTAGGGTTTATATAACTAGAACTTAAACTAAACTTGATCTAAACGATTTGATTAAAACAATTAAAGGAAAACACAGCGAGGCGATCAGATTCCACCCATCAACCAACAACTCAACTAGATGATGATTTAGAACATAGTTTTTAGTAGTGATTTATTCACGAATTCAATTAAATATCTTCAATCAAATTCTAGGGTTTCGTTTATCTTTTCAAACAAACTAAACATGCAATCAACACGAAATCACGAGATTGTTTCCAAACTCTTACTCAACTAATCATGCATAATCTCTTAAAACACAATTAGATGCATTACTTTGAATAAAAGAGAACTTAAATAAACATACTTTCATAAATTTATTCAAGCATAAATTAAACATAGATCGTTTCATCAAATCTTAATTCAATAAAACTTAAACAATACAAAACAGATCCAAAGTAATGAAAAACTACTTAAATAAACTCACTACACATAAGCATCGAACTCTAGTTGGTTGTGTTGATGATGGGCTTCCTCCGTCGACTCACTTTGCAAGGCTTTTAGCCAACAATCATGTTGAAGATGATTGTTGGATTGGAGAAGTTCATCTCTGTGTAAAAGGCTTGTGGCGCAGACTTTTTGGTGTAAAATTGCGATCTCAATTATGTGGTATCAATTAGGGTTAAGAGGTCAGCTTTGCTATATATAGAGTTTTAAGTCGGTTATGACTAAGTCGGCAACGGACGCTGCCTGCAGTCTTGTGGACGCCCGTCTGGTGGATCTTGACTTTGCTCTGAGGCGTCCGTCCATGCTTTGCGTCCAAACTCTCTCAGATGTGATTTCCTCATGGGCGCCGTCCATGAAATCAAACGCCCGTCCATGGACGGGATGCGACACGCCTTCAATTTGGATCGCTTTGAGGTCGGATTTCATCATCTTTATCCAATTTCTTTGAGCCAATTCCAACTCTATCTTGAATAATTCGACTTGAACTTCATTTATCCTCATTATATGCACGAAAATTAACTCCTACATGATAAATAAACAATGCAAAAATGTAATAAAATCCAAATAATAATAATTCCATTAAATCAACACTTAAAATCATCAATTTTGCATAAAATCATCTTAAAATCATCTTTATTAAATAATTACACTTAAACCCTTAATTCTCATGCAAATTACGCAAATGTGGGGAAAATAATAATGAAATAAACCCTTAATAATCATATAAATATGGCCTTAACAGCAAACTAGGGTTAATTACTTCCTAGATTGCTATCAAAATTATCAAGTAAAAGAAGGTTCAACACTCCAAGAGACTCAAATGTAAAACTACCAACTCATTCACAATCAAAAGAATCCATCTTCACTTCACATTATCTTGGCTAGTGTGAAAACTGGCCACTCATAGTTATGAGCCTAACTATGTCAAGGTTAGAGTTCATAACCATAAGAACAATTAAATCAAAGTAAAGGCTAAGAATTATACCAATCACAAGATATCAACTTGAAAAAGGAAAACTTGCATTCAATCTTCAAAAGCTCCAATGAAGAGAGTGTATCCGAAAAGCTACAAACTTGTCCAAATAGAATTCATCCAAGATATCAAACAAGAATTCTTAATGTTTACACTTATAATTTAAAAGCTAAAGTTGCGGTGATTTTGGCTAGATGAGCCTTGAAAGTGGAAGTGCCTTCAAGATGGAGAAAAGTGTATATTTTTTCAGTCCCCCTCGAAATGAAGTTAAGAATAAGCTTTAAAACTTGAAATCCGGGTCTTTCGGCGCCACCCGGCGTGCATTAAAGCGTGCACGACTTCGACGAGTAGTTGGATGTGTCGGACTCATTAATCTTTCGCCGCATTCTCAATCATCAAAATCCGCGCCCACCGATCGTGAGACTCGGCGTGCGCCGACATTCTACTCTTAGCTTGATTCTCTAACTTCTTCAACAAGAAACCTCTCTAAAGCTTGATGGGTTGTTCCAAGACCTTCCAAAACTCGTATCTAAACTGGGTATCTGCAAAACAAAGCCAAAAACGATACCCCACATAATTCTGATAACAAAAAGGTGGCATAAAAGCCTAAAAATATGGGATTAGATACTTAAAACCTATTTACAACACTTGATCAATTTCATAACATAATTGCATGAATTTGATAGAAAAGCGTCACTAAAAGCTTGAGAAGTTGGAAAAAATTACTTCATTCGGTTGACTTACATCAGTCACCTTGTAGTTGGATGTTACTTCTTGCATCAAAGAAGAGGATATTGTGCTCACAACACACGGTGATTGATGGGAGTCAACTTCACTGCACTTTTGTATGTGATCTAGCCCCCGTTTATCACTTTATTGGCATGTTTCGGGTAGATTTAGACCTGTTTGAGTGTAATATCGAGGGTTATGTGCACGGGGAGTTAAACTGTCATAGATAGTAAACTCCGCCTTTTTTGATGATATTTAACTCTTTTCCAAGCACTTTTGTCTTGCGGAATTACGCGTGGTGTTTGTTCGTATATGTTATTGCAAGACATATGTGACTCGAGGACCCGGAAGGCGATGTTTTGGAATGAGGGACATGTTCGTGGCATGAAAGTAGAACGTAAGTGGAAGAAAAGTCAAGTTTGGAGTGAAGTCAAGGCAAACTGGCGTTTGCCCTACCCAAACTAGCGTTTGAATCAAGCTTAGGCCAAATAGGCGTTTGGAAGATGCAAACTGGCATTTAATAGAAGTGGCATTGATACTGAAAGTTGGGTTTTGAGGCAACCGAGCGTCCAAATCACCCCAAACGCACGTTTAGATGGGTTCGGCCCGAATCAAGAAAGATCGTATAAGACAAACTAGCGTCCAAGGTAGGCCAAACTTTCGTTCCTGGAAGGAGGAACCCTAATCAAGAATCAGATCTCCAGGCAGACGAGCGTCCACCAGAAGGGCAAACGCTCGTTTGACGCCGACAGCAGCTGATTTCACCGTATCTGCCATTAATCTTTATTTTGACCCATCTTGGGGGCAGTTTCTGGTAAATTTGTCTTCATAAAAGTTGTAGGTAATTGAACGCTCTTTCCAACGCATCTTGAATTGTTCAAATCGGAGCTCCACACAAAAAGTTATCACCAATTTACTGAAGACAAGTTAAATGGGCCAAGTTGGTCGGCCCAACTAGGTCAAGGTCGCGATTTTTGCCTATTTAAGAGCAGCTAAACCTAAGGGAATAGATATTCTGACTTTTATTGGCCTAGAGTGAGCTCGAGGACGGCTTAGGTGCTCAACCCAGCCGCTCCGGCGGTTGTTATGACAGGTTGACATCTAAATGGTCGGATTAGAGCTCTGGACTAGACTCCGTATTTCAATTTATTAGTTTAGATTTTTTATATATATAGTAGAATACGATATTCGATCGATAGCTTGGTGGAGTTCGTGCCTGGGATCATTGTATGAATTAAAGTTTGATATCTTTTACTGATTTGGGATTCAAAAGTCTTGATATACAATGTTTTGATCTTCATTATTGTGAGTTTCCTTATTTCGATTTGTTTTCTCTCAATATGGTTTTGATTGTGTAGATTATTAGTTTGATGAAATTGACTCTGAATAAAAGTCTTGATTCAGATCCTTGTTTATGCCGTGAAATAATAAATGCTTCGATCTTTTGTCTTGTTCACATACTCTTTGCCCTCTGATTTTAACACAAATTTTATATTCGACTCAATCTCCTCGTGGGATCGACCTCGGACTCTGAACGCACTACCTATGATCGACCCGGTTCACTGCCGGTTAGAAAGTGAGTTTTGCCTAAGGTTTTGAGTTTTATAAATTGTATTTGATCGAGCCGGATTGCGAAATCTCTACTTATCAAATTGGCGCCGTTGCCGGGGAAGATTGTTTTAAAGTCGATATAAAAAATTGTGTTAGGTCAAGTGAGCGAAAAAAAACGAAAACATTTTGATATTATGTGCTTAGACTAGGTTTGAATGCAATTTTGGTACTCAACCCAATCCCTTTATGGGGTTGTTATATTAGGTTGATATCTTGTAGATTGTCCTAGAACTTGGGCCTAGGTTTTTATCATCTTGTTTTATTTAGATTTCGATAGGAGCCATGGGGTGCTGAAGTGATATTGTCCTGAACTCGGATTGAATACGACTTTGGTACTTAGCCTCTTCGGAGGGTGATATCTTGTAAGTCCGGCTAGAACTGGGGCTTAGGGCCTTCGACTACCATGACTTTTTGAGGGGTCTAAAATATCATATGTGTGTGTGTGTGTGTGAAGGGTTTTAAAAAAACCAAAAAAAAAAACAAAAAAACTGGTCGGTTTGATAATGGTGTTCCTTTCAGATTGTGCTCTGGAAAAAAGAGTTGGGATATTTTGTAGAAGATATTTAATAATTCAGTTCTCTAAGTTTATTATGATGACTTTTCAAGGATAAGCGTTCTGTTTGAATCTTGGGATGGAGTTTTGTTTGAATCTTAAACTGTTGTGATTTTCTTTTGACTTTGTTTTAATGAAAGGATGAAATGGAGACTTTTGTGCGATTTTTTTTAAAACAAAATTAAAAAAAAAATTAAAAAAAAAAAAGCAAACCTATTTTGGAATAAAGCAAGCTTAGTTATGTCTAAGCGGAATTCACGATGAATACAGTGAGGAAATATTTGATTGTGATACATGCTTTCACTACTCGACATGGATGTTTTAATGTGACCCTCTGTGGCCTTTATATGAGATGCGTAGGTGTTCTGTTCTTTTACCTTTATGGTTATTTTTCCATCTATAGCGGTCCATGTTGAGTGATTGTTTGTGTTTCGAGTCTACTGATGTGGCATGACTTCTTTATTTTCTATCCCAGTGTATCTGATGCATACTTTTGGCACGTAGACCACGTCCCGTGCATGTGTTTGCGTTGTTTTCTATCTATGTGACTTTAGGTACACGGGATGCGCATATAAGAAGATGTCACGAGATTCATTCACGCCTTTCTGCCGGGTCTAAAGCTAAGTCTTCTTTCTCTTTCATTCACACACTGAGGACATTGTTTCATTCAAAGTGTGGGGTGGTAGACTTAGCTTGGTTTGAGTTGTATGTTTAAATGTGCCAGTTCAGTATTATACTTAGTCTGTGTCCGTTTTCGAGTCAGATTTTAAAATTTTCCAAGGTTTTAACGTCCGTTTGCATGTTTAAACTTCACATTCTCTTGGTAAACGACTTAGAGAAGTAGTAAATGCTTATAGAAAGACGCTAGGTTTATCTTATAAACGGAAGTTCTTTTGCACGTTTAGCTTCAATTTCATGGGCCTTAGGATCTAGTGAACGATTATGGTAGAATTGAGCACAATTCGACTGCCTAGATCCCATTTTGTAACTTCGAGGCGAAATAGAAGGATTGACCTTGGTAAGACACGGGATGAAAGTCCTGGCGCTTCTTTGACACAACCAGAGCCAAATAAGCCAAAATCCTAACATTATACCCTCGTACCCCCTCTAAGCCTTGAATAGGATGGTCTGACCACCGCCCGACATTTAGCCATTTGGTTACATAGCCTATATTATCCCTAACCCTGAGCTTTATTATTGGTCACGTTTCTTTGATTACCCTACGAGTGGACTTAGATGTTGCTTTAGACACACTTGCTGAAGAGGGAGAGGGTACGTGTTTCGAGAAGAGGTGGTTAGTACGAGCTAGTATTTTGAAGGGGAGGAGCTCGAGTTATCTATTGATGAGGCCGTTGGTTCGAGAAAGAAAGAAAGTCTGAAGAAAGAAGAAAAAAGAAAAAACAAGAAAAGAAAAGTGAATCGAAAAATTGAAAAAATTGAATAAAGTGTGAATAAAGAAAATCGAAGGTGTTTTGGTGTTAGTTGATTTGTTTTGAGAAGAAAGACGTAAGATGATTAGGTTCACTCGTGTTTTCTGAACTCCAGTCCCAAATTTCCTTTTAGCCCCTGTCCCGAGCTTAGCGTTATAACCCTCCAAGTCCTACTGGACCGTGTTTAGCCTTGGTTGGTCCCGATTAGTGGAGATGTTATTAAAATGAGCTTTAGTGTAGTCGCGATAGCTAAGCGTCTATAATCCGAACCGGTGATTTGGTCTATGACTTGGGAGCAATTTTCACACATACACATTCCGTTTGTCTGATAACGATTGAGTCAATATGTTTGCATTAACTATATTTCTTATCTTTTACCTTGGCAATGTGAGTGGTTTTATACGCGTTTGTGAAGTTGATCCCTTGGTCTCTTTTAATACGCATGTTTACTCAAGGACGAGCAAAGGCTAAGTGTGGGGTAGTTGATGGGAGTCAACTTCACTGCACTTTTGTATGTGATCTAGCCCCCGTTTATCACTTTATTGGCATGTTTCGGGTAGATTTAGACATGTTTGAGTGTAATATCGAGAGTTATGTGCACGGGGAGTTAAACTGTCATAGATAGTAAACTCCGCCTTTTTTTTGATGATATTTAACTCTTTTCCGAACACTTTTGTCTTGCAGAACTACGCGTGGTGTTTGTTCGTATATGTTACTGTAGGACTTAGGTGACTCGAGGACCCGGAAGGTGATGTTTTGGAATGAGGGACATGTTCGTGGCACGAAAGTAGAACGTAAGTGGAAGAAAAGTCAAGTTTGGAGTGAAGTCAAGGCAAACTGGCGTTTGCCCTACCCAAACTAGCGTTTGAATCAAGCTTAGGCCAAAATGGCATTTGGAAGATGCAAACTGGTGTTTAACAGAAGTGGCATTGATACTGAAAGTTGGGTTTTGAGGCACCGAGCATCCAAATCACCCCAAACGCACGTTTGGATGGGTTCGGCCCAAATCAAGAAAGCTCGTATAAGACAAACTAGCGTCCAAGGCAGGCCAAACGCTCGTTCCTGGAAGGAGGAACACTAATCAAGAATCAGATCTCTTGGCAGACGAGCATCCACCAGAAGGGCAAACGCTCGTTTGGCGCCGACAGCAGCTGATTTCACCGTACCTGTCCATTAATCTTTATTTTGACCCATCTTGGAGGCAGTTTCTGGTAAAGTCGTCTTCATGAAAGTTGTAGGGAATTGAACGAGCTTTCAAACGCATCTTGAATCGTTCAAATCGGAGATTTACACAAAAAGTTATCACCAATTTACTGAAGACAAGTTAAATGGGCCAAGTTGGTCGGCCCAACTAGGTCAAGGTCGCGATTTTTGCGTATTTAAGAGCAGCTAAATCTAAGAGAACAGATATTCTGACTTTTATTGGCCTAGAATGAGCTCGAGGCCGGCTTAGGTGCTCAACCCAGCCGCTTCGGCGGTTGTTATGACAGGATGACATCTAAATGGTCGGATTAGAGCTCTGGACTAGGCTCCGTATTTCAATTTCTTAGTTTAGATTTTTTATATATAGAGTAGAATACGATATTCGATCGATAGCTTGGTGGAGTTCGTGCCTGGGATCATTGTATGAATTAAAGGTTCATATCTTTTGCTGATTTGGGATTCAAAAGTCTTGATCTACAATGTTTTGATCTTTATTATTGTGAGTTTCCTGATTTCGATTTGTTTTCTCTCAATATGGTTTTGATTGTGTAGATCATTAGTTTGATGAAATTGACTCTGGATAAAAGTCTTGATTCAAATCCTTGTTTATGCCGTGAAATAATAAATGCTTCGATCTTTTGTCTTGTTCACATACTCTTTGCCCTCTGATTTTAACACAAATTTTATATTCGACTCAATCTCCTCGTGGGATCGACCTCAGACTCTGAACGCACTACCTACGATCGACCCGGTTCACTGCCGGTTAGAAAGTGAGTTTTGCCTAAGGTTTCAAGTTTTATAAATTGTATTTGATCGAGCCCGATTGCGAAATCTCTGCTTATCAGTGATCCCTAAACATGACATTGTATGTACAAGGCATCAACCACTACATTTCCACTTCTCTTTTTGTACACAATAGTGAAATCCAACCCAAGTAACTTGGTCATCCTTTTTTTGTTGTAGTGCAGTAGTGGTCCAAGAATCCAGAATGAACTTCATACTCCATTGACCAAAGGCCTGCCTTGAATAAATGAACATGAAGCTTCTGATACGTTTGGTTCCGGCACCGGATGTACTCTTCCATAGAGTTGAAGTCCGGGACTGTCGGAAGGGTATGAATGGCTTGTGCTTTGAGGAATTAGCATTCCTCAATGTCTGTGTATGTGCTAGACCTTATCCGTATCTAGTGGTCTAGGAAAGAGAGTAGTAGAGGTGAGGGAGATTACTTGAAAATACTTAGGTGGCTAGTTAATAATTAATAACAAACGTACTTGTGCAGTTAAAAGACTAAACATCAATCCATTCTTGGTAAGGCACAAGTTCATATCGCGATGTGTGGGCGGTCAGATAAAGTGAATAACTCCGTAAGTCTTCTAGACTCGAAGTGCGGAGGAACTTAACCCCGTAAGTCTATTCGACTCAATGTGCGGAGGGACTTCGCCGAACGCGTGCACTATCGGGCTTTCCCCCGTGGCTATTGGTGTGATCCACCAATAGGTTGCACCCAGATACTTCATGGTGAGTAGCACCATGCGTAGTACCCTTGAATGCTGATGTAACAAAGATAAGCTAAGCTAGAAACAGTTAGTCATGACATGTTGATGAACATAAAGTGAACCATAGAATTGAGTCGGTCACATAAAGATAACTTAATTAAGTTTAAGCACCTTTTCGTTGTAAGACCTAGTTATACATTAACTTCTTCCTCTTGCTAAGTAATTTGTACTTACCTCAATTGCATGTTTTGTTGTATGTTTTTGGGATGAGAAGACGAACATGTTGATCTTGAGCTCGTTGAGGAGTTTGATGATGATATGTGATGGAGATGCTCGGGGATGTTTCCTTGTTGTTTTAGTTTATAAACATTGTACTAGATTATGTTGTATCTTATCTTTAAAGATCATGTTGTATTATTTTCAAGTTTGTAAGACAAGTGTTGAATCGTTTGCTTTGAACATCATACGTTGTAAGGTTTATATCGTTGTTGTAAGTTAAGCTTTCTATCTTTAGTATGTTGTAATCTACTCTTAGCAGCATTTGCGATGCTTTGCCGAGTCTTTTTTTAGCTTCCGTTTGCTAAACTCGATACGACGTAGTAGAAGCTTACGTATAATATTGATTATATTTAATATTATACGTGCCGAGCATTTCGTTTCCGGATAAGGACTCGGTATCTGGAGCGGGGCGTTACAAGTAGTTTGGAAATTTCTGAATAATCAAGATAATAAGATTGCCATTTTTTGTTGCTGTTTTATAATTTTTATTTTTACATTTGGCCGATCCAAAATGACAATTGTCTCATGCATGTGGATGTTTTATTGTTGTTGTTGTCACTATAACCCCCAGGCCCCGGGCCTGATAGTGCTAAATGAGTCATAAATGGGCTGGTCAACTGCTTAGACCGCCGTCCTCACTTGGTCTAAAAGGGCTAACCTGAGTTGACAAGACCTTTATGTCTCACACTTATGGGGGTGAACATTCTACTATTTTTCCTATGTGGGACTTTACATTCTCCCCCCTTATAAGGGACTAGCGTCCTCGCCAGGACGACCAAGACTGTTCCCGGATCGTCCCTACCAGAGGTAACTAGAGGCCATCCTTACACCGTCTTCTTGTACGGTGCAGCGCATAGTTCCGTCTGATAGTCGGCTCAATACCATTCTCAGAACACCCTGCACCACGGGCTGGTAGCTCTAAATGAGTCATAAATGTACAGTCAACTTCTTAGACCGCCGCCCTCTCTTGGTCTAAAAGGGCTAAGCCGAATAAGGTTTGTTACAAATAAGGTTTGTTACATCAATACCAAAGGACACTGTGTATGGTGAGAATGCACCGAGACATATTAAGCACCTCTCAAGGGGGCATGGACTTAGGCCTCCAAGTGGAAAATTACACGTTGGCCCTTGACACATAACTCAAAAAGGGGTTGTAAGAATCCCATGCTTCAATTTAGAAACGTGCCTTACCAATGATATTGACGTTTTAGTTTTTAGACAACCACATATGTATTTACGAGTTTAGATCTAACCACATATGTGGTTGTCTAAAAGCTAAAACGTCAATATCATTGGTAATGCACGTTTCTAAATCGAAGAATGGGATTCTTACAGCCCCATTTTGAGTTATATGTCAAGGGCCAACGTGTAATTTACCACATGGAGACCTAAGTCCATGCCCCCTTGAGAGGTGCTTAATATGCCTTGGTGCATTCTCACCATGAATAGTGTCCTTTGGTATTGATGTAACAAACCTTATTTGTGTGAGGATATACTACGGAGCTAGCTAGTAGAGGGTGAGAGAGCTCTACTATTACAACCTATGTGGTAGTGATTGTAGATGATGCCATGTTATATGTATCTGCCTTCATTGCTATATATATTGTACCGTTTCTTCTACCCCTCACTAAGTACGTATGTACTTACCCCCTCTTCTCTCTTGTCCCCACCCCGAGAAGGTGGTGTTTTTGTAGGTTGTTTTCGGGGCCACTGAGGAGTGACTCGGAGATGATGCCGATGACGTCTATTGTTATTTACCTTCAGTATTTCAATTTGGGTATAGATCCTCTCATCATTGTATTGATAGAAAATGATGATTTGAGTTTATGGTTATCAATAGTTGTAATGGACACATTGTATTTAATGGTTAAAGATAATCTTGATGAGGTAATAGTTGCGCGCTGTTTACGTTCGATCGTATTAGTAGTTGTTTTAAGTACCGAGTCGATCGTTTTTTTACCTTCCACTTGTTCTCTCGATATCCGCTACGTAAGGCTTACGTGTATAATTAGATTAAATTTTTAATTATATGCGTTAGGGCGTTCTTTTCCTGGATAGTGACTCAGATCCTGATACGCGCTGCGCCACAATCACATTGTTTAGATTGAGGATGTTTAATCCGGCATATAGGTTTGAGCGGCCTTCCTAATCATTTGCAAATCATTATTCAGTGACAATCCATACGTGAAAGCTACAGTCAAATTATAAAGGACAAAATGACTAGCGTTTATGTTCAGGTTAGTTCCTATTTTATGGTTGAGCATGGAATTTTTAGTGACATGGAGCCGGAATTAAGATGATAGTTTCCTATAATATGTATTGTTTTGCTATTCAATAGTTTTTGGAATTTTCTGGGTGTAATTTGCTCACGTAGTCTTCTTTTCTTACAAATTGGTTGACGGAAGGGCCTCGCTCGTAAATGAGTGAATAATTCACATTGTCCGGTAACTGTTGGGAGGGAATATATATGATCCACAACTTCTTCTCATTTTAGGGTTGTTCTTCATGTTACAAGTATTGAATTCAATGATTTTTGTGGTTGTTTTAATTAGGATTCATGAGAATATCCAAGCAAAAAGCCGAACAGTGTAATATGTGCTGAACGTGATGGAAAACGTGAGTGTAAGTGGCCTTTTTGTATTACCGATTCATGTTTGACATTTCGGATTCTTTATATAAGTGGCCAAAGACTCAAAAATACACAAAACGGACTTATTGGACTTATAAGGATAAAAAGGAATCTGTTGAACTTATAAGGACATAAATTAGATAGATAGACTCAAATATCCTTAATGAAGAAAAAGAACAAAATAAAAAGGAATAAAAAAGCTGGCGCATTGGTAATGTTTTTTTTTAATATTATTTTTTATAAAAAAAAAAAGGCACTGTTCAGTTTTTTTTTTTTATTTTTTATTTTTTTTATTTTAATTATGGCGCTGTACAGGTTTTTTTTTTTATAATTATAAAAAAACCGATGTATTGGTCATCGCGATACAATGACCACCCCCGATACATTGTCCACCGCGACGCATTGACCACCACGATCCATTGACTACCGCGATGCAATGACCATCCTGATGCACCGCGACGCCCGATCGCGATGACCATCACGATGCACGAGAGACACCGCGATAAAGTGACACCGCGATGCGTAGAGACACAGGCGATCAGAGACGCCGCATTGCGAGAGACACCTCGATGAAGTGGCGTCATATTGTATCGATTTATGCAGTGACATCATAATGTATCAATTTATGCCGTGACGTCTTATGGTATCAATTTATGCAGTGACGTCTTACAATGACGTCTTATTATATCGATTTATGCAGTGACGTTTTATGGTATCGATTTATGCAGTGACTTCTTATTGTATCGATTTATGCAGTGACGTCTTATTATATCGATTTATGCAGTGACGTCATGCATTGACATAATGCAATGACATCATGCAGTGACGTCGTATTATATAGAGTTATGCAGTGACATCTTGCAGTGACATCATGCAGTGACGTCTTATTATATCGATTTATGCAATGAAGAAAGGGCCAAAGACCCAAAAGTACACAAAACAGACTTATTGGACTTATAAGGACAAAAAGAAATCTGTTGGACTTATAAGGACACAAATTAGATAGATAGACTCAAATACCCTTAATGACGAAAAAAAAAAAAAAAAAAAAAAAATGGGAGAAGAGGCGTACCTGCTGTTGCTGGTTTTTTTTTTTTTTTTTTTTTTCGACGCTATTCAGGTTTTTTTTTTCCGGGCGCTGTTCAGTTTTTTTTTTAAAACCGATGTAACCGCGACGCATTGACCACCCCGATGCGATGACCATCGCGATGCAGAGACACCGCGATGAAGTGACACCGCGATGTAGAGATACGGCGATGAAGCGACACCGTGATGCAGAGACACCGCAATGAAGTGACACCGCGATGCAGTGACCACCCCCGATGCAGAGACAATGTGAAGCAGAGACGCCGCATTGCAGAGACACCTCGATGAAGTGATACAGCGACGTAGTGACCACCCGCGATGCAGAGACGCCTCAATGAAGTGACACCAAGATGCATTGACCACGCCAGATCCATTGATCACCTCGATACAGTGACCACCTACGATACAGAGACACCGCGATGCAGTGACCACCCTCGATGCAAAGACACCCCCGATGCATAGACACCGTGATGAAGTGACACCGCATTTATGCAGTGACATCGACAATTTATGCAGTGACATCGACAATTTATGCATTGACATCAACAATTTATGCAGTGACATCGACAATTTATGCAGCGACATCGGCAATCAGATATGCAGTGACGTTTGATGAAACTACGATCACCATAAATCTTTCGTCAACATAATGAAAGAATTAAAGAACATCAGATATGACAATCATAATGATTTTGTGCGTCTTAAAAATGTTAAAGTAAACAAAATTGTTCAATTACCCACTCAAAAGGAGAAAAAAATAACTGATTGTTCAAATAAACAAATGTCTGGACATACATTTCTACCTTGAGTTTATTGTTTTGCAAGTTACACATCATACATAGCAACTACCAAACAGATGAGATGTTTAATCAAGTTACTATTACGCCATCCATCCCATCTACAATCTCTATCTAGGCGATGAACTTGATAAATGGCTGCCATAGGAGCGATAGCTTGGAGAAGAACCATCATGGGCTAAAGGGCTCCTTCTACTATGTCGATAATGACCTCTCTCAAACTCGAGCTTCATGTGTTATAACCAGAATCTCTACTTCTGAATTGGAGTACAGCCTGTTATCTTCATGAAAAAACAAACTGCATTTTTCGTCACGGTCATGGGTATATGCATATCCTACAAGAGACCACCATTATTATAGCATAGCGGCTGCTCAGATTGCAAACTGCTGAGGAAAGAGCGTCATAAGTCGGAATATCAGGTTGTGCAGAAGACTGAATTTTTTTAAGTAACTTGGTGCAAAGTTTTTGTGGTTGTATGCCTTAAAAAGATAGAGGAATTCATATGGTTAGTACCAAAGCTCTTTGTTTTGTTTGTATTCTTACTTGTAGATGTAATAAAACTGGAATTACCTGTTCAATCTAGTGCTTTGACTGCTTTGGCTCAACACCCAGACTTGACTTGCTAGTTTTCTGAGCTAACCAGTAAGATTATTTTGCACACTAGTGTTGGTTGATCAGAGTTTGTCAAACCGAACTAACCGAATTGCGTAAACGAATCAATGAGATGAATTTGATAAACCATAAATCAAACTGAGTGAAAAACAAGTCAAACCGATACAAAATGGTTTGGTTTTGGTTTTGGTTTTGAGAGTTATAAGCAACACATTGGACCTGTACCAAGTTACCAGCCATCGGAACTTCCATCATAACCTGTTAAACAAGCAGCAACAAGACAGCAAACCAGCTTGCCAAATGCCAAAGGTCAACATCACCAACAAATTCAGGCAGCACTGTAAAACACTAGAGGCAGCAGTAATCAATACAAGAACCTAAAAGTCTTTGGTTCACAGGCCATTGAACCAAAAAACAGAGGCAAATGCCCAAAAATAAGGAGTATTAGAGAAAACAACAATCTGAGCCGATTGCAGCAAGAGGGTTCATCAGGAAGACTATCCAGCCTCTTGTAAACAAGCTAAGAACATCAAAACCACCTAACTGAGATCCCCAGAACACAGAGCCAAAACCAAGTCTTCAGAAGTATCATACACAAAGAAAGGATGAAGGACTCATTTGATGCAGGTGAAAGAACATCCGATGTTCAACCTCCAAAATGCGTAAATTGGACTAACAAATGCTTGGCAATTTCGATTCTTTACTTACCTAGTTAATCATTAGCCCCAATTTTCACATTGAACTAGCAATTTGACGAACACCCTCGCGAATCACCGTAATCAAAAACGATATGAGATCGAGAATCGGTGAGATTCTACTAATGAATCACGCACTGTGCGGCAAAGAACAACTAAACGGTTCGCTTTCAATACCCGAGATTCCGTGAGTTCTTCCATCAACGGAGAAGAGAAGCATTCGTCAATTAGAGAAGCAATTAATGGTGCGTACTCGAACCAGAGGCCAAGGCGGTTGGTGAGGATTTGAGTCGGCCATTTGTGTCGAGGTTGCGGTATTTAGAAGGAAGAGGGGAAGGAGGTGGAGGGTGGAGGTGGTGGCGCCGGAGAAGAGGTGGCGGTGGAGGAATTGATCAAAAAAAAATCGGTGAGTTATAATTAGATTAGGGGTACTTTGATCCATGTAGATATATTATGTCCTTATATAAGTTCAACAGATTCATTTATGCCCCATGAAATTTAATAAGTATAAAAAAAACTATATTTTTAAGTAATTAACCCTATAAATTAGTTGTTTTGATTCTTTGTTGAGTAAATAAATGACAGAATGAATTCGTTTGTTGGTGTTGTGTTTATTATTCATTCAAATCCTAAAAAAGATTGATGGATTGGATTTACATTTTTACTCATATGTACGTCTGATTAACGGACTCATTATTTTGCCAATTTAAAGTATTTCAAATGGAGATATTTGTGAAGTAAGATAATGAGACCTTGACAATCAGCTTTTACGTGGGAAGCAATTGAAAATTGCAGTGATTAGTTGGTTTATCCGATGATAATTTCCTTTGTGGTAGTTTTGTTATATTTTGAATAATAAGAAATAAAAGCATGATAACTGTTGTTTGGTTGTTTTGTGATGTGCTATAGCTAGCTACGAGTTTAGCAAATG
This sequence comes from Gentiana macrophylla, assembly GCA_026214975.1. Lineage (NCBI taxonomy): Eukaryota > Viridiplantae > Streptophyta > Magnoliopsida > Gentianales > Gentianaceae > Gentiana > Gentiana macrophylla. Next base: position 109,126,953 of record CM047808.1, read on the forward strand.
GAAAACGATGAAAAGAGAATTAGATGAAGGAAATTTTAACATTATTCGTACAAATTATTTGTTCTTTATTTTATTTTATCTATGTATTGCATCTATCTCACATGATAAGACTTAAGTTTTTTAATTAGATCCGAACGATTAATCTTTTGTCGAATCCCAACAAACACATATATATGTATATCCGTCAAGTCGAATTGATACGATTCGTATTTATCTAATGGAAATATTATGTGCTAATATTAACTAAATTCATAATAAACTATTATATTTTCATTTATGTAAAAATGTGTGTATGTAGTATAGAACCAGATATATTTAATATCTTCCGCCGTGTATCGTACGAGTAAAAGGCTAGTAAACAAATGAGGGCATTAATTTTCTCAAATAAAAAACAAATGCCTATAATAAAAATATTCAATATAGTATTAAAATTAAGTTATAGGGTGTCGTGAGTAATAAGCAAAACCCGCATTTTTTTAATTGTTTGTTTTGTTTTGTATTGTTTTTTTTTTTTTTTTTTGTTGAGAATCCCTCAATTTCATTTCATCCATTCCTTTCTCAAAGAATCAATCAGAAAACACAGTGTGAAACAAAATGCAAACCCAAAATCACCAGCAAAACCCTCACTCGGTGGCGGAATCCGACCTGCCACCTCTTTCCAAAATCAAAGTCCGATCGTCTTCCCCACGTTTTCCTCCTCCTACCACACCTCTCGCCACCGAAACCCCAACCGCAGGTGCACAGCGAAAGATTGGTATTGCTGTCGACCTTTCCGATGAGTCGGCTTTCGCTGTGAAATGGGCTGTTCACAATTACCTTCGTCCCGGTGACGCTGTCATCCTCGTTCATGTGCGTCCTACTTCTGTTCTTTACGGTGCTGATTGGGGCTCCGTTGATCTCTCTATCGTCGACACTGAGAACCAGGAGTCTCAGCAGAAGCTAGAGGATGATTTTGATGCGTTTACCGCTACTAAAGCTTCTGATTTGTCTCAGCCTTTGGTTGAAGCGCAGATTCCATTTAAGATTCACATCGTTAAGGATCATGATATGAAGGAGAGGCTTTGTTTGGAGGTGGAGAGGCTTGGATTGAATGCAGTGATTATGGGGAGCCGGGGATTTGGGGCTACTAGAAGAGGAAATAGTGGGAGGCTCGGGAGTGTTAGCGACTATTGTGTTAGACATTGCGTTTGTCCCGTGGTGGTTGTAAGATATCCTGATGAGAAGGAGGTGGGCGACGTGAGTGTGGAGCCTCTGGTCTCGGTTGCATCCATGGCTGAGGAGGACGAGGATCCGGAATATCACGATGCCACTACTGAGTCTCACTAAAGTAAGAATAACCTTGCCTTTGTAATTGTTCCTTAGCAATCGTTTGATTTGTGTGGCTTTGATACTTTTGAGTTTCAGTAATGTGATGAAGGGCGGTGCTACATTTTATGCAGCTGAGTGATTGTAATTTATTGCTCATTTTGGTAGATTGCTCCCTTTGATGCTAGAATTTCATAAATTCAGGATCGGACGATTCACACAATAGCCTTCCGGCATGGTCCTGGAACAAGGATTAGTTTTTTTTTTTTTGCTCTCTTTAATTGTGAAATTATGCACAGGCCAGTATGTGGGCAATAGTTTAATTGTACATATTGTCAAAAACTTATATTTTGAAGTCTTTTTGAAACCTTTTATCTCTGTTAGATGTTAGTTGGCCTCTTTTGGACACATTGACTTATGTCGAGGGATCTCAAAAGCTCGTATGTTATGGCCTTTTGTGATTTTGGATATCCTTGTTTAGCTATACTGTGCTAAAAGGCTCATAATTTCTAACTACCATGGTTGATTATTCTTATTTTATGTGCCTTAATTTGAGGCGATTCTTTCTATTGTATGTTTCCCTGTAGTACATGATTTTCATAGCATCTTTTATAGATAAATTGATCATATTGTACTCCTTCCTGATGGCTCTTGCCAAGAGAACAGAGTGTTGTAACATCCACTCGGTTTCTTTTGGTTGACGTCATATGTGGATGGGGTTCACCACTGTCAATTTTGAGATTCTCTTTGCCCTTGGTTCTTCATGACCTTCAATGCTTAACGCTGCAACATGTCATATTTAGCCCGAGACCAATCTATTTAGGCAATTGCAGATTGAACTTGAAGGAAATGGTATTTTTCAACTGCTGCAGCTTCACCTTTTGTGAGTTTCATTCATGGAATGTTATTAAAAAAAAATCCATTCATTCTTTTGTTTTAATGCTATATATGATTTATCTATTGGTTCATAGGATGCATTAGCGTTTAGCTGATACTGTAATGATATTCTAAGAACTATGATGTCTGGCCAATGCATAGTTCTTAAATTGAGGTACTGAATATTTCTCAGTATTTAGTGTCTTAATTTCATCTAATTGAATTCACGGTTTGGTCGGTGCCATTGACCGCTATTCAATTCTGTTTGAGAAATATTGTTGTGCACATGATCATTTGTCCCTTCTCATGTGTAGGGACTATTGACAATAGCAGTTATCACAATAAAAAAAAATATGTATGTGACATTTATCTTTGCTGATGGGCAGATTGTGAAAGGCCTAGAAAAAAAATTAGCTGTACATGATATTTATGAGTTTGATCCTTTTCCTTTTCTTGTTGATCTTTGTGTGTTTCACGGTTATTATGTGATGGAGCATTTATCAGTCAGAATATCACTATATTATGTTCCTGCTCATCATTTAGCTGATGCTGGACCTTTTTGATGGATGTGTAAAACTAGTCATTTTTTGGGTTGCTCAGTGCTGACAGATTTTCTGATTGTGGCAGTTTGGTAGCCATGGGTTGTTCTGGATTTGCTTCCTTTTTTTCTGGGTAAGTATTCTTCTTAACATGTGCTTTTGCATGGAAACAAAATGCCATATATGCTATTTTTGGAGTACATTTCACGATTTGTTTTTCTTTCTTTCATGGATTCATCAATTTGGGGTTTAATGTGGCCCTTCTCTCTGCTTTATCCTTTTGGATTTCATTTTTTACCCTCTGTGATTGGTAACACACAGCTTTCATTTTGCTTCCTCGTTTGCAGTGTCAGGGTGTAAGAAGACTTTGTAAGCTACAAACTAGTATGAAATAGTTGAGAAACAGTTAACTCTCTTCACTTGTGGATGCATGCTCGCTTTGTAAATCCATCACTGTTGGTCGGTGGTCTCTTCTCACTTCATTTGCTTATCAAGTGTCAAGTGTCAAGTGTCAAGTGTCATGTGTCATGTCTCTAAATGTCATTTGTCTTGCATTGTGTGTATAAGTAGTTTGGACAAATGAAATTCAATGATGCTATGGATGTTTCTGGTTAGAAATTTTACGAGTTATGTACCTATGTGCTTGTGGAAGGCTTTGATCTTGCTTGCAACATTTTCCCTGAGAATGAATGGTATGTAATAGAATGCTTAGTTATTGTATGGACCGTACTCGTTGGCCATTGTTTCTGTTTTTACAGCTGTTGCATGGTTCCTCACCGTTGGTTTTATGTTGATATACCTTCGGTTACCTCTCACATACGTTCGAGTCCCTACTTACGTACTTCTCATAACCTCTCACAAGAGTAACGAGTATGACAATGATTTGTCTTACGAAGTGTATCGATCTCTGACGAGTGGTTTCCAGGTCCTTTAGCGCATATCATAAAAAGAAGAGCTACAGGAGTATAGAAGCGGACAAAAAAAGCTGTTCCCATAGCCCCTCTCCATCTACATTTATATATGATAAAACGGGTGGGGTAAGTTAGGTTAGGTAAGGTGGGGCAAGGCAACATGGTTGTTGGGCTAAGGTGGGTGGTGAGAAAAGGTGAGGTTAGGTATAGTGGTTGGTAGGGTAGGGCTATCTCACTCTACCCCACCATGTACCGTACATCCGTACTTTACGTTACCCACCATATTCTACCTTATGCCCCCATCTTTGTCCTACCTGGTCCCATGTTATCCTATCATCCATTTTATCCCTCACCACCCACCATAACTCAGTGTTTCACCTTAACATGAACAGTAAAATGTAGTGTGTTGTCCCTTAACATGAACAGTAAAATGTATGAACATCAATATCAACTCTCCCTATCTTGATTTTTCTTACCTTTATTTTCATCTCCCTTCTCCAATTTTACCTCTCAGTTCTTTTGAATTCTTTCCTAAACCATTCCAATGGATTTTTTTGATTATTATTATTTTTTTCTGCAACTTACATTAAATCTTAGGTCAAAACAGCTTGTCTTGAGCTTCATGCGGATGCAGAACAACACGGAACCAAAACTTTTGGTTCTCACGTAATCTTCATAGATAAATCAAGGTTTTTAGAATGTTTGAATACAAAGTCTTTGTTGGAGTGAATATTTTTAAGAGTTTGAAAAAAATATGATTGAAACATAAAGTGTGTTCATTATGGTTGCTTTAAGTTGTTAATTTTTTACATGACACATGAGCATAATGAAGCTCCAGAAAAAAAAACCGAAACTAAATCAATTGAATCAATCAAAGTATCTAAATAAACTTAAAGAAAATGGTACAGGGATATGGTATACAAGCAAGTATCAAACAATTGACAAGCTTGAAACAAAAAAAATCAGTAAAGAGTTTAGATATCCCTCCTCGGATGATCCCGAAGCATTTTGCTTATCACCTTTCTTGAAATCTCATGAATGAAGTTGCCGCATCCATCTTTCTGACCCTCTTCCCTTCTGAGTCACATCGTTGCTGACTCAGTCCTACCGACTTGCCAATTATCCGTGTGGTGGTCGTTACCCCGGCTGCTATGTTCACTTGAGAGGAACAACAACCATCTTCATCCTGCATTTAATTTTTTTTCGAATTCTTAGGCTCATGGGTAGCCTACCAAAGCTGGACAAATTTAACATTCATAAATGAATAGCCAAAACAAGAAAAAACACACAAGAATAATGTGTTTTTAACGTCGACCTAATAACACCACACCGCGGACTAAAATTTTGGTACAATTGTGCAAACAGCTACCGAATAACACCGCAGACTAAAATTTTGTTGCAATTGTGCAAACAGCTACCGAAAGGAGGGTGAATTGACTTACATTACCCTTCCAATCACCCTGCACCTTAATTTTTCCCAGGGATTGTTCACACCTTAATTTTTCTGAGGGATTGTTCACCTCCAGTGTTAAAGCGTGTAAAATGGTACTAGCTCCCGTCTAAAATATAAGTCATCCTAGAAGTTTTCACACAGATTAAAAAGTGGTTGAATGTCATAAATTTGAAGGTTCAATGTCTAAAATACCCTTGACTATCATTAATTAATACAATAATAGTTAAGTAATGAAAAGTGGTTGGATTGACAATATATTAGGGGTAAGATAAAGAAAAAGATAATAAATATTGCATTAATCATGTAAAATGACTTATATTGTGGGAGAAATCAAAAAATGCCGGATGGCTTATATTTTAGGAGGAAGGTAGTAATTATATGTATCCTCATCAGCTTAAAATTTTGGGAGAGATGTTAGTTCAACATGATATCGGAGTGGAGGGTCATGGGTTCACATTGCTGCCAACATTGTTTCTCATTTATATTGTGTAAGTGTTGGGTTGTAGTACCTTTGCGTGCCTAGTTAGGCCCACACTTTGAGAGGACATGTTAAAGCGTGTAAAATGTGTTAAAACGTGTAAAATGTTAATTATTTGTATCATCATCAGCTTAAACAGTTGTAGTAACTTCGTGTCATGCTGGCATAGCCACACTGCGAGAAGCGTATTAAAGCGTTTTAAAATGTTATAAAACGTGTAAAATGTTAATTATTTGTATCCCCATCAACTTAAATTTTTGGAAGAGATTAGAGTTATCCAGTGATCCCACTAGTTGGACTTTCAAGAATCAAAGTAGACTAATAATAGATCACACAACACAGATAAGTTAAAGGGGCCTTTATTTTTGCATCACACAGACTCTACTAACAAGACTACAGTAGAATCATATAATCAACCTTGTAGAAGTTGGTTCTGGAATTATAACCGACCTTGGGAAAGTCCAACTAGTGAAAACGACCTTGAGAATGTTGGGTAATACGTAAATAAGATTCAATATATCAAGTAAGATAAATTTATCAACCGTTTTCAAATAATCCACCTTGAGAATAAGATTATATGATGTAAATAAGAGTTTTAAAAATAAAAATAAAAAGTTGTGCATGACACCAGTAGATGTGCCCTTAACAAAGCATCAGATGTGTACAATTTATTTGAGTCAAAAAATATTCTTTTTACATTTGCTATGCAGTAGGTGTGTTTATCAAATAAGAAAGATTCAATACATAATTAACGCCGTTTTCATAGAATCAACGTTGAGAAAGTTAGGAATTTTCTTTTTTTTAAACTTTAAAATCGATTTTAAAAAATGCATATACGAAAACGGTGTGGTGCACTGGTAGGTGTGATGCAGCACCAGTATGGGCGGGTTAAATTGGGGAAAAATATTAGGCAGTCCTCAATATGTATAGACAATTTAACAGGAAACCATATACATGAGGTAAGAATCTCAATAAAAATTTCATAAAAATAGCACAGAACAGGGGAGAAAAATGGAATTATAATTACCTCGGAATCAGGAAAAGTGTTTTCTCGGAAACGCTTTAAATCAGAGTCAACAGCCGCATCTCTTGTGGAGAAGGATCCAATTTCACTGCCTGAAGTGGTGGCGACAGGCGGCGACGGTGAGACCGACGGTGGTGTTGTCCAAGGAACCACCTGATTCTCTCCATCCTCCTCCTCCTCCTCCTCCTCCTCCTCAAAATCATCATCATCATCTTCTTCTTCTTCGCTATGGCTATACTCTTCTTCTTCATCAGAATCTCCACCAACTCTATCCGTTGTTGTCGTCTCAGGTTCTTGATGATCTTCTTCTTCTTGATCCCTCCTCCCCGATCCTCCTTCTTCGTTATTAAAGCATCTCTGACAAACAGAAAAAGTCGGACCGAATTTGGATCCGGAAGCTTTCCATTGGGTAACGGATTGACAAACATGGCAAAGCAGATTCCTGGTATGCTTAGCGACCAAGAAATTAGCACTATGGACTCTCTCATCACAGTCCCAACAAAGACTTGCTTGATCTGAATCGCAATACATTCTTGCTGCTCTGCTACATAACTCACAGCTTTTCTTCATTTTCCCTTAGAAAGATAGTTTTGTTTTTTTCTAATAAAGATTGCAGCTTCGGTATTGGTTATAAGGGCATAATTTTGTCGCTGATGATAATAAAAGATATTATTATTTTTGGTACAATTGTGGAAGACAAGAGAGGTCCGTCCATGGAATATGAAAGGCCTATATCTACGCCATGTGGAACCACTACACTCTGTTTCTTTATATATATATATATATTTCACAGTGTGTGACTCAAGATTAAAGTATTGAAATGTTACTGTCGGGGGTTGATTTGACCATTGAATTTGTGACATAGGCTACTTGTCAAAGGAAAGATTATTTGATGAATTCTTTGTGCCCTTAACAAAAGCATATGCAAATTTTTATGTAAAAAGAATATGTCGATCATGGAAAACTTTAGACAAATTTATAATACACTATCGTTGTCAGGAGTAGGCAGGAATTTAGAATCTGAAATCGAAAATTTATCATATTTTGTAATTATTAGACTTAGTACATGTATATTATAAATTTCTATCTGGTTAATACTGAATCAATAAAGAAAACTAACGGATCGATCTGAAATATCTATGTGTACCTAAAAAAATTACTCGTGTAATATTTCCAATGTAATTGGTTGACCAAATCTCCTAAGGTGGAGCCGCCCCTGATCGTTGTAAGAACATTATGTTATATAATAAAAGAGTTCGTAACATGTCATTTGACACAACAATACATTAACAATTGTTTCGTAATATCTTTTCAGAAATTAAGGTACAAAAATTGTAGTAATGTTTGTATGAAGTTGATGACAGGGGCGGACCCAGTCTTATAGGGGTGGGGTGCATGAACCCCACTCAAATTTCCAGAGCGAAGCTTCTTAATATACACTCTAGTAATATTAAAGCTGTGTATGTATATTATTTCGAATAATATCTAGTATAATTATCCATTTAAATTTCAACCTGCTGTTTAGAAGAACTTTTATTATATATCCTTAGGTCATTCATATGTTTGAATCTTGGCTGTTCAGTTTTTTTTCTCCGCCTTTTTTTTTAATTTGGCCCCCACTGAAAAAAAATTCTGGGTCCGCCACTGGTTGATGACAATGATACACTTAAGGCACGTTTGGTATAGAGAAAAGTCGAGAAAAGAAAAGACTTGAGAAAAGAAAAGCTGAGAATAGAAAAGAATAAATTCTCAGCTTGTGTTTGGTATGCAGAGAAAAGATGCTGAGAATAGAAATGATTATTTTTTTTTGAAATGAGAATTGATAATAAAATAATATAATTTAGGGTTTATTACTTAAAAGTATAGTTTTTTATACTTATTAGCCTCATAAGGACATAAAGGAATCTGTTGGACTTATAAGGACACAATATATCTACATGTACCAAAATACCCTTAATCTAATAAAATAAGCTAAACCCACGGCATTAATGTTCTTACCGTTCTTGTGCGCCTAAAAACTGAAGAAAAAAAAACTGTCCACAATCACTGAAAAAAACTGCCCAAAGTTGCCTTCAATTCCCCTTCAACAGCAATTAAGAGGATTAACAGCATAAATACATACGTTGTTACTTCCACCCGGTCATAATTAGTAGTATCTTGTTCAACATCGTTAAGGGAAAGCACGGCGATTACTTTCTCAATGTAGTTACCAAATGAATCATCAGAGATATGTGGATCAACCCTTTTTTCTGATGTTGACAGCATGATCTAGAGTGTAGATTCTTTTTAAAAGATGTCTTTTTTTTAGTGGAAACTATGAAGCGAGTCCGGATAAAAGTCATTAAGGCTTATTCTTGTTGCACGTGTTGTGTTTGTGTATTTGTCTCTGAGAAAATTGATCTTTGAAGCAGTGAACACAAACCTCTTAGTGATGATGTCTTCTTTACTAATCACCCATTTTCTTGGGTCAAAACCAACCATATCTGATCTCGGTGGAAACAGGGTTGCACCATCCAACAGCGGAGATCGAATACGAGCATGATCATCCTTCCCACGTGAAATCGCTGCCCAGCAATTGACAAATGTAAAATCCGACAAAGCGTCACCAAGTTTGTGAGAAATAGCAACCCCAATTGCCAGCCCTCCACAACCGAAGAAAATGGCTTGGATAATGAAAAGATCTTTAACATCAACAGCAAGATTTCCATTTCCAGGGAGAAGCTTATCCAACTCTTTTGTGCCAGGTTCGTTTATAACATCTAAAACCTTACATTTAGCTTGAGCTTCTATATATGTGATGCCTTCATCGTTGTAATTCACATAGCTGTTGTCAACGACTCGTCCTGCAAGAGGGTAGTAAAGGGATAGTGTTTTCAAACATACATGGTAGTATTCTTGATGATATATGTGATTGTTGTTTTATTGATTTAATTCTTCTATTTTTTACTAAGTCCGCTTGTACTTAATTCTCCACTTTATGTTTTCCCCACCCGAGAATATAATACCATGTCACTGCACCATGTCACTGCACCATGTCACTGCACCATGTCTATCGATGTCACCCGACTATTTCCCTCTTTTGGTGGAACTAAATGTAAATCCTCATGATCATTTTCACAACTTCTTTCAATATTTTTCATGATAATCGCTCGCAGCGGCTCACAGACTCCATAAACTTGGCTGAGAGGGCGAAAAAGTGCAGAGATCTGGAAAGAGAGGTCAAAGTATCATTCACGAGTTCAAAACAGACACCAATCGATCCGAAGCAAAGCAGGAGGTGCATAACAAAGAACAACATCCAAGCTGACTCTAAAAGCCACCCCACCTCGGCGTTAACAGTCCAGGAGGTCGCACTCGACCAAAGAAATGCCATCCCAACATCAACATGAACATCCAAACAAGCGGCGACAATGGGATCGGCTAAAAACTTATCAGCAGGTTGTGATTCACATCGGCAGCATATCAAGAGTTTCTAAGCCACAGGCATAACAACAGGATCATTCAAGGCCAAAAACAAAGAATAATAACGGTCATCGGCCAAAAGCAAGCGGTAGCTCCAAAGAGAACAACATCAAAGAACGATGTGGGTGAAAAAGTAAACCGTAAAATCATTAAGTAATTTATCAACAATACTCTTCTTAAGAACAGGTTGTTAGTTTCATTGCAAGCTAATATGTTATGACTTGCTACTTTAATGATTTTCTTATAATGATGCATGTTTTGCTTTACGTGTTTTGTGTTCTTCCTATCATATTCTTCCGAATATATGGTGATCATTTATTGGGGAGACAAAAGTAGGAATTGATTGGGACTATTCCATCAAACATTTAAGTTTATTTCAATTCGAGAGCAATTGGCTTTTATTCGACTAAGGTTCGAAATTATTTGGATTTAAGAGGAAATTTCATTCCATTCCGACTATTCCATTGAATTTTGGATGGAATGAAAATCATCCATTTTCATTCCGTTGGAATGAAATCATATTCCATTCCTCCGTTGCAAAACAAGCCAAATTGATATAATGTAATGAAAAAAGCATTCCATTCCATTCCATTCCATTACCGCAATCCAAACACGCCATTAGAGTTTCTTCGTTGCCAAACAGGCCAAATTGATATAATTAATGAAGTGACATTGATGTCACTGCAGATGTCACTGCATACATTAGACAACTAATGAAGTGACATTGATGTCACTGCAGATGTCACTGCATACGATAGACAATTAATGAAGTGACATTGATGTCACTACATAAATCAATACAATAATACGTCACTGCATACACCGATACAATAAGACGTCATGATGCCGGCGCATCTGAGGCGGAGTTGTCGGATTCCACATTGGCTGCGATCGAATACATGGACAAAAGGGAGCGTTCGGACAGGTGTTAGTATTTTGGCCATAACTTTCGGCCCCGATGTCCATTTTGCACGTAGGACCCCATTTCGGAAAGCTCTCTCCGACGCCGACGTCACGGTGAACGGCCGTAGGCCGTTCACAGCTTTTTCGAGGCCAAAATAAGTTGTTTTCCCTTCCATTTCGGCCACCGAATATTTTTGCACGTTTTTCACATTTTTCTTATTTTATTTACGAATTCAATAAAGATCCGATTCCGGATCCGTGATTTTAGCACCTTGATTTCCGCGCTGATTTATTTCCGTAATAAATTCTGTAATTTTATATTTTTGGAATGTTTCGTATTCTGAAACCCTGTTTGTGAGTTCATCTCTTTTTTCGCTTCCCTGTTGCTTTTCCTAATACGCTCCGGCGTCACGTCACTGCATAAAGTAATACCGTTGGAATGAAATCATATTTCATCCCTCTGTTGCCAAACAAGCCAAATTGATATAATGTAATGAAAAAAGTATTCCATTTTCCATTACCGCAATCCAAACACGCCATTAGAGTTTCTCCGTTGCCAAACAAACCAAATTGATACAATTAATGAAGTGACATTGATGTCACTGCAGATGTCACTGCATACATTATACAACTAATGAAGTGACATTGATGTCACTGCATACATTAGACAACTAACGAAGTGACATTGATGTCACTACATAAATCGATACAATAAAACGTCACTGAATAAATCGATACAATAAGACGTCACTGCATACACCGATACAATAAGATGTCTCTGCATTGTGGTGTCTCTGCATCGCGATGTCACTTCATCGCGGTGTCTCTGCATTGCGGTGTCTCTGCAATGCGGTGTCACTTCATCGCGGTGTCTCTGCATTGCGGTGTCTCTGCAATGCGGTGTCACTTCATCGCGGTGTCTCTGCATTACGGTGTCACATCATCGCGGTGTCTTTGCATCGCGTTGTCACTTCATCGCGGTGTCATTTCATCGTGGTGTCTCTGCAATGCGGTGTCTTTGCATTGCGGTGTCTTTGCATCGTCAAATGTTATAACATCGCATGCGGTGTCTCTGGATCTGGTGTGGTCAATGCATCGTGGTGTCACTTCATTGAGGCGTCTCTGCATCGTGGGTGGTCACTACGTCGCTGTATCACTTCATCGAGGTGTCTCTGTAATGCGGCGTCTCTGCATCGGGGGTGGTCACTGCATCGTGGTGTCACTTCATTGCGGTGTCGCTTCATTGCGGTGTCGCTTCATCGCGGTGTCTCTACATCGCGGTGTCACTTCATCGCGGTGTCTCTGCATCACGATAGTCATCGCATCGGGCGTCGTGGTGGTAAATGCATCCGGATGGTCATTGCATCGAAGTCGTCAATGCATCGGGGTGGTCAATGCGTCGCGGTGGTCATTGAATCGCGGTGGTCATTGAATCGCGGTGGTCAATGTATCGCGATGGTCAATACATCGGTTAAAAAATTTATAATAAAAAAAAAAAAAAAAAAAAACAGCAGCAGCGCCTGGAAAATAAAAATAAAAATTTAAAAAAAATTTTAAAAAAAAAAAACACACACACACACACACAGCAACAGTGCCTGGATAATAATAATAAAAAAAAAAAAAAAAAAAAAACCCACCAAACAGCGGGAAAGGAAAAAAAAAAAAGACAAAAAAATCAGCGCCTCTCCCTTTCTTTTATTATTTATTTTTTTTCTTTTCGTTAAGGGTATTTAGTCTATCTATCTAATTTGTGTCTTAAGTCCAACAGATTCCTTTTTCATATCTTATAAGTCCAATAAGTTCGTTTGTGTGACTTTTAGATTTTTTACTTCTATAATTTATTCTCACCGAAGCATGTTTGGTTGTAATGAAAAATTTAATCGAATTTTTTTTGGGGAAAGAATATAATCATATTTTATGAGTGAAATTTTATTGAGTATATTATTGGAACAAAAAATAATATATATATATATTTTTTTACATGATAATGGAAAAAAAATGATACGATTATACAAATCATGCTCCTCATACGAGGAAAGATAAGTGGTGGGAAAAATGAACTTTTCTATTCTCTACAAACTTTTCGTTACTGTAGGCTGAGAATCAAAAACAGGGAAAAGAATCACTTTTGGAGAAAAGTTGATGAATTGAGAAAATATATTTTTCTTTTCTTAAGCAACCAAACGCGTCTAAATTGAAAAAAGAAATATAATCTTTTCTTTTCTCATCTCATTTCTCCCTACCAAACACATCCTTAAGTCATACCCTCAAACAATGTAAAACGAGTAAAAACAATTATAATGGTACAACGGTATAAGAACGATTGTATACATTTGAAACAGAAAATTTAAATCTTGTTTTGCTTTACACATGACACTCATATTGATCCGTAAATTTACTTTGGCAATTTAAATGGATAAATAACACAACCAACTTAGAAAAGAGACAATCCGGGCAACTCAAAAGGAACAACAAAAATAGGCAACTTGGTTTTATTTACAATCTTCTTCTCATTCAAGGCCTTATAAACCACCAGAGAACCAATAAACTCATTGTTTTCAAGAATGGAAGTCTTTTGATTCTTGAATAGCAATGGTCTTTGCATCCCATTCTGGGGGCAAACTTCTTATCAATTTTCGAACTTTTTTTTAATTGAGACACCTTTCCAAGAGATTCATGAGAATTTATAATTGCAGACAATCCTGCATCCATTTCACATATGGATTTATTCGGAGCCATTTTGAACAATTCATAGGAATGCATCAAGATGTTAATCTTGGATACCTTAACCCATTTAGTTCCCTCATATTTCAGTCAAGTTTCAACCAAATCTCATTGGCATATTTGAAGAGAGAGAGAGACACACACATATATATATATATATTGACTCTTCATTACTCAACGCATTAATCAAGATGGTCATTGATTTTGCATTCACATAAAATTTCTTTTTATCAGCTTATTCCCATTTTGTCTTGTCTTAGGTACAAACTCAATAACATCTCGAGTGATATTGGTTTTCATTGAGACAAATAGTCCATCTTCAATGGCATACCACATACGTATCCAAAGATTCCATGTGCAATCTCATAGCTCTTTTCCAATGATCATAATGAACAACAATAAAGTATGATGGTCTCATACTAGACATCCCCTCTTGGGTTTTGTAAGAATCATGGTAGACATATTCAAAATCTCAGGATGTTCAAGAAGTAACACATGTATCCAAGCTTTGATACCAATTGAAGGATCACTTTTAGGTCAATAGGATAACCAAGAAGAGGTTAAATGGTGATACCAAACTTTACCTTTTTAAATCCCCTTTGGTTTTATCACGATACAATAAGTGTAACTGCTCTCGATCCTTGTGGTATCAAGAAATAATTTAGATAAAGTGTTTATGGTGTGGATAACAAGGTCAATAACACTTGTCTGATCAAAGTATAGCTCAATCAACTCAAATAAATATATCAAAATGTTCAGATCAAATATTATGTATGTTTGTAAACACAATGCAATGTGCTGAAGTTTTGGTGAAATTAGAATAATCTGGTGGAATGCTTTGGTTCAAATTAGCTCAAGACAAAGTCATATAAGAAAGCATACAATAAGCCACAATGCATTATTAAGGTAGAATGTTGTGAACATGATGATCTGCAGATGGTTCCTACTGTTAGGTGTAATGCTTAAAAGACAATTATATAATTGTTTTAGGGCGAAATTAATAATTCATCTTATTATATGCATGTATGTTTATAATTAAGACACTACCAAAACCCTAAGTACCTCGTTATGTAATCACATAACTCAGCAGTGTATATGGCTATACACAAGAGGATTGAGTTAGTGAGATGTACTTAAAATTAACTTAGTCCGTAGCGTTTATTAATCTGAGTGCACGGGTCTCATGATTAATTTGCTATTAATGCGCCTGAACACTTTAGGTGTGATGTCTTATCCGGATCGCCGGTAATAGGAGTACTAGTGGGGCATTTATATATGATGATAATCATATATAAATTTGGACCGATTTGATTTGAGTTCTCGATATAATTCCGTAATCGAGAAGTTTTATCGAATCACAAGATGATCATATATGGATTAATCTTAATCCTGAGGTGATCATGCATTTATCGCTAGACTATGGTAGTGTTTGATGTGTTAGTAAGGATCACTTCAAGTATGTGGTCCAACACTTCTCGTTGGCTCTATTCGGGATGAGTGAGTAGTCGTGCTATCATCGTATATGGAATCCATTCCTTCCTCGGGAAGTAGGCGCGACGATTTCCTTTATTTGTTGACCCTAAAGCGATCGATCGGCCGAGTTCATATTATATTGAATATGAACTAATTGATCACTAGGGGTTAATGGTAAATAAGGATAATATGTTTTGAGAAGGGTTTACGGAAATATCCCGAATCGAAATGAAATGATCTATGGAGGATTTATCCGTATGTAATGATTATATCGTGGACGCCGACTCATAAATTGAGTGTAAGTTATCTATATTCGATAGAGTTCGATTTCGGGTTTATGGTGGTGTAATCCCGAATTAATAGGTTGGATATAATTATTCATCGATGAATAATTTTATCTAATTTATTGTAAATTTCACGAATATGGGTCCATGGTCCCCGACGTGGCTCCCGAATAGCATAATTGATTTCTCGTCGTTGCACCTCAATTATAATTAAATAGTGGATTGGGCTATTTAAATTGATATGTGGATTAATTGTTTAGTTGACTAAATAATTAAATACACTTTAAAGAGCATTTTAAGTGACTTTCAAATTGGTGTGTTGACCTTTTTGACCTAATTGGTCAAATATCAAAAGATGCGTGTGACCTTATTTGATTAAAGGTTGGTGGCGCATTTTTGTTTGTATTATTTAATAATTAGAAAGAAATTAGTTTTCTTGGATAATTATTTGACATGTGATTTATCTTTTATTTGTTAAATGATAATTCATGGAATATTAGATAATAATATGATTTATCCTAATTTGTTTGGGATAATTATTTTATTTATCTTTTATTTGGAAAAGGATTAATGTAATAATTATCTCTTAATTATTTAATCCTTGAGGTTAAGTTTTACTCTCCTATATAAAGAGAGTTCTTCCAAGCCTTTTGACACACTAATAATCACGCCATTATTGACAAATACTTGGGTTGATATTTCACCAAGTATCTCGGGTTTGAGTTGGAATAATCTTCGGATTATTCCGGTAGCATATCAAGGAGGTCCGGGGCGGGAAACACCATCCACCTGGTGTTTTTGGGAGACACACGTTGGAAGGTCGTGGCTTCTCAACTTGCGTGGATACTACTTTGTTCTTGGAGTTAAGCACCATAAAAGGTAAAAATCCAACCCCTTGTAGGATTAGATCTTTTATTTATGTATTTTGTTTCGCTTAGATCTAGATCCGATGCCTTCACATTGCGTAATCGGGTCAATCCATAATTGATCCGACGATATTACATCTAACAAGTGGTATCAGAGCCTTTGATCTAACGATCAAAGTATATGAATTTTAGATCTTGGAGTGGAAAAGCGTGTTTTAGATGTTTTTATTTCGTTTTTATGGTAAAATTCAAATTAATCATGTTGTATGCTTGTGAATGTTGTGGTTGAAGAGATGGATTGGGTTGGTATTGTTTACCCGTAGATCTATTTTGTAGCTCCTTTGTTTAAGAACAATTGAAAGATAGGATTTGTATCTTTAATTATGCAATTTTTGAAGATTATGTAAAAGTAGCATCTTTTATCGTAATTTTGATGTTCCGGGCTCGAAAAGATGAAGATCTTGCTGAAAAATTGAAGATCAAGGTGAAACCCAAGGTATGAATGAGGAGAAACGGTTAAAAAAACCTGATTTTAAATTAAAAATTCTGCTACAGGACTTTCTGCGACGCTGAAAAGCGTCGCTATAAGTCTGTTTCTTTATTAACTAGCATGCGGCTAGGGTTTTTTTTGGGCGGCTGCATCAAATTTTTTTTTTATGAAACTTCCTTTTTACTTCCTGCCGTTAGGGCAGCTAATAAAAAAAAAAAAAAAAAAAAAAAGAAGATATTTCTGGAATTAATTTTTTTTTTTTTCTCGGCCGCATAACAAAAAAAAAAAAGGTTTTTGATAATTATAATAATATTTGTTTATTTAATTAAAAAGCCTTTTCTCCTCTCTCGGTGTTCGTGGTTCGTGATCCTGCTTATTCGAGTTCAAGATTTGAAGATCAAGACTCAAGACATAGATTAAGTTTTATTTTTCCTTAGAAAATAGTTAGTCGAGTACTAACGGTCCATCTCTGTTCTTTTTCTGTATAATTTTGTGTTTGATCAAGATTACGTGCTTAAAACCGGAAAATTGCCATGACTTGCATCTTCATGATTCCACTCCAATGCATACATGTAGCTAGTTTATTTCGAATAAATTAGGCATGTATAACTCGTATAATTAGTTTAAAGGCTTATTTAATTAATATGTGGTAGTTAATAAATAAGTAACTAATTATAAAACCGAGGAACTAGGTTTTGTCAATCGTTACGATTTTAGTGATGGATTCTCGGTGAATCCCACTTGGATAAATCGTTGAGTTTTCCGTGAACCTACCTTAAACAGAAACGAGATTACGTTTTGGTTGAAAATCTAGAGATCGGAAAATCTTAGTACATGGGTTCGGAAATGGTCTAACCATGGTTGGGCGAGTTCAACCGAGCTTCGCTCAATCGACTCTCTCATGTGTGATGCACGTTACAAATAGCTCGACAGGACTTAGCATAGCCGATAAGCCTTCGGGGCTAAACGGGGCTTCTCTTGCCGGATTGGCCTGAACTATCACATATGTTCCAACGAATAAGGCGGCGTAGGCTTGCCTCACATAACCGACCCTATTCGAGTACTTTGATTTGTTGTTTCTTATTGTCAAGACCGCAACCGTAATTAGTAAACCCACCACTTTTTCAAAATATTGAGTGGGAGCGGGGAAGGCGACAACCAACCCCACGGCCTCTACTATAGATGCAAGCACGTGAGAGAATGGTGACGCCGCGTGCGCTTTGATTTCGGCCCCCCTTCGGATGGTGTTCACCGCTATCAAAATTCAAAGCTTGGTCTCCGAAAGGATAGGATTTGGTACTCGTCCGGGTCATCGACCGCCCGCCGTAGGCATACTCGGGCGTACTCGAGATCCGATATAGTAGGTCACACTCTTTATGGATATTTTCAAATATCTAGGCTAGAAAAGGGAAGGTAATCAATGATCAAATGTCCGGGATGTCGATTCCCGTGAGATGTTCGATTCTCGAAGCTTAATCATTGAGAGACATTGTCTCGCTTTAACCGTCATAAGATCGATATCGACCTCTCTCGACAAGATCTTATACGAGGTTAAATCCTTGGAATGGTAGGATAAACTCTTTTATAGTTTATTATTCCTAAAATAAATCTAGTAGTGAAAATTTATTTTTGAATTTAACTTTCTGTCATTTTATTTACAACTAGATCTCTAGTTACTAAACCGTTAGTAATAGGACTTCAATAAAAATGTGGAAAGTAACAAGTACGTTGTAATTATCAATAAATGCAGCTTAACTTTTCGGAAGAAATTTTTCTCTTGAGCCTTTAAAAACTTAAGTGACATAGTATGCAGTGTGTCACGGGTGTCACTCGTGTTGAACGAGAGACGACCATACTTAGTTTACAAAAGATGACATAGGACTATCAGATAAAATTCATTTAGTGAATTTTAAAAGTGTAATTACACAACAAATTTCTAAATTGAAAAATTGGAAAATCATATACATAAGGCGTTGCTAGTTAGACGGTATTTGGAACCGATAAACTAGTGGAGCCTTAGCCTTATGATTTGTTGTTTTTCTCAATTATTAGAAATGTGTAATAGATCGCACGTAAGTTTCTCCATTTATTGGAAAAACAAGAATAAAGCGTTACTAGTTAGACAGTATTTGGAACTGATAAACTAGTGGGAGCTTAGTTCTGGAGATTTTATAATCTTTGAAACATCATGAACAAAGCATTTCTAGTTAGACAGTATTTGGAACTGATAAACTAGTGGGAGCTTAGTTCTGGGGATTTTCTGATCTTTGAAAAATCATAAATACAAAGTGTTGCTAGTTAGACGGTATTTGGAACCGATAAACTAGTCGGAGCTTTGGTCTTATGATTTGACGATTAGAAAAATCGATAGTCCAAGCAAGTAACACTAAACATCCTACGCTCAAGAGTAGAGTCTACTCAAACGAATCGCTAGTTCAAGACTGTTTCCATCTAAGGAAAGTCGAGAATGGGAAAGAATGTTCATACGTGTTAGTCATCTAAACTAAGTAGCGTTAAGGCTAAACCGGAAAATTAATAAATTGGAAATTATAGGATAAGGAAAGTGATTTCGATCATCGACCAATGAATCCTTAGCTATTTTCTTGAAAGCTAAAGTTCTTTGGAAGAACTAGGTAGCTTTGCATTAAACGATAAATAAAAATAGACAACGGGCAGTTATTCTCAGATAGACTAGTGGGAGTGATATAAGGAAATGAATCTCGGATTCAATTCTTGAGTATCACAGAAAATTCATTTTCTGTTTTCGGATTCGTTAGAACGAACGTATTCATTTTCAATAGGATAATTTGTTTGTCTTATTGACGATAAATATAACATTCGTAGCACGAACCTAAGACTCGGACTTTTGTTTGATAAAGTCAGAACCACTAAGAAATGCTGAATAGGTATATGTAACACATCCAAAACAATATAAACGCAAATGGTTTCCGTATTTAGATAAACACTTCTTTATATTCTATTAATTTGTACATATTCCCTAAAGACAAGATCTGAAGACTGGCTTAGGGTGATTCCTATCTCCCAGTCAAAGGAACCCTGTCGTAAAGGAACAATGCCTAAGTTTCCTTTCAATCGGGAAAGGGTAATAGATTTAAAGAAGTTACATAGCTTGTTCATATCGACCTTCGGGGTCATTTGAAAGATACAAGCTAGTGGGAGCTTCTGAGTAGTGACATATTGTCTGATAACTACTCGAAACTCCGTAAGTTTATCCAAAATATTTGGAGGAAATCTCTGATTTCACCAGAGATAGAGTATTCCATACTCAGAAATAGGTTATTGCGTAGTCTTCGGGACTGATGCTCGGCCTACCTCCCAGTGAAATGTTTTCACTAAGGGATACACCACAAATTTGCCTTACATAGTTATTGTTGTGCTACGATCTGTTCTTTGACTCATTTAAGATATTGGTTGCAAAATAACGGTTGTATTGAAAAACGAGAAGTCTACCTAAAAGATGCCTACGCATTTGTGGATAAGAAGTGAATTCGGTTCACCCCACTTCCGTAAATAGAGGCATTTAGCACCGAGTGCTTGAAGGTAGGATCGAAATTTTGCGTATAATGCGTTCGGGACGTGAAATATCTTAATGCATTGAGTAAAGGTTGGTTATAAAACTCGTAAAATCGAGAGAATGACGGTTATACCACAAACTCGGTCCGATAGAGTCTATAAATAACAACCTTGGATCTTGAAGTATTTGTACTCAAGATGTTACTAATCGATTTGTTCACCCACATCCAACACCGGCGATTGGTGAAAACACTAATAAAAACTACTAAACTAGATCAAGATATCACTCCACCCCGAACGCAGTGGGAGTATGGTTTGTCCATTACCCATTGCGAGGACCTTATGGTCTATAGGGAAGATTGATGACCTATAGTCCTTCGTGGGACTGTATAGGATCCCGATCATGAGGTTGGTTTAAAAGCCATAACCCTGTGAATGGAGTATGATACTCCACCTCATTTGAAACTCTTGTAGAACCACCGAGTATCTCAGGCCCAAAGTGGGAGTAATTGAAACTACACGGAGAAGAGTCGAATGAATAGGAAAGTTTAACTTTCAACGCAAAGTCGAGTAATTTAGGGGTGATTCCCTAAAAGGTAGAGAGTTAACCAGACCGTGATCTCTTATCACTCGCCTTGCTTGATTTCGCGTAAAGCGAGAAATAGGGGTGATTCCTTAAGACTTCCTTGCCGAACAACGGAATCAATTCATTCGAATAGAAGGGTTTTAGCTAAGAACAAATAATGGATTCGTTAAAGCGCGAGAAAATAGGGTGATTCCCTAAGACTTTTTGCGAGACTAACGGTATCTTAATTTATTCGAGAGAACCTTTGGCGGGATGCCTGCCATAGCTTATATCCTTCGGGATTAAAGCAAACCTCTGTGTCATTTCAAAGTCATATATTTTAATATGTGGACTTGACCGTAATGTTGATAAGTCTTTTGTAGATCGGGCATCAATATTAGTAAAGTAGTATGTAGATTAGTGTTTGTGAATGGTAACATCAAACAGATTGGAAACAACATGAGTGTGTTATCTCAAGTCAAAGTCCGACATGCCATCGGGATTCATTCTAAAGGATTTGATTCGCTCAAATCCGCAAGAATCGATCATTGGCAATCCCATCCATTCACCTGGTTAAGATATTCTTGCATTTATGCAAAGATTCAACGATGTAGTCTACCCTACCTCTCGGGAATGGTTATCTAAACCTGAGGATGAATACGAAAATGGGATGTTTAGTGAATCCTCAAGTATCTTCGGAGAATGAGGAATAATATGCTAGTATATTCAGTGCAAACTAGAATATAAGTGATGACACCGATTCGACTTTTAGGTCGGATGAAGGATGATCGTTAAGTCGATTTTGTCCTCGGTGTTGAATCAAAGGCATATTGATATCGTACCATCGGATTAGATGGAAAGGCGACGCTTTCGATCCCAAAGATTGACTCAAGCCGACATCCTACCTGATCGCTGTACCAGTCACATGGTATTCGGATTACGAGTATGCGCCGGTCACCGACCTACCTCGCGCGGCACACTCGGTCGTGCTTGGAAGGATGAATTACTAAGATGCGCTTGGAGGTGCAGTTTTGAGGATTCGTCTCACTTGTTTTGAGCAAGTGGGAGAATGTTGTAGATATAGATAAATAAGGGTGTGCTCAAAAACAATTAATCCACTTCCTTTCGTGCAAGTGGGAGATTGTTAGGTGTAGTGTCTGAAAGACAATTATATAATTGTTTTAGACGTAATTAATAATTCATCTTATTATATGCATGTATGTTTATAATTAAGACACTCACCAAAACCCTAAGTACCTCATTTATGTAATCACATAACTCAAAGTGTATGGCTATACACAAGAGGATTGAGTTAGTGAGATGTACTTAAAATTAACTTAGTCCGTAGCGCGTATTAACTGAGTGCGGGTCTCATGATTAATTTGCTATTAATGCGCCTAAACACTTTAGGTGTGACATGATTTATCCGGATTGTCGGTAATAGGTACTAGTGGGGCATTTATATATGATGATAATCATATAGTAATTTGGACCGATTTGATTTGAGTTCTCGATATAATTCCGTAATCGAGAAGTTTTATCGAATCACAAGATGATCATATATGGATTAATCTTAATCCCGAGGTGATCATGCACATTTAACGCTAGACTAGGGTAGTGTTTGATGTGTTAGTAAGGATCACTTGAAGTATGTGGTCCAACACTTCTCGTTGGCTCTATTCGATGAGTGAGTAGTCCGTGCTATCACGAATATGGAATCCATTCCTTCCTCGGAAGTAGGCGAATAGTTCCTTTATTTGTTGACCCTAAAACCGATCGATCGGCCGAGTTCATATTATATTGAATATGAACTAATTGATCACTAGGGGTTAATGGTAAATAAGGATAATATGTTTCGAGAAGGGTTTACGGAAATATCCCGAATCGAAATGAATAATCATGGAGGATTTATCCGTATGTAATGATTATATCAATGGACGCTTTACTCATAAATTGAGTGTAAGTTATCTATATTCGATAGAGTTCGATTTCGGGTTTATGGTGGTGTAATCCCGAATTAATAGGTTGGATATAATTATTCATGTCGATGAATAATTTTATCTAATTTATTGTAAATATACGAATATGGGTCCATGGGTGCCCGACGTGGCTCCCGAAAATAGCATAATTGGATTTCTCGTCGTTGCACCTCAATTATAATTAAATAGTGGATTGGGCTATTTAAATTGATATGTGGATTAATTGTTTAGTTGGACTAAATAATTAAATACACTTAAAAGACATTTTTACGCGACTTTACCAAATCGGTGTGTTGACCTTTTTGACCTAATTGGTCAAATATCAAAAGATGCGTGTGACCTTATTTGATTAAAGGTTGGTGGCGCATTTTTGTTTGTATTATTTAATAATTAGAAAGAAATTAGTTTTCTTGGATAATTATTTGACATGCGATTTATCTTTTATTTGTTAAATGATAATTCATGGAATATTAGATAATAATATGATTTATCCTAATTTGTTTGGGATAATTATTTTATTTATCTTTTATTTGGAAAAAGGATTAATGTAATAATTATCTCTTAATTATTTAATCCTTGGAGGTTAAGTTTTACTCTCCTATATAAAGAGAGTTCTTCTAAGCCTTTTGACACACTAATAATCACGCCATTATTGACAAATACTTGGGTTGATATTTCACCAAGTATCTCGGGTTTCGAGTTGGAATAATCTTCGGATTATTCCGGTAGCATATCAAGGAGGTCCGCGGCGGGAAACACCATCCACCTGGTGTTGTTTGGGAGACACACGTTGGAAGTCGTGGCTTCTCAACTTGCGTGGATACTACTTTGTTCTTGGAGTTAAGCACCATAAAAGGTAAAAATCCAACCCCTTTGTAGGATTAGATCTTTTATTTATGTATTTTGTTTCGCTTTAGATCTAGATCCGATGCCTTCACTAAGTAATCGGGTCAATCCATAATTGATCCGACGATATTACATCTAACACCTACAAGAAAGTATGAATAACCTAACTTGTAGTCAATCGTGTACCAAATTGTGAGGTCTAGATTTGTAAACCTCATCTTGGTGGGATTTATTTTATTACCTCTTGCTTCTGTTACACAAAGTGTTACAACTCAACAACCTTCACTTAGCCACAACTGGATCACAAGAATGCCTAATCAAATCTCATCAATAATGTTCGACAATCCCTATATAGAAATTTTTTGATCAGCAACTTCAACACTTGTTCTGAGATGATCTCCATTTCTTTAATGACACCAAGTTTGCTAATGTATCTTTGATTGTTCATCTGGCACAACATCAACTGATCAACACTCCACTTGAGTTTGTTCAAACTAAAACATTGTTAAGGGTGATTTTATATGATTTATATCGTTATATTTTGTAATGATTTCCTCCATATTCGTATTATTTGCATAGAAATTAAGGGTTTAATCGAATTATTGAGCAAATGAGTTTTAAAAGTCTTTAAGTGTAAACTTGAGCTAATTTCGTGATTTTATTGGTAATTATCTATGGTTTTACAGTTTGCATGTCTTTGTGGTTTTGTAGGTCATAAACATGTCATAATTGGAGATTTAATGGAAGGAGAAAGATGCAAGTTGAGGATTGGAATGAAGATTTGAAGAATCAAACAGCGCGTTTATAAGCTGGATCAAGCGCCCGAGAGGTGCCATTCGATTCGTGAAGTTTGATTTTCACCGACGTGCGTTTATTGCTCCGTCCCAGCTGGACGGGCGTCTAAGGGAATGGATCAAGCGCCCGTGAAGAAGAAGTCGATTCGAGTTTTGAAGTTTTTGATGAATCAAGGCCCAATTTTGCATGGACGGCGCGCGTCGATCAAGACTCGCCCGACTCAAGAATTTACACCAGCTGGACGTGCGTCCACTCATCCAGACGGGCGTCCACGGCCGACTTAAGCATAGCCGACCTAAAATCTTATAAATAGCAGCGCATTCTCAACCCTAATGATCATCTTATATCATATATCGACAAAGAACCATGAAAACCCTAAATTCTGAAGCCGAGTTGTGCTCGGTCGGCCAAGCCTTGGTGCTTGGTCGACCGAGGGTTAGATTAGTTTTTATTTTATTTTATTTCTTTCTTCTTGTTCGATCTTGATGATGGCTTGAAGCTGTGCAACCTTGAGCAAGCATGAGAAACTTTTCAGCAGCGTTTTATTTCTTCCTTTGGATATTTTGTTAGTTTAATTTAAAGTTTGTTTCTTTTCCATGATTATTTGTTATGCAATTTATATCGAGAGATGGTTGCTATTGATGTTTGCCATATGATGAGAATCGGTGTAAACACTAGATCACCATAGGAAAGAATAGATCTTTTTAACCTAAAAATACGAGAGTTTCTAGGTTAGAATATCTAGATTGTTAGATTGAGAAATCTTGCACCTTGGTTTGAAAGCGTTAATCTTTAAGATCGAGAGATAAAAGATTGATAGGCGAATTACCTAAGAGAGTAGGAGTTCATACCTTTGATAGGTGAATCACAATTTTAGTTAAATCATCATAAGATAATCTAGAGAGGAAATTAAGGGTTGCGGGATGGTGGATCATTGTTTGTTCTATGTTTAATCGCTATAGTCATTATCATGCTTTTATGAGTTTTATTGTTTTTATCGCTTATAGTTTAGTTATGTTCGCAACGATCTTCCCGGCTTTGATCGACAATCCTCTCATCCATTTTACTTTTCATTTTGTTATTTTAGGTTTTAATAATAATAGTATCAATCTTAGGAAAATTAATGAACTAGATACCCGATTCCCCGAGATCGACTCCAGATTAATCGCATCTTACGATCCCTACACTTTGATATCTGGATTTATAAATTTATTACTTGTTTATTTTCATTAGATAAAATCCGAGACAAACATAAAAGACAGAACAACAACAACTATGTCACTTATGTTTCTTACAAAGAACTCAGTTATATAGATTGATGATTTCAGAGAGTTTTGGAAGATGAATGGAAAAGATAGCAGTATCATTTCCCGTTTTCAATAAGCTTCTTTATATAGGCAGATTTGCAAAGGGTAGCCCAAAATTGAACTATTTGTTGCATTCAATTTTCCTCACTACTAAATCAGCACAAAGGACACAATGAAGCTTCCTCACACCTTCATCACAGCTTCAACATCTTATAATATGAATTAAGGACGACCAAAGTCTTGGTTAACGTTGGGAGAAGATGGTGATTAGAGATAAAAGCACTCTTCACAAGACATGTGTACTTGCTTAATCCAAGTTAACGTAAATAGCTTGTCTTGGACTCTTGGATCAAACTCTTGATCTTGTGGCGGATGAGAGCTTCCAAGGCTTATAAACATCATGTATTTTTGTATCCATACATGATACATAATCGTACAACATTGTATCATATTTTGACATCTTCAATCTTGCAATGTATCCTATAAATTATGATATGAACTTTGATTTCTTTATGCACAATTTGTCTTCTGATTGGGATGTAGCATTATTCAATATGTATAGACACTTGTATAATACATGAAATACATCAAAGTAGTTTTGTGTCATGTATTACACTTGAGTTTATATTAATACATACAAAATGATATAAATACATACTCAATAATGGCAGAAAATGTTCTTTAATGACATGATTCTTATAGATCAGTAATGATAGGAAACAAATTTAGCACATAAGATCAATTCCATTGACCTTTTAAGATTAATCATTCAATTCAAATCCTATCAGCTTGTTAATTATTGATATACAAGTTGTGTTATACTGAAACCAACATATAAACCCGACATATCATGAGTACGGTCTGAGAGTCAATTATTCAACAATATAAACCCGATAGAATGTGAGATACAAAATTAAACTGGGGGCATTACACTACTATACTATAATGTAATAGCACAATGATGTTCTTTGATGTACTAGTATGTAATCTATGGGTTTATACTGAGTCGTTATCTTTTTTCAACTCATATAATTATGTAACAAGTATAATTATAAGACTTCTTAATTTAAAAAAAAAAATATTAATGTGTCACGAATGAACGATTCAAATATGAAATATCTCGAGTTTTTTTAAGTTCTAAAGTTTCAGGTCAACTATTTTATAAGTTTGTGATATAAATTAATTTATTTAACATATGTTTAAAAAACCGTGGGAAATCCTTATCACACATACCATAGTAAAAGTCAAAACCTCTCAAAAAAGCCAACAAAAAAAAAAAAATACCAATCAGTTCTCGAAAAACAATTCCATTTGACCTAAAAATACTACTATCCAATAACCACATGTTGTTCTAAATGCTTTAAATTAAGTGGTGACAATTACCCCTAAAATGAAAGGAAGAAAATGCGGACAATTACAACCACAAAAGAATTCCCAGATTTTTATAAGGCTGCCTGCATGGCGGCACCTGAACCACAAATCACATTGACCACGTGACACCCACCTGGGGGTTCACTAATTCTTCTTGCTGACACTATTGGGACCCACCATGCGGCCTGTTATTATGGGGCACACAAAATTGGCATCCTCTTCTCAAAAAAAAAAAAAAAAATTGGCATCCAACTTGCATGGGTTTGCTTTATCTTGTCTTCTTTATTTTATTTTATATTATTATATTATATTCTCATTGATATTTTCTTGGTTTCTTCATTTTGTGGGACAGGAAATGAAATGAAATGTAGGGAGGTTTTTAGGTGGTGTCTTTGTACGGTGTAGAGATATGCGTGATATTATATTGACCATTTGTTTTTAAATTGAATTCAAACTGTGTGGTATAGATCATTCCTCCCGTCAATTCGATGTATATAGAGATACTAGGCAAAAATTTCCCATGTATGTATTCCAAAAGCATCGAAGTATGGGGTACCGAATAAACAAAGCTACTGGTACATTAATTGCTCATGGGAGCGAGAATCTTCTAGACTTCAACTCTCCAACATGAAACAACCAATAAGTCGATATATAAAATGTAAATGTAAGTTATTTGAAAGTAAAGATGTCAAATATTAAATTGTTAATTTATTAACGTACGTTGGGATTAGGTATCGAGTGTGGTAGTCAAGACTGACTTGATCTCTGCGTCTGAATGTGTTAAAGCCGATAATCTGAAGACTCAGTTGATGTGGTATTCAGCTTAGGTGTTCAAGTCTGAGAATGTCAGTTGGGGTGATGGTCAGCTGAGTTCCGTGTTTAGTCGAGTGGTCTTAGCTGAAGTCTGGTGAACACATCTGTGTTAGCTTTGAATCTTACTCTGGTTATGTAATAGGCCTAATAAGGGACAAGCCGGCAATCCACCGCCCAAGTACTAAAACTCCAAAAGAAAACACTGAAGAGAACTAATACTTTATTCTAACGTCACCAAAACAAAAGAAAATAACATCATTTAATTTTTATTACGTCGAACAATCCAATATTTAAAACAGGCTAAAAATCAAAACTTGACAACTAAGCTGCCTTGTCGACATTGACCTCTTCATCAACTCCATCTCCCAGCACAACCACCAAGGTTACCCCGTTTACCTCACTACTCCGGTGTCCTTCTTCCATGCCTAAGAAAGAGATTTCACAAACGTGTGAGCTAAAAATAGTCAGTGAGTTCCGGTGTGTGCCAGTGAATCTTTATATACAAAAATAATAGTTACAAAACCGTAAAAATGTTACAATAGAAGACTTTTCCTTACCCTGCATATAATAGTAGTAATAACACTGCAAAAAAAAAACATGATAATATGCAAAGGATATATGTCAAGTAGTTTATCGAATTCAAGTCTATTAATTCGCTTGACACCGACTTGGCTTAGTCGATGAGTCAGTACCAACCAACTCCAGCATGTTTCTCTACCACACTTCACAAGCAAGCAAGCTATTGCCTGACAATTCCAGCCGATTGTCAGGGAAAGGATTCAGAATATCGCCTAGTGAACCTCCCAAAAGGCTCCAGCCAACCCCACTGCCCTCTGAACCATGACATAGCCGTCGGCCTTTGCTTTCCCGACCATGCACATGGAACATCGGGGAATTTTGGTACCATGATATTGCTGGATATACAGAAACCTGAATCCGGATTTGATCCATAATTGGATCGTCAGATCTGATTCACAGCACCGATCGAGACGCTCGATCATGCACAGCGGAAGCTACGAAATAAATTCGCATGCGATTTTACCACGATTTAATTCACATGATTAATTAATATAACTACAAGATAGTTAAAGATTTACCCAACCGAAGAGAAGCCGTGATCTTCCGGATTGTATCTCCAAGCGACAACTGGTGGACTTCAATCCTCGTCGTAGAACCTCCTCGAATATGCTCCAAGAAAAACCCTAGTTTTTCTACTCTTAATGACGAAGGCAATAAATTAATTTTTCTTCCTTTTTATTATGATGGTGGCGCCAATATTCTAGTGTAATTGTGTTATGAGGAACTTTCTTTATATAGGAAAATAACTAGTCAAGAGAGAGTTATCATTTTCACACCACAATTACCTATTCCCATAAGAAAAATATACTTGCCATAAAAATAAGAGATAATTCCCAAAAAATCAATCTCTTAATTTATCAATTAATTATGTAACAAATAAACAATTAACTAATTACACATGTGACATAATCTACGAAAAATTTTTTTCCTAATTTATCCACACACATGGGCGCCACTTTTGTCATTTTTAATAGAAAATGTCTTTTCTATTTTACATATTATTTACCAAATAAATAATATTTGCATATTCATTAAACAGACCAACTATTTAATTTATTCTCGAGGTTCCACAAAACGAGAAAATACTCGTGTGTTAGGAGCTAACCCGGGACCATGGACCTATAACCAGTAGCTACAATAAATTGAATAAAATATTCATCGAACAGAATATTTCTACTCAACTCATTAATTCCGGAATTACGCCACCATAAATCCGAAACTGAACTCTATTGATTATAGATATAACTTATTCTCAGAAAGTCGAGTCGATAAGTGTCCATTGATATAATAATTACATACAGACTAATCCTCCATAGACTATCCGTAATGAAGCGGGATTAATTCCGTAAACCTTCTTCAATACATCTTATCATTATTTACTATTAACCCACTAATGATCAATTAGTTCATAACCAATACGAACTCCCGGGATCGATCAGTTTCTAGGATTAACAAATAAGAGGATTGTCTTTCTACTTCCCGCAGGAAGGAATGAATTACATATCTGTGAGACACACTCTCCTCACTCATTCCAGAATAGTGCCAATGTGAAAGTGATTCGGGCCGCGCATCTTAGCGATCCTTAACGAACACATCAAACCCTATCTTGAAACAAGTAGGAGTATGCAATCACTTCAGGATTATGATTAATCCATATATGATCATCTTGTGATTTAATAAGATTTCTCAATCACGGAATTATATGAGAAATTCAGATTAAATCGGTCTAGTCCTATATGACTACATCATATATAAATGCCCCACTTAGATAACCAATATCGACGGTCTGGATAAGACGGTCACACAGTAACGTGTTCTGGGCGCATTAATGGTGGTTTAATCAATAGACCCATACTTTGATTAAGAACCACGGACTAATAGTTCAAGTGCATCACCATAAACTTAATCCTCACGTGTGACACACGCTAAGTTATATGGCTACATATGATATGACTTGGGGTTTTTGATTGCGGTCTGATCAGGTTATAAATTTATTTTACTTGACCACCAAATACTAGCAATAGCACTAGGTACATCATAGCATAGCGATGGTGAATCAAGGTCGATCCCTCAGGGAATCAAAATGTGGACCCTAGGTTTAAATAATTAACTCACTTAATTCGTTATTGGACAACAGTCTAAGACCAACATAAAAGACAAAATAAAATAAACAAACTCAAACCTAAAAAGAACAAACGTAATTAACCTTCCAATTATCGACGTTATCGATCGGACCAAGACAACTTATATAAAATAACATAACTCATTAACTGTCAATCTGGCTGTATTCATACTTAATTGGCTACGGGAGTCATCCCCTTAACTTGACTTAGCACCGGTTAGGTTACTATATCACTGTGGTATTGTTACGTGACTTCACCTTTTGGGTTTCCATCTCATATAACTCACACACTCATTATTCTAAGGATGCCGATATTAACCGTACACCTCGCTTAGGCAACATTCCTATGGTTAGGCGTACTTCCTAAACGATCGCTCAAGCCCTCGTCCAATTAACAATTACTTGGTAAGTCTCTTGTTAATCTACGATTTACGCATGACTAGGTGTCGACAATTCCCTAATACAAAACTAACCTAGATCTCGCTGAAAGTCCCGAAAGATCGTTCATGAGCCGAACTAGACGTCTTATATTGGTATTTCCTAATAATACGCTAATGAAAAACTGACGAGCGACGTAGCCGTAGCCATACCTACTGAGAAAGTAAATTCAACTAGGTTAAACCCACCATAAAGACGCGTGGCGGACCTAATCGACAGATTGGGGCTCGGTCGACCGAGTAAAGGGGCTCGGTCGACCGAACGACTTCAACCCTAATTACACCCTAGAAATAACCTCCCAGCGTTTCCTTATACAGAACAGATTAAACAGCAATTCGTACATCACTTATATAAACCATCATAGATACACATTAATTAAATTAAGTAGATTCATGAATAAATCTAGATTATGACGTAGGTCATGGGATCCTCATTGACAAGGTGTCACCACCACCTAACATCATAGCCGAGAATCACATCATCTAGCTATGTTTAATTAATTCAAACGATAAGAACGTAATTGGAAGAATTAATTACTTGAAAATAAAACATGAATATTTAAGGGCTTACATCGTTGCAGCCCTAACTTGCTGAAAAACTTTCAATTTGTTATGCTCTTTTTGAATGATTGAATAAATGTATGAATTGGATACATAATACTAATGACAATGTGTTTATATAGAGCTCAAAACCGACTTAGAAACCGACTAAGGATCGGATTCCCTAAACCCTAACCGACTTAAGCAATATCTTTCGGACTCTGTTGGCTTTAAGTCCACTCGGTCGACCGAATAGCTGGGCTCGGTCGACCGAGCCTTCACTGCTTCTGGGCTCTATCTTCTATCTTCTGTTGGGCTCTGCATTGTCCTGGATCTTTAATTCCTTCTACGTAGTCCGTCCATAATGCTCACTGTATTTGTCATATAAAAACATAGTTTGTAATACCAAATACTTGATAAATTACGAAATGCATAATAATAAATCGTAACACGGGTATATCTAAGTTAGGCACTTAACGACTTATTATCACTCTCTTAAGGTTATTTCACATTAAAATCAAGGGTAAAGATTGCGAGAATAATGGGTACAAATCGACCGTCATCAATCGCTTCACTTAGCCTTTGATCGTCGATCAAAGTATTAATAAGTTATTCCCCTATGATCATTTTCTAGTGGTCACACCATACTCACACAAGAAACCCGAATCAACTCATACTATATATGCTAATAAGATATCCATTATTCACTACTCGGTA
Organism: Gentiana macrophylla; assembly: GCA_026214975.1. Lineage (NCBI taxonomy): Eukaryota > Viridiplantae > Streptophyta > Magnoliopsida > Gentianales > Gentianaceae > Gentiana > Gentiana macrophylla. The sequence continues at coordinate 109,159,346 of CM047808.1, forward strand.
TGAATCGAAGTGATGTGTGCACATGCATTGGTTTTATAAATGTGGCATGATTAATGGTTATGCCCACTTTGAATTCTCAAGTCCCACCATCATCAGCATTCCTTTGCTTAAGCCTCCCAATGGGTAAAGCACTAGAACAATAATCAAGAATATATTTATACGGTTTTTGGACTTGGAGACCGAGTACTACTCAAAGCCTCTTAAGAGTTGAAATTTTCAATTCTTCACATTTTTCAAATACTACAAATCTCAAGGAAGAAAACTTTTTAAAGTATCCCCCTATCTTAGATCAAATATAGCAATGAATATTACCACAAGCGCAAGGCTACTTTGGTAATTGACTACAAGCCCAGTGTTTCGCTCATTGGTAAAACACCGATATATCTCAAGCTTATTATTCCGCTTTTGTAGCTAGAAGATTAAGAATACATCAGACGATAAGTATTGATTACCAGGCAGGCACAACCCATTATCTATGCAATGTACACATATATTTCCATTTTTTTTTTTGATAAGCGTGGTAAACGTTGATTCATATTTTGAGTAATCGAATAATAAATAACTACTTGCAACTTATAATATGAATATCTTTAAGCTTCATCAAAATTATATCGCAAGAGTATAACATGACCACGTCTTAACGAAATATGGTTCCTACCTTATTAAATACAAAATTCGGGAATTCACAAAAGATAAGTGTGATTTTAAGTGTAAAAGTTTTAAATTTACTTACTCATTATTTGATATACAAACTTATTCAAGTATGCTAAATGAGCTAAGTGACTCATACCCCGCACTTAAACTATGCATTGTCCTCAATGTATAAAAATAAGAACAAGGAACTTAGCTCTGGAATAAGTGCGGAAGTTGAACAAGTCTTGATGAACTCCGGAGAATTTTGACAGACAAATACAGTTACCAACTGCAATAAAATGCAACCTCTGCAACAAACATCTTTAATAAAAACTTGGAACTCGTTACAGGGTTAGTCCAGAAAAATATAATCATATCAAATGGACTGTAAAAGGTATAATAATTGCCTTAAACATATTTAAGCCCATACTTAATAATTATAGTGAAAATAATGCACAAATATCCAACACATTAAATAAGATAAATTTTATTCATTAGGGAAATTCAAAACAAACTCCATACAACATGACTTAATTTATTGGCACACCGAAATCAAAAATAGAAACACATTGATAAAGAGAAAATTAATAGATTAACACAGATGCTTAGTCCGAAGGTATATCGTTCGGATCAACGAAAGCTAATGGAAGAACATTGGGATTCGCTTCAGGAAAATCTTGGAATTGCGCATCGTCATCACCTGGACCGTGATCATCAGCTTGTGCAAGAGGTGGTGGAACGGAATCTAAAGATAGGATAGGCATGGGCCTGACATAGGAGTCACTGCCTAGCACTGGGCACTCAGCTGCCTCACATAATGAAGTGATCAATGAACCATAAGGCAAAGATGTGTCTAGGCTTGCGGGCATCGGCGATCATCTCGAGCGCGCATCGGTGCCCCAATATTAACGAGCCATCCTCTCGCTCAACCAATACATTAGCGTAGCATGTGCATAATAAACTGTAGACACATGCTTGGCCGGAATAATGTTAGAACGGATAAGCCTATGTAAGCCTATGTAACCTCTTGCCACTGATAATACTCCACTAGATCGAACAGCTCTTGACCACAGTTAGTCAAATCTAATCCTCGAGCCCGGTGTACCGGCGAATTGTTGAAGAAATTCCGATAAACCGAAAATACTTCTTGGCTAGCGAATTGCGGTACCCCGTTGATCAAGGGTATGGCATCGTCGACTGCTACAAACTGTGCGGAGGATCGGCGTCTTGGTGGCATAATTGCAGAACTAGAACAGAGCAATGCTGACAGATAGATGCAGCAGTATGAAGCTCTCGGTCGACCGAGAGAATAGCCTCGGTTGACCGAGCAGAAGGGTTCGGTCGACCGAACTGATGAAAGCTGCTTCTTGAGAGGTTCAGTCTTCCTCAGTGACGGCGTGGATCGGATAATCCTTCGTAGATCGAGAAATGAGCGAGCACAACTTGTGATATTGGAGGGGATCATTTAGATTACTATCCCCAATCTTGGGTTGATGGAAGTTATGAGAAAGATTGGAAATGGGAATTAATGGAGAGAAGAGGAAGAAGAAAATTGGGGATTTGGAGAAGATGAAGATTTTGTGGTGTGGAAATGATGTAGAGAAAAAAGAGGTTTAAATAGAAAGATGTGGAAAGTGAAAGGATTGAAATGGTGGAAGGTGATTGGTGGAGATAGAAAGGCAAGGATTGAGGAGTGGAATGGTTTTGTTGGAGGAATAAATTAATGGGGAAAATGGAAAGGTGTATTGGGAAATGAAAAATGGGGATGTGTAAAAATAAATGATAGTTGACCTCCTCAATTTGATACACACGAAATTTTCAAGTTAGAACACATAAGTCTATCAAAATATCATGTCACAATTTGAAAAATCCTCACCTCAAAAATCGAATAATCCAGCCACAATCCATTAACATATAAATCTTCACTTTTTCCAAATAATACAAATTTGAAGCTAAGCATCTTTTCACCAAATTCTCATCATAAATACATTTTATAATGAATTCGCTTCCTACTCTACTTCACGTTAAAATGATTCGAGTAAAAAAAACTTTTTGCACATCCGTAACCTAATGGTCATTGGAACACGGCAAAAATAAAAAAAAGCTCTCGTCATTCTACGTTACTTTTATTCATACTAAAAAATAAAGATGAAATAAAAATAAAATAAATGAAACGAAAAAATATTCTAAATTTTTGAGTCTATAGCTCGACTTCCAAAATCATCACTCCTAAACACTGCCCTTGACTTGCCAGGCTTTCACCCGGCCAACTTTCACCGAAAAAGTTTTACCGTCCTTTTATACGAGTGCCCTTCCTTTAGATTTTAATCCAATGAAAAGACAAATTAATTGACCATCCGGACAAAGCGCCGACTTTTGGATTCATCTCTGATTCGATGAGCTTTTGTTACGAACTCTCTAGTTCGTTTCTTCGCCTCTGGTCCTCCTATCCTTAGGTAGGTCTCAGACTTCAATATTGGTCGTGGTGCGGTGCAGCTGAATCGACCTATTCCGACTTAGAATAGTAAGGACTTCCTTCTCATCTTTATCATCAACATTATCATCGACATCCTTTCCTGACCTTGAGTGGCATCAAGCTTCTCCGAACCAACTACTTCTAACACATTCACACTTGCCGGTCTTTGGGAAATTCGGATTTGTTATCCCATAACACTCAGAACCCTTGGCGTCAAACAATACTATCTCATGTCCGGTCATCCGTGATGAAGGCCCTAGCGGTGTTGATAAACGATCTACCCAAAATAATTGGGCATTCGGGATGTTCCTCGATTTCCATCACCACTATGTCTATCTTAAACCGTAATTGCCCCACACCAATAATCATGTTGTTCGGTCTCCCGATCATGACTGTCCTAGTTCCATCCGCTAATCTAACTTGGAGCGGGGTGTTAGTGGGTGTTGAAATGAAATTCTATCACAAAGGCTTTTAGGAAAGATATTAAGGCTCGAACCGTAATCAATCAAGGCTAAACCTAAGTGGGTTTGTTCTAGGTTACTCCAACCATAAAAGCTCATGGAGTGCGCTTAACTTTTGCATCGATCGAGACTAAATCTTTAATCAATATTTCATCTCTAGAATGATGACAATAGGGCTCTCCATAGTTGCACTACCTCCGACTCAGATTCTATCTCGGACATGTAATCATCATAATCTAAAAAATGAATCGAATCCGAAGAAATTTCCTCTGGATTCAAAATAGACATACCTCTTTGCCAATAGGCTTCTTTAGCCTCCCTCGATTTCCTTGCCTCTCGGATTTTTGCTTTCATCTTTTCTATCTTTTCCATGAGCTTCGGCGTTAACGGTTTTTTTGGTGTAGTTTTGGTTCGTAAAACCTTGACTTCTTCTTGGCCTTTGATAAAATCATTTGATGACATTTTGCTGATCTTGAGCAGGTTATGTGAGTGATTTACGTCGAGTTATCTGCAATATTTGAAAAACAATAAACAATTAGTAAATTGACAAACAGTATGATTGCTCATACTGTTGCCAAACTTACAACCTACAAACAGGGGAAACAGAACACTGGGGAAACAACACTGTATATAAAATTAAAGCTGGAAAAGGCTCGGTCGACCGAGTGAATACGTTCGGTCGACCGAACGAATATCTTCCCCATTCCCCTTTAATCCTTTAACAAAGATACAAGTCTGAGATAATTCGTCATAAGAAAAATAAATAATGCAACTAAAAACAATAAAGAAAGAACGAAGTAGATAAAAATAATTATTTAAACAATCATTGGGCCATTGATTCCCCGGCAACGGCGCCTAAAACTTGATTGCGGTCTGATCAGGTTATAAATTTATTTTACTTGACCACCAAATACTAGCAATAGCACTAGGTACATCATAGCATAAATGATGGTGAATCAAGGTCGATCCTCGGGAATCAAAATGTGGACCCTAGGTTTAAATAATTAACTCACCTAATTCGTTATTGGACAACAGTCTAAGACCAACATAAAAGACAAAATAAAATAAACAAACTCAAACCTAAAAAGAACAAACGTAATTAACCTTCCAATTACCGACGTTATCGATCGGACCAAGACAACTTATATAAAATAACATAACTCATTAACTGTCAATCTGGCTGTATTCATACTTAATTGGCTACGGGAGTCATCCCCTTAACTTGACTTAGCACCGGTTAGGTTACTAGATCACTGTGGTATTGTTACGTGACTTCACCTTTTGGGTTTCCATCTCATATAACTCACACGCTCATTATTCTAAGGATGCCGATATTAACCGTACACCTCGCTTAGGCAACATTCCTATGGTTAGGCGTACTTCCTAAACGATCGCTCAAGCCCTCGTCCTATTAACAATTACTTGGTAAGTCTCTTGTTAATCTACGATTTACGCATGACTAGGTGTCGACAATTCCCTAATACAAAACTAACCTAGATCTCGCTGAAAGTCCCGAAAGATCGTTCATGAGCCGAACTAGACGTCTTATATTGGTATTTCCTAATAATACGCTAATGAAAAATCGACGAGCGACGTGGCCGTAGCCATACCTACTGAGAAAGTAAATTCAACTAGGTTAAGCCCACCATAAAGACGTGGCGGAGACACTAATCGACGGAATTAGGGCTCGGTCGACCGAGTAAAGGGGCTCGGTCGACCGAACGACTTCAACCCTAATTACACCCTGAAATAACCTCCCAAGCTTTTCCTTATACTGAGCAATGCAGTTAAACAACAATTAAACATCACTTATATAAACCATCATAGATACACATTAATTAAATTAAGTAGATTCATGAATAAATCTAGATTATGACGTAGGTCATGGGATCCTCATTGACAAGGTGTCACCACCACCTAACATCATAGCCGAGAATCACATCATCTAGCTATGTTTAATTAATTCAAACGATAAGAACGTAATTGGAAGAATTAATTACTTGAAAATAAAACACGAAGATTTAAGGGCTTACATCGTTGCAGCCCTAACTTGCTGAAAAACTCTCAATTTGTTATGCTCTTTTTGAATGATTGAATAAATGTATGAATTGGATACATAATACTAATGACAATGTGTTTATATAGAGTTCAAAACCGACTTAGAAACCGACTAAGGATCGGATTCCCTAAACCCTAACCGACTTAAGCAATATGCTGGACTCTGCTGGGCTTTAAGTCCACTCGGTCGACCGAATAGCTGGGCTCGGTCGACCGAGCCTTCACTGCTTCTGGGCTCTATCTTCTATCTTCTGTTGGGCTCTGCATTGTCCTGGATCTTTAATTCCTTCTCCGTAGTCCGTCCATAATGCTCACTGTATTTGTCATATAAAAACATAGTTTGTAATACCAAATACTTGATAAATTACCGAAATGCATAATAATAAATCGTAACACGGGGTATATCTAAGTTAGGCACTTAACGACTTATTATCACTCTCTTAAGGTTATTTCACATTAAAATCAAGGGTAAAGATTGCAGAATAATGGGTACAAATCGACCGTCATCAGTTTTTAGCAGTGTATTTCTTATAAGCACAAAGTAAATAATAAGATGAGAATAAATCAGTCATTTATTAATTATAAAAACAATAACATAAATTGTCTTTCGGGCATTTACTTCCAACAATCTCCCACTTAAGTCTTAAGCAGCTTTCGGATAAGTCTTAACTATCATTCTTTCGATGACAAAGTTACATCTAACGATGCGGTGATATCATTCTAAGACTGCTACATGGCCAAAAGTTAAATATTATATTGCCAATTGAGTAGAAGGCGATCTTTTGAAACTTTTCGTAAGAACTATTTATTCACCGTCAGCCACTTATTTAAATTCACATTCATCTGAAATTCAATTATCGAATAACCCTTTTAACTCAAAATTAATCTCTTCATTTGATTTAGGATTACTAGATTTTAACTGCGATCATGCAGAAAAAATATGTGAATTGTGACTTAAATATTATATTTTCCATAATATATTTCATTGTTTTTGTGGTAATCGGCGCTCGTCCCAATTTTTATCTCACGACATTAACTATTGCAGCAATCGTTTCCAGATTAGAAAAATGACGAATAGACAGTTTGTGAACCCCAACCAGACAAACCCATACAATCTTTGCAAAAAAATAAATATATTTATTAAACAAACCCATGCAAATATTACTAAGACAAATATTTATATGTGCTTTCAAAGGTTATACAAAAAAAATGCCGACAGTAAACAATTATGTTTACAAAAAAAATACATAATTATTACTTTAAAGTAATATAATGAACGGATCTGGATAATGCACACTATCCAGTTAAACAAACTGTTAAGTTTACTTTAAAAGATACGCAAAGTTTATCATAGCCCAAAACCAAATCGGGGTTGGTGATCCCACAACAATAGAAAAAGTAATTATTTACCAAAAAAGAAAAACTGTCATTTTAAAATTACTTATACGATAAAAATGCCGACATGGTGATCTTGTTTTGTGATCCTGGACTACCATAAAATTTCCGAGATAAATATAGCCAACATATATTCAAATCCACACTCTGTTTCGTTTAAACAGAAAAATAAAATTAAACACTCATGATTGGCTCTTCAAAAGAATAAAACGACCTCCATACCTGATATTTTTTTTTTTTTTTTTTTTGAGAAACCATACCTGACTAATTTTTACCATAAATTAAAAGGACAGCAATGTCTTCCCCTATTCACTAGTTTCATTATCACCCAGAAACATACATAAATCAATACGCATTTTTATATATTCTTAAGATTACTGTCCCCAAAAGCAGGAAAATTTATAATCATTCTTTTAGTGAATCTATCGTGCGGATCTCTGACCACATAATTTCCACATATCTGAGTGTTTGTGTATTACACCTCAAGAAAGCTATGTGCCCAGAGATCCTCGCCACGTGAGACGCTTCCTCTGAGAAGTCACTCTGAGTGAAACGGCCCCCTAAAAGCATAATAGTATAGTACATATAAGCTACTAAGCTAGTACTATTTCGTTTTCAAATGCCGATGTAGTAGAGACAAACAGAAACAAAATATTAATTGAAATAGTGACTGAAAACAAAACGGAACCAAGTGAATAAAAAAAAATGAATTAAGAAATAGAGCGAAAAAAATAATTAATGGAACTCACAATGCTAAGCTTTGATGTCAACCACTACTGTGATACTCCTTTCTTCTGACTTAATACTCTAAGACTCACCCCCTCTTCTATTTATAGTGCTAAAACTCTTTACTAGTGATTAGAAAAATAAGATGTAATTTGAATTTTAAGCTTTAAAATTTTTGTGTAACAACCTATATCTTATCAGCTATATTATAGATATAATCTCCTACAAATCTTAACTAATCTGATGCGGCTGAGGGGTGGTGCTTATCATATCACCAAGTTATCTCCAAGGTCTCAAATTATATGTATATATATTCAAACAAATAAATAATATTTGTAGTCCTAAATAAAATATTAATAATAATAATAAGTTTCTATTAGATACACATTTCCATTTTATATTACTCGCTGCTAGATTTTATAATGGTATAAACCCAAAAAAGATATATCTCGATAACAACCTAATATTTTGGGGTGTTACAGGTTACATCTAGTGGTTTTCAGCTGAGCTCTAGGAGAATCACAACTGAGGGTATTTCTGAGAAATACAATGTTGGACATTATGGTTGTTAGAGTTTAATTCCCAAGCCTATAATTATCTGCATTTATTTGTAATCAGATAGTAGTATCTTTGTGAATTTCTATGCATAATAAAATCATCTTTTTTGTCCGTAGAGTAGTCGACATAACGCTAAAAACCACGTTAAATAAATGTGTTATTTCTTGTTTTTGTTTATTTTACGTTTATTGATCTGTTATTTTAGGTCTTTGCTTGCAATCCATTGCAACAAACTGGTATCAGGGCATAGGTTTTTGGGAATCTCCATAGTTTGAGCAAGGTTTGATCGTCACCAAGGTCTTAATCAACGCTAGGTTCTGAAATCAAAGTCTATTCTCCGGCAAGAAAAGATATCTGCAATTAACGTAAAAATCAACAAGTTTACAAGGAGAAACAGCTTCAGTTTATGGCAAAACAAGATACGGGCCTTGTTAAAGCAACAAGGGATTTGAGGTCCATTAACCAAGACGATAGACACAAGTTTTGATGAGATGGCCAGTCTGGAGGAGAAGGCACATTTAACCATCGTGTTGTGCCTATTAGATGATGTTATCACATAATTTGCAAAGTACTACAACCGGGCTTTGGTGGAAGCTTGAAAGCATGTATATGACAAAGACATTAACCAACAAGTTGTTGTTGAAGCAATGTATATTTAGCTTAAGGATGCATGAAGGTACTCACCTGAGAGATCATCTTGATCAGATGAGCACAATATTAGTGGATTTTAGGAATATTGATGTTAAGATTAACGATGAGGATGCAACTTTGATTCTACTGGTGACATTGCATGCATCATATGAGAACTTTGTGCAGTTCTTCATTGTTGGGAAGGATACAGTGTCCTCGGAAGATGTGAGATCATCTCTCTATGCAAGGGAGCTTCGACATAAGGCAGCTGGTCAAGGGACATCAGTCAATCTGTTGGTTTGGTAGCCAGTAGCAGCAGTGGGCTAGGATTTGGACATCATGGGAAGAATTAATCCAAGAAATATGGTTCCAAAGATCCTAAGTCCACATATGTTTGTAAGTACTGTATGGAGCAGGGGCATTGAAAGTCCAATTGTCCAAAGAAGAATAAGCATCATGAGAAAATCTAGCACATCTGCTATTGCAGCTGAGCATGACACAAATGAGCACCTGGCTCTAGTGGCCGGGGATTCATCAGTTCACACTGATGTGAGAATTCTTGATTCTGGAGCATCTTACCATATTTGTCCACTTAGTGAGTGGTTCTCAACCTATGAGCAGATGGATGGAGGGCATATTTCTGTAGCCAATAGCAAGGTCTGCATTATAGTGGGGATTGACTCGGTTCAGCTGAGGACTCATGATAGTAAATTCTTCATACTGAAGGATGTTAGACATGTACCACAGATGAACAATAATTTGACATCTCTTATTACATTATACCTCAAATGGTTCAAGATCAGAGGTGATCGTGGAGTATTGAGTGTATACAAAGACTCAGATGTGGTTCTCAAAGGTGTCAAGAAGGGAAACATTGTATCTTTAACAGGGATCCACTGTATCTGGTTCTGGTGATGTTGCATCATCAAAAGTTCACTAGTCAGATTTGACCAAGCTATGGCACATGTGACTTGGTCATATGGGTGAAAGAGGGATGCATATTATGTCTAAAGATAATATTCCCGAGAGATATAAGGTCACGAATATAGACATTTGTGAGCGTTGTGTGTTTGGGAATCTACACAGAACAAGTTCCCAAAAGGCATACACAACACAAAATCAACACTTGATTATATTCATTCTGATTGTTGGGGGCCATCAAGGGTGGAATCATTGGGTGGTCACAGGTATTGGTGTCTTTCATTGATGAATATTCAAGAATGACTTGGGTGGTGATGATGAAACACAAGAGTGATGCATTCAAGGTTTAAATCAGTGGAAAGCCTTAGTGAAGAATCATACAAGGAAGAATATCAAGAAGCTCCGTAAAGATAATGGTCTAGAATTCTGTCGGTCTGAGTTTGATCATTTCTACAAAGATGAGGGTATTTCCAGGCACTATACAGTCAGAGACACTCCTCAACATAATGGTGTTGTAGAAAGGATGAATCAAACTCTTCTAGAGAGGGCTATGTGCATGCTCTCTAATTCTAGTTTATCAATGAGATTTTGGGTAGAGGCGGTCAACACAACTTGCTACTTAATCAACTATGGACCTCACCCAAGGATCAATCTCAAAACAGCATTTGAGATGTGGTAAGGAAAACCTGCAGATTACTCAAATCTAAGGGTTTTGGGGAGCATAGTTTATTATCATGTCAGTGAAGGTAAGCTGGAGCCAAGAGCCAATTGTGGGGTGATGTGTGATTTTCAATAAATAATCACTAAATGCTACCGTAAGCGCACGGCTTATCGAGTAGTACTTAGGATGTCGATCCCACAGGGACTTGTAGTCAATCACCAAACAATTCCCGATTTATATTAGCTAGACAAATCAAAAATTTGGAGGTTTTTATCTAAAAATCCCAAAATTAAAGAAAATAAATAAAGTACAACTATATCCAAGAACTTCAAGATTTAGGTAAAGATTCAATTTAAAAGCATTTCTAGGATTTCGGAGTCACCACGGAATTAATATATAACTTACCAACAATGTTTCCCCAAGTTATGAATTTTACATTTATAAAGGCAATTATCAAAATTATCTTAAAAATATTCTCTCGAATTATCTTCGTGATCGTACCTAAATTCAAACTAAACCCGGTTTCCCACGATAAAGAATGAAATTGATCCATTAAAAGCCATAATTTAATGCCATCTTTATTAGATTTTCATCCCAATAAAGCCCTAGATCTAATTCTTGTTTTCTAAAGTATCAATTAAGTAGTACTTTTTCGGTCACTATTTAATCGAATAATTTCTCTACGTAGAATTGTGATTATTCACCCTCTCAAACTATTAAATTCGACAATAATACAAGAATAACACACAAGAGTCAATTTATAAGCATCAAGTTCATAAAGCAAGGGAAAGATTGAGTTTTTACATCATATATTCATATCCGGGTTTCTCCTAATCTTAGAAACTGATATCTATTCATGTTCCATATCAAGATTCTAAGATTCAACCATACAATTCATACCTTGACAAGAAAAATAAATAAATAAAATAAAGGAGAAAAGAGATAGAAAGAAACCGTCAAAGTATTGCATAAATAATCAAACCTCGAAAAAAAACTTCGTTCTTGAATTTCTTGAACCTAAAAATCCTTGTTCTTGGGGATGGGAGATGATGATGATGAAGGAGGAGAAAATAGTAGACTCAAAATTTTGATGGGGAGGTGTTGATGATTATTCTTTCAATTTAAGGAAATTATTTTAGGATAAATAGGAATTTTCCTTAATTCAAATTGTATAATTTATCTCCTAAAATAAAATTCCTAGAAAATAGGGAGAAATGGCGTGTCTTCTTTTATTTTTGCTCTTCTTCACACCATTTCCTTGAAATCACGTTGTGAATTATCTCCACCAATCAGAACATTTTGTTGGCAAGCAAAAAATTTGAATGGTTTTCGTATTTTTTCACACCCTGTTCCATTTTTTCACACCTGGGGTGTGATTCTTCATGCCTTCATGATTTTGTCTCATTTTTAGCTCATTTTCATTGCCTTTCATGCCCGGATTCACCATATCTGCAAAATATCAAAGCCACATCAGTAACCTAGTCCAAAAGTGACAATTTATCATACAAAAATCACAAAATAGTCATTTAAACAAGCCAAAACGATCCCAGAATAACCATATATGGTGGACTTATCATGGTGTATCAAGATGGAGTTAAGGGGTATAAAATCTAGTCGTCGGCTGAAAACATGGTTATACTTAGAAGAAGTGTAATATTTGATGAAAACTCTATGCTTAGATCATCTGTGAGGGGCTCGTCTGAATCTGAAACCAGAGCTGAATATGAATCTAAGAGTGTTGACAAATGAGTGGAGCCTCTGGCCAAGTCAGTTGAAATGCAACATTCAGCTGAGGACGTTCAACGCTCATTTGATCTGGTAGAACCAGAGTTAGATCTGAACCGTCAGTCGAACATAGGTCAACTGAAACTCCAACAACTAAAATTGGTCAGCAGAGTATAGCTCTTGGCAGAGCTATAAGGACTAACGTTGGACTTTCCAAGAGGTATGCGTTTGAGGACATGGTTGGCTATGCACTTCAAGTTGTAGAAAAGGTGGATGGATTTGAGCCATCTACTTACAGAGAAGCAATGACATGTTTTGAGGCATCTTAATGACTTGCTGCCATGGAAGATGAAATAGAGTCATTACTGAAAATCTGACCTGGGATCTAGTAAAAAAAAACCACATAAAAAGAGGATGTCACTTGTAAATGGGTCTTGAAGAAAAAGGAATGAATGTCATCAACTAAGGGAATCAAGTATAAGGCATGTTTAGTTGCAAGAGGTTTCATTTAGAAAGAAGGGTGGACTATTGATCGGACTTTTCTAGGGTTCCAATCTTACCGGTAGTGTACCGGGTTAATTATAGTCTAGTCTAGTGGTCAAGGTCGTATCCACGAGGATTGTGATGTTGAACACCGAAAAGCTATTATTATTATCTTGATCTATATCGCAATAATACAAGAAGGTAATTGTATCTAAAAATCCAATACTACAAAAAGGGTGATAAAATGATAAAAATCCTATCCAAGACAATGCAATGATCAAGTATATCGCTACTAGTATCATGGGAATGAACAACCTACCAACCTTCCATTAGTGTTCAAGTGTGTGTTATCGGTGCACACCCTAGCAATTCTCCTCATACGAGTGTATGAAATTACTTCATTCCTCCTCATTGGTCTAAGGACCCTAGACATAATGATTCAACATGATTAAGTTCTTGAGTGAAATGAATGAACAATAACCCCCGGATAAGAAATCGAGTTCCAATTAAGGTCAATTTACCTTCCGGTCTTCCTATCCCTTCTCCCACACCAAGCATCAACTTTCGGTCTCAACTAAGTGTGTGTGTGTGTGTGTGTGCATGTGCTGGGTGATCAATCCAACACCAACAAGCAAACGGTGCAAATAGGAAAAGATAACAACAACATATGAAGCTATGAAATGCAAAACAACATTCCTAATCAACCAATAGAGATTAAACTATTACAACAACATTACCAAACTAGCCAACTCATGAATATAAACACCAACATGTCAAAGATATCATTCATACTAATGAGAGCAATTAAAACAAAATAAAAGTTAAGAATATACCAATAACAAGCTACAAACTTGAAATTCGAGCTCCATCCAATTTGCAAGAACATCAATGGGTTTGGTACATCAAAGGAGATGAACTTCTTCCACTAATCCATTATAGAAATCAAACTACAAATCCTTAATGTTTACAAAGTATTTAAGAGCTAAAAATATAAGAGATTTTGGCTAGAAGATCCCCTTGGGGCGGTGGTGTGTCTTCAAGGGTTCAAAAGAGGTTGGGGAAGAAGATAGAAATGGGTGGTTGATAATTAGATCCAAAAATAGAATTTTAAATGCTGAAATCTCGACTTTTTGGCGTTTCCGGCGTGCACCGGAGGATGTCTCGGCACACGCCGGCATCCTTTCTACAAATTGCAACTCTTCGGCGTGCGCCGGAAGTAGTCCCGATGCAAGCCGGTCCTTCACAGCATCTCAGTAAAATGGATATAACGTGAGGACGTGATTCAAAATTCATTGGAAATTTCGTTTCTTGATATACAACTCTCATGAAGAAGTCTTCTCCAGAAAATGCCTCTAAGATGGGTCAAATATCTGTTGAAGATAGGTTACGGTAGAAGCACTAATGACAATTGATCCGTCTGAACTTGTAAGCTTCTTGCACCCTCTTCTAGCCATTAAATGACGTGTTTAGGCTTAACAAGTATCGTCCATCGGGGTCTTGGTCAACCTATAATCCTGCAATATAACACCAAAATACCAAGCGTAAACCCGACACAACGCTCCGGTTACTATAACCCGTATAAAACCTCTCAAAATATGATATTTTATATAATAATTACTATCTACACATATGGATGAAACTAAGCAAAAAATAACTTGAATTGATACGAAAACATCAATAAACGCATGAGAAATGGGGATAAAACATCGTGAAATGTATCATCTAGTTGACTTACATCAACCACTCCACACTCAGCTTTTGCTCGTCCTCGAGCAAATAAAGCGATAAAACAACTCAAGTCAAGAGGTAGGATCATACAACATCAAGAAGTAAGAGCTCAACTAGATGATGCAACCAATCGTACGTATAACCACATGTTAAAATGCAATCTAAGAAAGTAGTGGAATGAGTGTGTGAATATTCTTCAAATATGTTACCAAGCAATCAATTATGAAATCATGCATGCAAGACTTATTAGGTGCAATCCATAGGTTTAAGAATGATACCAATCTCCACTAATCGAGGCATTCAGAGTCAAGGAGTTAGATCGGGTAGGACTTGGAAGCTTGTAACGTTAGGCTCGGGTATTGGCTAATCGAAGGGATAAAAGGATATATCAAAAAGAACACATGCAAGATAGCAAGAATCTACACCTTCAATTCAAATGATTTTGAATTGGCATCTCCAACTCTCTCGCATAATTTCCAGAGACGTCTCCTCAACAATAAACATAAGAGACAAAGTACCACTTTAATTGATTTATCACCCAAACTTACATCACTTGGACTTGTTGAACTTGTCCTTCAAAATTGCCTTCCAAAACTCACCATTTATTGCATCTTTATTTACAGCTTTATTGAACTTCATTTGATTTGTTTTTGAACTTTTTTTTTGGATTTTTGATTTTTGATTTTTGATTTTTTTTTTTTTGAACTTCAAAGAAACATATATACACCAATGGACTCCGAACTTGATAAGATACCATCTCAACTTTGTGCCAATAATGTCATCCAACTCTCAACTCCCAAAGTCATCACCACACAATACATAGAAACTTGCTAAACTTGCAGGACATCAAGGGAATGTAGACCAAATTTAGGCTAAGGGTCGGATTATAATGAGGCTAATCACGAATGGCTAGTTTCGAGCGGGGTCTCACCACTCTACAAAGGCTGATATGGGGACAGGTGGAAAATATGTTCGGGAAGGCCATTTGGCTATGGTTGAGTCAAAGAAATGCCATAAACGTCATCCCTAACTCCGACTCCAAACACCTTTCTATTTCACCTCGAAAAGATATCAAGCCTAAGTTCTAGTTGCTATGGAAGCATGCTTGCATGATTGCATAAAAGTTCTCATATTAACAAAAGATCGGAATATACGTACTCAATTAATTCACACTACAAACAAAGATTCACGATTAAAATGCATTTACATGTCACCAAGGTTAATCACTTCATTGAGGTACTCACTCTATCAATTGCAGAACCGTATTTTTTCACAAAATTAGGTGGTTTGTTCAACTTTAAATTGCTCGAAATTCACAAAACTAAGTGTTTCTCAAAAATTTAATGACATTACCCTTTGTTGGACTAACTACGTTTCCACTCCCCACTTACAAATTTGCATTGTCCTTAATGAAAAGTGGGTAGAAAGAAATTAGTTAGGGAAACAAAGGGGAATCAAGATGAGTCAAACCAAGTACCGAGATGCTATAAAAGGGAGGGTGGGTGGGCATGAATATGAAAGACAACCAATGAAATGACAAGCGATCCCAAGTACGAGCAAAGTATCAACCAAAATGTAGACACAAAAGGATCATTGGCCACACCGGGCCTCACAAAAGAGCAAAAATATTATATTTAACTTTTACGGGCTGCCTCCCGGTAGCGCTTTTGTTTAACGTCATTTGCTCGACGGGATTGATGATGTCGAAAATAATCACGGTTGTTTTAGCGGTGTTTATATGTAGGATATCTGGCTATAAAAGTGTATAAAAGTGGTGTTAGCCGGTGGTGCCCGGTGGCGGCAATGGATTCCGGCGGTGGTGCTTTTTAAGAGTAGAGGAAGGGGGCAATTTGGCTTTGCCGTCTATTTTATAGGTTATGATCCGCCATCTAAATGGATTACATAGCTCCCCTATTTATAGGGGGAGCCACCGACTGAAGTCGGTTTATTTACAGATAAAGACACATAGTGCCAAATAGATATTTTAGCTATAATTGCGGGCTCGTTGCGGAGCCGATAGGTGGCGCCCTTGATGGCCTCGCTGCTCCTTGTACCCTTTATATATTTTGTCTCGATGAACTTGAGGTAGCTCTTCCTCTAAATATTATGGTCGAGGTCGCTGGCGGACCCATTTATAAAATGAGATCGCGTGCTGGCGCCCTAATCCCTTTTGTCGTCACATAAGGTTGAGGGCTTTGGAATGGATCCGAAGGCTCGCGGCTCTAATTTGGCTTGCGAGCTCACGGGTAGTAATGGCCGGTGGCCTCATCCACTAATGTCGGTGGCCGGTCAGACCCAAATAAGGATCCGCGAACCGAAGTATGATTTAGGCACATCAAGGATTATACGGTAGAAATGATGGAAATTATACAGATCATCAAGTATGGAGTTATACGGTAGAAACATGGATTATACAGATTATCGTGCATGGATACCACAAAATCCAACATAATGTAGCGAATGCCACTAATCCCACCGATTCTTGACCATTTCCTTTGATTTTTGAGCTTTCGGTTTGTGAGCTTTCACATTATTGCTAGAGTCATCTTCTTCAACTACCTCTGTGTTAGTACGATCCACAACAAGGGGACACGAAGTGTCCACAAAAGAACAAGATTCTAGTGTAGTGCGTGGATATTTCAATGAAGTGTAGATGTTGAAGACAACGCACTCATCATTCACTCCCAAACTAAGATCTCCCTTACGGACATCGATCACGGCTTCTCTCGTTGTTAAAAATGGTCTACCGAGGATAAGGGGTGTAATGTACTCTTCCTCCATATCCATAACAATAAAATCCGCGGGGAAGTAAAACTTATCGACCTTCACTAGTACATCCTCAATGACTCCCTTTGGACGTTTTATGGATCTATATGCAAGTTGGAGAGTCATCTCCGTACGCTTGAGCTTGCATATTCCAAGTTTCATGAAATCATTGTAGGACATAAGGTTTATGCTCGCACCGAGATCACATAACACCTTCTTAAACGGAAATCCCCCAATCTCACATGGGATCGTAAAAATCCCTAGGTCTTTTGTTTAGGAGAGAGCTTGTGTTGAAGCACGGCGGAACACTCTTCACTTACACAAACCGTCTCATATTCTTCCAACCATTTCTTGTTGGAGAGTATGTCCTTAGAAACTTACCATACGCCGGCATATCAGTGAGTGCTTCGATGAAAGGGATATTAATGGTTAAGTGCCGAAAAGTGTCAAGAAAACGTGCATATTTCTTATCCAACTTCATCTTTTTAATTTGCTCTCTCGGGGGATAGAGAGGTGATTCAAGATCAATTAAAGTATGGTTAGAATGTATACCTCCCTTACCCTTGTCGTTTGATGAAGATGGTGAAGCTTCTTTGAATGTTTGTGCATTTGGTGGACGCCATCATTCTGCATCATTTTCTTTGAAAGATGCCTAGGAGCCTTTTATGTACTTTCGATCTGGACCGAGATAGGTTCGGTCTGAACCGACTTGCCTGCAAAACTTTCTTCCTCGACATGATCATTGAATAAGGTTCTCAAATCACTAGCTCTTGGATTTTTCAAAATTCTTGGAACCTTTACCAGTTCTTCTTCTTTTTCCACCTCAACATAGTCATCATTTCCCAAGAAATCATCAACAATTTCTTCCTCTTCTTCACTTAATTCTTTTTCCTCATCCATGTCATGCCAATCATTCTCGACTTCATTACCCACTTGATTCTCATAAAATTCACGATTCCCATATACTTTCCACTTTGAGTAATGATAGCATTGACTTCCCTCGGGTTTCTCTCGGTGTTGCTTGGTAATCCACCCGGTGATCTACTACTATTTCTCTCGCCTTCCCTAGTCAAAAGATCTTTAATAACTCTTATTGATGCCTCCATCGTTCTCATTCTCATATCGTGCCCACTCATAGATGTCTTCAAAGTACCAACCTCTTGAGACATCATACCAATAGAAGTCATCATTGTTTGCATATTAACGGATTGAGTAGCAACAACTCCCGACAAATTTTCCATCAAGCTTTTTAAATGAGAAACCTCTTCCGCCGAATGAGAACTTTGTTGAACAGGGGCCTGTTGAGTAGGAACTTGTTGGTAAAAAGGACGTGGTTCAAGAACATTGGTGTGAGTGTTATTCAAATCCCGACGTTCTCTCAATAAACTCATTTCTTCTTGTGTAGATACATCGGAGTTTGATAATTCTTCGATATGAAAAACACCCAATGGACCATCATCACATTCTCCATGCTTCAACTCTCTCTTCCCGCTGTAATTCATCAACCCTCTTATTTATCACCGCCATTTCTCTAAAAATTTCTTCCTCATTTGAATTATGATCATCCACAATGGCAACTTCCATTTCACTTGGGCCGGGATCCCACAATTTCTCATTTCTTGTCACTCTTTCAATAGCCTTATAAACTTCTTGGGCCGTGTTCATCATAAGTGATCCCTGGCATGCCGAATCAATTTGTGCCCTTGACCCTTTATGCAAGCCTCTACAAAATAATTGGACTTGCAGGTCCAAAGTATAATTGTGGTTTGGACACGCCCTCAAAAGCTTCTTAAAACGGTCCCAAGCATTGTCCAAAGATTCAATTAAATCTTTCTTGAAAGTAGTAACTCTTACCTTCAACTCCAAATATCTACCCGGTGGAAAGTATTGCTTCAAAAACTCAGTTTGTATGTCATCCCATGATTGCAAGTGATGGTGGGGAAGTGACATAAGTCATTCCTTTGCTTGACCCTTCAATGAAAAGAGAAATAATGCAAGGCAGGTAAATTCTTGACAATCACTATTTTGGAATCCCGTATTGCATATTTCTTCAAGATTATAAAGATGTGAATGCGGGTCATCATGGGCCTTTCCATGGAATTGAGCTCTACTCTCCACTAGACCGAACATAGGAGACTTGATTGAAAAGTTTTTAGCATCAATGTGAGGTACCCGAATAGGATTATGAACTTGATTTTTTCTTTGAATGGTTTGCTCACAAAACGGTCTATCTTGGTATGGTGGATTTGGGGGTGGGTCATATGGATATTGTTCTTGTGGTGGTGGTGGAATTGGTGGAGGTGGTTCAAGTGGAGGTGGTGGAATTTGTGGGTAAGGTTCTTGTGGTGGTGGTGGTGGTGGATAGTCATTTGGATTTAAGGGATTTTGTTCAACTCGGGCATTTCCATGGTTATGCCATCCTTGTATCATTCCTTGTGCCTTATTCATTTCCTCTTCTTGTTGTAATGATTCTTGTGAAGATGCTTCACCAAGATCCAATTCACTACGAGCTTGGCCAACCTTTCTCTCAAATAAACGGTCCCTAATATAAGTGTTTATATCCGGGAGGAGTATCAGGGGCCTTACCACGTAGAGAATGGTTCATCAACTACAAGATAGAAAACAACAAGAACACAATTAATAGCACTTGGTGACTTACCAAAGAGTTAAGCACCAAAGAAATAAAATAGAAAAGATTGACGTATTCTCAAGACTTTTAAGCTAGTATAAGTATCAACCGTGACACAATCCCCGACAACGGCGCCAAAAACTTGATTGGACTTTTCTAGGGTTCCACTCTTACCGGCAGTGTACCGGGTCAATTGTAGTCTAGTCTACTGGTCAAGGTCGTATCCACGAGGATTGTGTGGTTGAACACCGAAAAGCTATTATTATCTTGATCTAAGTCGCAATAATACAAGAAGGTAATTGTATCTAAAAATCTACTACTATAAAAGGGTGATAAAATGATAAAAAGCCTAGCCAAGACAATGCAATGATCAAGTATATCTCTACTAGTATCATGGGAACGAACAACCTACCAACATTCCATTAGTGTTCAAGTGTGTGTTATCGGTGCACTCCTAAGCTAGCAATTCCCCATCATACGAGTGTATGAAATTACTTCATGCCTCCTCCTTGGTCTAAGGAACCTAGACCTAACGATTCAACATGATTAAGTTCTTGAGTGCAATGAATGAACAATAACCCCTGGATAAGAATTGAGTTCCAATTAAGGTCAATTTTACCTTCCGGTCTTCCTATCCCTTCTCCCACACTAAGTATCTTCTTTCAGTCTCAACTAAGTGTGTGTGTGTGTGTGCAAGTGCTAGGTGATCAATCCAACACCAACAAGAAATACGGTGCAAATAGGAAAAGATAACAACAACATATGAATCTATGAAATGCAAAACAACATTCCCAATCAACCAATAGAGATTAAACTATCACAACAACATTATCTTGGCTAGTTTGGAACTAGCCACTCAAGAATATAAACACCAACATGTCAAAGCTAGCATTCATGCTAATGAGAGCAATCAACACAAAGTAAAAGTTAAGAATTTACCAATAACAAGCTACAAACTTGAAATTCGAGCTGCATCTAATTCAAAAGAACATCAATGGGTTTGGTATATCAAAGGAGATGAACTTCTTCCACTAATCCATTCTAGAAATCAAACTACAAATCCTTAATGTTTACAAAGTAGTTAAGAGCTAAAAATCTAAGAGATTTTGGCTAGAAGAGCCCCTTGGGGCGGTGGTGTGTCTCCAAGGGTTCAAGAGAGGTTGGGGAAGAAGATGGAAATGGGTGGTTGATAATTAGATCCAAAATTAGAATTTTAAATGCTGAAATCTCGACTTTCTGGCGTTTCCGGCGTGCACCGGAGGGTGTCTCAGCGCACGCCGTCATCTTCTTTGGAAATTTACAACTCTCCGCCGTGCGCCAGAAGTAGTCCCGGTGCACGCCGGTCCTTCACAATATCTCAATAAAATGACTATAACTTGAGTTGTAGAGCTCCGATTGAGGTGATTCAAAATGCATTCGAAATCCCGTTTCTTTATCTACAACTCACATGAAGAAGTATTCTCCAGAAAATGCCTCTAAGGTGGGTCAAATGTCGCTTGAAGATAGGTTACGGTAGAAGCACTAATGACAATTGATCCGTCTGAACTCGTAAACTTATGGCACACTCTTATAGCCCTTAAAGACATGTTTAGGCTTAACACGTGTCGTCAATTTGGGTCTTGGTCAACCTATAATCCTGCAATATAACACCAAAATACCAATCGTAAACCCGACACGACGCTCCGGTTACTATAACCGGTACAAAACCTATCAAAATATGATATTTTATATAATAATTACTATCTACACATATGGATGAAACTAAGCAACTAATAACTCGAATTGATACGAAAACATCAATAAACGCATGAGAAATGGGGATAAAACATCGTGAAATGAATCATCGTGCAAACTCAACCAGAAGGATTCCAAGTTCCTAGAAAATAAGGGTATGTTTGCAAGTTAAGGAAATTTTTTATGGACTTAAGCAAGCTCCAAGGAAGTGGTACAAGAGGTTTGACAGTTACATGATTAAGCTGGGATACGACAAAAGTTCATATGATTGTTGTGGGTATCACAACAAGCTAAATGATGGTTCATTCATCTATCTGGTTTTGTATGTGAATGATATGTTGATAGCTGCTGTAAGAAGTCTAATGTTCAGAATCTGAAAGACCTTCTCAGTGCTGACTTTTAGATGAAGGATTTGGGTGCAACAAATAAAATTATAGGGATGGAGATCTATTGAGATACGAGTCAGAAGAAGCTTTTCTTGTTAATAACGCTCTAAATGCACCATTAAATTAACCCTTATTTACCCTGAATTCTGCCCTAGAGAATGTAGATTAGCCCATTATTCTGAAGGAATATATGTTAAACATTGAGTGCATGTTCCTAAGTTCATAATTCTGCATCTATGTTATTATCCCGAAGATTTGGCACTGTTTTGTCTTGTTTTATGTATTTTATAGGATGTATCAAATCTGGAGCACTTAATGACGGATCTGGATAAAGGGAAGAATGTTGGGCCGAGTGGAGTAAGTCCAAGAAGAGGCATGTCCAGAGAAAAGAAGAAAAATAGGCCCGGTTTATCGTGGGCTGGGCCCGATAAACCGAGAGTCTTGGGGAACACGAAACTGAATCTGACGCATCTACTAGGTTGGTTAGAGTTTCTTTGAGTCATAAGTCGGCCAATGTATCTATATAAGGCCGCACAAACTGATTATTACATAGGTCTCAATTATGTTACAAAATTATTATTATTTCATTATACAATTTTGATGCAATAAAGTTCTTCTAAGCTTTTGGAGTTTATTTTCCGGTTTCCTTCCTTTCCTTGCCATCTCTAGCTTGAGTGGATCAAGCTAGATCTCCATTGTTGAAGGCATGAAGCTTTGAACATTCCTTTATGTCTTTAATATGGTAGATCTACTTGTATTTACGTGTTTTAGTTGATCTGCATGTTTAACAACCCCATAATTTACTTGAATTAATCTGAATTAAGCAATGTAGATCTATAAATAGGAAAAGCCGCCCCCGGTAAACCGGCGGTCTATACCGGTTTACCCAGGCAAAATTTAGAAAACCAAAATCTGAAGGTTCAGTGTCAGCTACGTTGATCGACAGAAATAATTAAAACGAGTAATATGTCTGGCCAATGTAGTATTCATAATTCGTAAATTGACATAAAGAACTGTTAGTGAAGTGTTAATTAGGACATTGTCTTGATGGACCATAAGAACGTGCTAATCAGTGTCGATAGCTGCCTAGGCGGGTTAGCGGTATGGGTCAATACTGGCAATTCTAGTTCTTCGTGTGTATGGGCTATTACAGACCAATTAAAGAGGGTAGCTGGCGTATAGATTATCTACTACCATGGTCGGAGTAGATAGGGTTAGTAATTGCACCCGTAGATTAAAATTGAATTAAAAGCTCGTTAGTTTAAGGAAATTATGTGGAAAAGTAAACATAAGGATTAACTAAACCAAATTAGTAGATAGAAGGGACGAGGAAGGAATACCACGTTTCTTTTATGTTCATTGTTGGTCAATGACCACTTATGTCTTCTTGATTAGATTAGAACTGTTTATGCTTTAGTTGCATTGTCTCTGTGGGATCGACCTTGATTCGCTTCTTGCTATACTACGATTGACCTAGTACTCTTGTTAGTAAAATCGACGTAAGGCCTCGACGAGATCACTTGTCTCATAAAGATTATATTTAGAAGATATTATCCAAGTTTGGCATGTCAGCGACCAAGCCAATAGATACTCCGGTGGAAACAAATACTTATCGATTTGTTTACACTTCACAGTTAGCTGAAGAGAAGAAGTAGATATCAAAGGTCCCATATGTTGATGCAGTAGGAAGTCCATGTTTGTTATGGTCTGCACTAAGCCTGATCTGGCTCAGACAGTTAGTGTTGTCAATGAATTTATGGGTCGACCTGAAAAGTAACATCATAAAGTTGTGAAAATAATGTTAAGGTACCTTACGGGTACAACAAATGTTGCTCTCATTTATGGAAGTGATACTCAGTGTTTGAGCCCAAGATTCTATGATTCTTATTATGCTGGAGATGTGGCCATCAGGAAGTCAATGACAAGTTATGTTTTCACTCTGGGATGCTCTGTAGTATGTTGGAAGGCAACTTTACAGGCAACCGGCATTATCCACCACTGAGGCATAATTCATGGCACTTACAGAGGCAGCCAAAGAGATAATTTAGTTAAAGGGGCTGGTCAATGATTTGGGTCTACATTAGGATCAAGCTGAGATATATTGTGACAATTTAAGTGCAATATGTCTAGCTAAGGATCATGTTCATCATTAGAGAACTAAGCATATTGATGTGAAGTATCATTTTTTGAGAGATAGGAAGAGGATCCAGGTGCGGAAGATCAACACTCATGATAATCATGCTAATATGCTCACCAAGTCTGTTCAAAAATGCAAATTTCAGTTGTGTCTAGATTAGCTTAACATCCAAAGCTGTTAATATGTTGTCGTCTAAAGAATGGATTATTATTTAAACTATACTATAATTTAAACTATAGTATAAATGAATATGGATGTCGATTCATAGAGGAAATCTAGTACGGTACATCTGGCACGAGTCCATTTGGTACATTAGATTTAGCTATGCATCTGTTTGAACGAGAGTTCGAGTCAATGTGGAGATTTGTTAGTCAATGGTGACTTGATCTCCGCGCCTTAATTTGTCAAAGTTGATAATTTGAAGACTCATCTGAAGTGGTGTTCATTTGCGGTGTTCAAGTCTGAGAAGCTCAGTTGGGTTGGTGGTCAGTTGAGTTCTGTGTTCAGCCTAGTTGTCCCAATTGAAGTCTGGTGAACACGTTTGAGTTAGCTTTAAATATGAGTCTGGTTACATCTGGTGGTTTTCTATTGAGTTCCAGGAGAATCACATCTGCGGGTATTTTTGAGAAATACACCGTTGGATATTATGGCGGCTATGTTTAATACCCAAATGCTATAAATATCTGCATTTATTATAATCAGATATTAGTTTCTTTGTGATTTCTGTACATAATAAAATATTTCCTTACATCCTTAAAGTTGTAACGATGAAAATCACGTTAAATTGATGTGTTCTTTCTTGTTTATTTAATTTATTTTAATTGGTATGTTATTGTGTGTTTTTTTTCATTACAACATGGTGCATTATTGATGTAGTAATTTATAGACGTATTGATTTGTTTCTATATTAAAAAAAAAAAAAAAAACCAAAAATTTTCAGGAAAACCAAATACTACAATCTCAGCAAAAATGAAATATTGGCTAAAGTGCGACTATATGAAAGTAAGAAGACAAGAAAATGACGGGAGAGTAGCAACCACCAATACTTTAATTTATTTCAGTTAGGTACCCAATCAATTGATCTATCAAATCCGATGTTCATAGATATAGATATAAATATAGAACAGAATAATGCGGAGGTGAGGTAGGGTGGGGTGGGGTGAGGTTGAGGTTGGGGTCGGGGATAGGGATGGGGTGGTGTATCAGGACTTGAAGAGGGAGAGGGGATCTTTTTCTGTGAGAAAGTAGCGAATTCCAATCCAAAGTGTAGAAAATTGAGGGGCTGTGATGTCCCTAAGTTATGGGCTGTGAGTCCCACCATTAATTAAACACGGACTACTTGGATTTATATATATTATATATTATATATTATATGCCTCACCACATATTTTAATTTGCCAATAGTTTTGTGCCTATCTGGTTTCGTGGTATCAGCCTGCATGAAAGAGACGGCCGGAGTCTATGGCATTGGTAGCCGGTAGGATGTATATATATATAAACTAGTGGTATAATATTATAAAATTAAAACATATGCATAATATTAGATAAAATAATATTATTGCAATACTATACATAATAATATTAGACGATATAATAAGATTAAAACATATGCATAATTAAACTAATTAAAGTAATGAGTACATATATCATTGTAATAATAATTAGTGAGAAAATGAAGTTCGATTCCAAATCCCCATCCCGAATAAAAATCCATTTTACTTTCTGTAATAAAAAAAAACTAAATAAAACACGTAATACATCAATTACAATATATTATTTGAGAATTATATGAAGATAAATAAATTATGGTCTTCTGCAGATTAAAATTTGATTTTTTTTTTTTTATAAAAGATTTTCAAAAACTCGATTTGTCTTCTACAAATTTAAAATTTGCAAAAGATTGTTTATTTATCAAATTTAACAAATAATCTAAATAAGAGCATTGTAAGTCATATTTTTTCGTCAAATCATTTATAACATATTCTGCATTTTAATCATTTTTTTTAATCCTTTTAAAAAAATGAAAAATCTGAAAAATAAATCAAAAAATATGAAACGGCTGTGTCTCTCCGTGTCGGGTTATGTCGATACTGTGTCGGAAACGTGTCGTGCCGTGTTGGATTGTAATTTTTCAGAAAAATATTCAAAAAAAAGTGTCGAGTCGGAAATATGTGGGACACGGCACACGGCTTTCAAATTGGAGGGTCGCTGCTTCATATGTTATAGTTGGTTTATAGCGGTTAATAGTTAGTTAACGGGCTGTAACCAACTTTCAGCAACCTGTAGCAGTAGGAATAGAGTTTATAAGCTAGAATTAAGAGAGGAATAAGATTTATTCTGCTGATTAACAGCTTTAATTGCTGCAATTGATGTAATATTCTGCTACTCATGTTTTCCTCTCATTGTTGAGAGTTCTTGGTCATTAATACAATTTTCTTCAATTGATCTTGCGAAACATCGATTCTTGCCTCAATCGTTGTAATTTCGTCATCAATTCAATGAAATTTCATGAGTGATTCATGAATTTCGTCATGGTATCAGAGAGGCTTCCGAGCAGCTAAGGTGTTCGACGTTTTGTCTGACAGATTTCTTGCTTGTTCGTGCTAGTTTTCTTGGCACCGGTTCTTTCCGTAAGTTCTACAATGGCTAAAAATGGTGTTGTTCAAGGCCTAGCCAATCCCTATTTTGTACATCATGGGGAGAACCCCCCCCCGCAGTAGTTCTTGTTCAGCCGGTGCTTGTTGGTGATAATTTTCATAGCTGGAGGAAAGCTATATATGAAGATAATTCTGTCATCCAAGAACAAGTTTGGCTTTGTCAGTGGTGCTATCACTCAACCTCCACCCACTGATCCAAATTATGCCATGTGGGAGTTGTGCAACAACATGGTTTTTTTCTTGGCTTCTGTATTCAGTTTCTCCCACCATAGTGTTGACTTAGTCTTGCTGTTTGTTAGTTGTTTATCTTGTTTCCACAATAATAGGCTAGTCTGTTTTTGAATTAGCTGTTTTCTCCTACATTTTAGGTTGATGCCTAGTCTTCAGGATTATGGAGATAGTGTAGGTTTGTTTGTTATTTTTCCAACTGTAATTCTGCTATATATAGCAGCTCCTTTCATGCAAATAATCAAGCAAAATCATTTTTCAGTTTATCCAATTGTTTAAAGTAAATTAACATTTGGTAGCAGAGCCTACTCACTAGGGCTGCTAAAACAGAAAACAGTAAAGTAAGATGGCAGAAAGTAGCAATGGGAATGGAAAGTTTCTACAGCCAGCCATTCCAAAATTTGATGGCTACTATGAGCACTTGGCTAAGCTCATGGAAAATTTTCTGCGTTCTAAGGAGTATTGGAGCTTGATTGAAGATGGAATTACCAGAATTCCTGAAGGAACACAGGCTACTGATGCACAAGTAAAGGAATTGGAGGATCAAAGGCTAAAGGACAGAAAAATCAAGAATTATCTCTATCAGTCCATAGATAGAGAAATTATGGAAACTATCCTGAATGATGATACCTCCAAACAGATTTGGGACTCCATGGCCCAAAAGTTTAAAGGATCCACCCGAGTGAAGAGAGCTCAACTTCAAACACTCAAAACTGAGTTTGAAATGTTGAGAATGAAGGAAGGAGAATCTGTGAATGCATATTTTGGCAGAACATTAACCATTGCCAAAAGTATGAAAGCATGTGGTGAGAAACTGGTGGAAAAGGACATCACTGCAAAGATTCTGAGGTCATTGGTGGCCAAATTCAACTATGTTGTTTGCTCTATTGAAGAATCCAACAATGTGGATACACTGACTGTGGACGAGCTTCAAAGCAGTTTACTCATTCATGAACTGAGAATGAGAAATGTGGTGGAGGAAGAACAGGCTTTGAAGGTATCAAGTGATGGAAGAGGAAGGGGTAGAGGAAATTCTAGAGGAGGTGGCAGAGGAAGAGGTAGAAGCAATAAACCATTTGACAAATCAGCAGTGGAGTGCTTCAAATGTCATAATCTTGGACATTTCAAGAGTGAATGCCCCACACGGGATTCAAATGCAAATTATGCAGATGATGTTGTTGCGTGAAGATCAACTCATGATGATGGCTTATGTGGAAGAGAATGATGCAACTAGAGAAGAGGTATGGTTCTTGGATTACGGATGTTCAAACCATATGACAGAAATAGAGCATGGTTTGAACAAGGCCAGCTAAATGATCGATTTAGACATTACGTGAAGTTAGGCAACAATCACGGGATGGAGGTCATGGAAAGGAAGCACCATCAAACTAAATATTGATGGTACCAATCAAATCATTGGCAATGTGTACTATGTACCAGAAATAAGGAACAATTTGTTGAGCATAGGACAACTCAGGAGAGAAGTGAGTATTTTGATCAAGGACAATGCCTGCAAAATTTATCATCAGAATAGAGGATGCATTCTTCATAGTCATATGACATCAAACAAAATGTTTGTGTTATTAGCAAAGTTGCAGCAAACTTCAAACTGTCTCAATGTCAAGATTGATGAAATGGGAGATCTGTGGCACAAGAGGTTTGGACACATCAGTCATCAAAGTTTAAAGAGGATGCAAACACAAGGATGGGTGCAAGGACTTCCTGAAATCAACACAGCTAACAAAGTGTGTCAAGTATGTTTAAAAGAAAACAACACAGGTGTCAATCCCAAGAAAGAGCAAATGGAGAGCTACAAAACCTCTACAACTCATTCACTCAGGATATATGTGGACTATCAGGTCCCATGTCCAATGACCACAAAAGGTATATCCTTACATTCATTGATGATTTCTCTAGAAAGTTATGGGTTTACTTATTGCATACAAAAGATGAAGCATTCACCATGTTTAAGCAATTTAAAGCACTTGTGGAAAAAGAAAGTGGTATGTCTATTTGTGCATTAAGAATCGATGAGGAGGAGAATTCACTTCGAGGAGTTTACGAAATTTTGTGCCGACAATGGCATAAAACGTCAATCTGACTAGAGCTACACACCCAAACAAAATGGGGTGGTGAACGCAAAATGATCTATATTGAACATGGTAAGATGTGCTCTTGAGAGAAGAAAATGCCTAAAAGGTTTTGGCGAAGCAGTAAAGTGGGCATGTCATGTGTTAAATCGAAGCCCCACCACTTCTTTGTCAAAGGGGATGACGAGAGGAATCTTTGGAATGGCATGAAGCTTTGACATAAGCCACTTCAAGGTTTTGGTCATGTCTTGTAAATGTCCATGTACCGGATGCAAAAAGATCAAATTAGATGCAAGAAGCCAATCGTGTATCTTTTTGGGATATAGTGATGAATCAAAAGGGTACAAAAGTCGTACAATCCATCAACTAAGAAGGTTATTGTAGCGGTGATGTAATTTTTGAAGAAAATGATTCTTTGGGATTGGGGAAGAAGCGCTCAAGAAAACAGGGGATGACTTGGCGATATGGGAAGATGAGGAGAGTGAAATTGATTACTCAAGTGATGAGGACAACACCGAAATAAATGACAATCATAACAATGGAGCAGCGAAGCAGAAGAACAGGTTGATGAATCAGATATGGATACATCAACAAATGACAGTGATGGTGATCAAAATCAGCAACTGGAAAGAAGAGTGGCAAGAGCACCAGCTTACTTACAGGATTACATTACAGGTGAGGACTATCGGATGAAGAAGCAGGTACAAAATTTAGTCATGTTTACCTCTTTTGGTGATCCTACATTATGATGAGAGCGAAGAATCAACAAAAGTGGTGATGCAATGGATGTAGAAATGACATCTATTGTTAAAAATCGAGACTTAGCGGTGGTTTGAAGCACCGAAAAAGGCAAAAGTGATTGGAGTAAAATGGATCTACAGGACCAAGCTAAATGAAAATGGTGAAGTAGACAAATACAAGGCCGACTTGTTGCAAAGGATATGCCCAAGAGAAAGGAATTGATTACAATGAAGTGTTTGCTCTGTTGCAAGATGGGATACAATCAGGACAATCATTGCACTAGATGCCGAGAAATGGTTGGTCACTCTATCAACTTGATGTTAAAAGTGCCTTCTATATGGAGACTTGAAGGAGGAAGTATATGTGGCTCAACCACAAGGATATGAAAAAAAGGGAGAAGAAACAAAGGTATATAAATTGAAGAAAGCCCTATATGGCTTAAAACAAGCACCCAGGGCATGGTTTAGTAAAATTGAAGGCTATTTTCTGAAGCAAGGCTTTGAAAGAAGCAGTCATGAACACACCTTGTTTGTCAAAAAGGAAGGAAAGGACATACTCATTGTCAGTTTGTATGTGGATGATCTGGTGTTCACCAGTAACAGTTCAGTTATGATTCAGTCTTTCAAAAACTCCATGAAAAGGGAGTTTGAGATGACTGATTTGGGCATAATGAGTTATTTTTTGGGAGTTGAAGTGCATCAAACATCCTGTGGCATTCATATATGCCAGAAGAAATATGCAGAAGAGATTCTTGAAAGGTTTGGTATGAAGGATTGTAACCCTGTTAAGAATCCCATGGTACCTGGAAACAAGTTGTCTAAGGAAGAGGGTGGCAAAAAGGTCGATACTACCTATTTCAAGCAGCTGATTGGAAGCTTAATGTATTTAACAGCCACTAGACCTGACTTGAGCTATAGTGTTTGTTTATTAAGCAGGTTTATGGCAGATCCTTTGGAATCTCACATGTTGGCTGCAAAAAGAATACTTAGATATGTAAAAGGCTGCAGGTCTTGGAATCTTGTACAAAAACAATTGTAATGATGATCTGTTAGCTTTATCTGAGATAGTGACTATCGCAGGTGATCTTGTTGAGTTTAAAAGCACATCCGGTTATGTGTTCATGTTAAGCAAAGGTGCGATAGCTTGGTCATCAAAGAAGCAATCTGGGGTGACTCTCTCAACCACTGAAGGCTTGAATATATATATTTGCAGCTTGTGCTTGTCAAAGCATTTGGATGCGAGAATATACTTAAGCGATTTGGAGGGACACAGGGGCAATCAACTACGAGTGTTATGTGACAATTCATCAACAATACAACTTGCCAAACATCCAGGATTTCATGGCAAAAGTAAGCACATTATGGTTAGATTTCATTTTTGAGGAATCTTACTAAAGAAGAAACCATCATCATCGGCATGTTGGCACTAATGATCAATTGGTCGATATCATGACAAAACCTCTAAGATTAGAGGTGTTTGAAAGACTTCAGAGCTTGCAATTGGAATGAAGAAGATTGAAGATATAAACCGAAAGTCATATTTTTCGCTTTAGGGAGGATTTGTTGACTTAGTCTTCTTTGTTTGTTAGTTGTTTATCTTGTTTCCACAATAATAGGCTAGTCTGCTTTTGAATTAGCCGCTTTCTCCTACATTTTAGGTTGATGCCTAGTCTTCGGATTATGGAGATAGTGTAGGTTTGTTTGTTATTTTTCCAAATTGTAATTACGCTATATATAGCGACTCCTTTCATGCAAATAATCAAGCAAAATCATTTTTCAGTTTATCCAATTGTTTAAAGTAAATTAACACATAGCCCAAAGTATTATTTGGTATGATACATCCAAAGAGGTGTGGGATGATTTGCAGAGACGCTTTGGGAAAGTAATGTATACATGGTGTCTAATTTGAATGAAGAAATCTACCAAATCAAACAAGGTGTCACCACTGTTACAAAATATTTCACAAAACACAAGATCTTGTAGGATCAGTATGATGTGCTTAGGCCTATTCCACAATCCACATTGTGTGTGCCATGCCCTGTCAGTTTACCAAGAATACAGTGAAAGTGATAAAGTTACCAGATTCTTGAAAGGTTTGAATGAGAAATATAGTATTGTTCAATCAAAGGTTCTCTTGATGAAGCCTTTACCATCTGTTAGTGATGATTTCCAACTAGTTATGCAACATGAGGCTCATCAAAATTATAGTCAAAGTAATGAAGTCCCAGACATGGTAGTTTTTGCAGGCAAAGGAACTTCTACTGGTCAAGATGTTAAAAGGGCAAAAGCTAATTTCAAGAAAATGGTTTCTGGTTCTTTTAAACCTCAATGCACTTTTTTGTAACATGACATGACACACCGTGGATAAGTGTTATAGAAAACATGGCTTTCCACCTGGCTACAAGGGCAAGGGCAAAGGAAACACCAAGTCTGCAGCTAACAATGTCTTTCTTGATGATCCTATTGAAGGCAGTAGTCAAGAACAACAGGAGTTCCAACCTACCATCACACAGGATCAGTATAATCACTTACTCAGTTTGATTCAGTCAGCAGAGAATGACAAGACTGATGTTCCGGTGGCCGTGTCTGCCAAACTTGACTTTAGTGGTCCATGTATCTCTGAAACTTCTAATGGCACGGTGCTACTCACCACATTACCCATTTGTCAACTTTATTATTTGATTCTACACCGGTTATAGGCATGAACGTGACCTTACCAAATGGACATAAAGCTCTTGTCACTCACATAGGTTCAGTTCAAATAAACGTGCCTCTAGTACTTACAGTGTAATACCCACTCCCGACCTCTAGACTGGCCGGTTCCGGGTCTCTGGCACGACTCTCCGGTTCCGGGTCCAAAATGGAACCAAAACCGCCGGTTCCAATTTCTAGCCGGTTCCGCCGGGTCTCTGGAACCAGCGGGTTTGGCGGTTCCCCGGGCCGGTTCTGGGTAAGGCTGTAAATGAGCTGGGCTACTCGTGAGCTACTCGTACTCGATTCGCAAGAGAGATCGACTCGATTCGGTTTTTCTCGAGTTCGAGCTCGAGTCGAGCTACTCGAATAATTAACCGAGTCGAGCTCGAGTTTTAAAATATATTAATCGAGTAGCTCGCGAGCTTAATCGAGCTTGATTAAATAATTATTTAATTAATTAAATTAATTCATTTATTATAAAATATTATTTTTCATAATTAAAAAAATATTATTCGAGTCGAGTATTAGACGAGTCGAGCTCGATCTTACCATATTTCATTAAAAATCAATTGAATTCTACTAAAATAATCGAGCTTACGAGCCGAGTCGAGCTTTGTCGAGTACTTAGCGAGTCGAGTTCGATCTTGTTTTTAAGGCTCGATCGAGCTCGAGCGAGTTCGAGCCCGAACTTTTTTAGTCGAGTCGAGCTCGAGCCCCAGAGAGTATCGACTCGACTCGGCTCGATTACACCCCTAGTTCTGGGTCTCGGCGGTTTCCGGGTCCAAACGGTTCCGATCACGGTTCCAAAAAAATCATAATTTTTTACAAAATTTGTATAATTTGTATAGCTTACGTTAAAATTAATAATAAATTCTAGGGGGAATGAGGGAGAAGGACAAAAATATTTCATCAATTGAGTAGAAGGACAGTCTTTTGAAACTTTTGCATAAAGGACAAAACTATTTATTCATTTATCGAAATTCACTTGTGTTCAAAATTCATTGCCGAAATTCATCATCAAATTCACTAATTTTCAAAATTAATTGTCGAAATTCACTAATTTTAGGGATTCACCGTCGAAAATTCACCGATTTAAGGATTCACCGATTTTCGGGATTCACTTTGTTTGTCGCTATAAAAATTATGCGATTGTCCTTCCTCCCTATAAAAAATATGTAAATTTGTATGTTTCTTAATAATATTCCGATTGTTATCTTATCCCTAATTTTCCATAAATTCTAATTGGTTATTAAACTATATATAATATTTAATTTCATAACTATATTTAAAAAAAACACGGCTTGTATAATATTTAATTTCATATCTATATATAATATTTAATTTCATAACTTATATTCTAAATTGTTAGATATTTTTTCATAAAGTAAATATTTTATAATCGTTTGAATTTGAGTTGCCGTATGAATTAATGTTATCGCAACGAAACGGGGTTCGAAAGTAAATTAAATAATAATGCGTAGTTTTCGAATTGTTTATTTTTTATGATTAATTTGTAAGTAAATTGAACTTACATTTTCTTTTAGAAAAAAATTCGAAAAGCAGCCATAATTATAGACATTACAAAATAATATTTCGAATCCGATAAAGTAAACGAATTTATTCAAAACAACTCAAATCATTATCTGAAATATATTATAATGGTAGATAATATTATAATATGAGAGTTAGAATAGAATTGTGTGTAAAAAGTGATGAAATAGATATGTATTTATAGTGTGATGAGTGTGTGATATTTTAAAATAAAAAACAAATTATTCAAAAAATTTGAAAAAATATACGTTGGACTTGGAGACTTGGTCCACTTGGAGGGGAAAAAAATTCATATAAAAATAAAATAAAATAGAAAACTGTCGGTTCGGATCCTCCGGGCCGGTTCCGGCCGGTTTCTCCGCCGGTTTTTCGTCTGGTTCCTTGAACCGCCGGTCCCGGGCCGGTCCGGATTCGGTGGAACGTAGAACCGGGTTGGAACCGGGAACCGCCGGGTCCGACCCGTAAAAGACCCGGAACCGGCCACCTTTACCGACTCCTGTGCCCACTCTGTCATCTTTAGAAGGGTTCATGTTTTTCATGCGACTTCAATAACTAAACTATGATTTCGAAAATCATCTAATAAATTTACAATGAAATTTACAAATATTCACTAAGTGTTTCCATTATAAAATTACAACAAATGAAATACTACAATTGTCATTAACATAATTTGCATAGCATGTTTCAAAATCCAAGTCCATGTTATCGCTTTCATTCCCATTACATCTCCTTCGAACCATTACCTGATTTTATTTATAGAAGAAAAAAAAAAAAACAAAAGACAAGAGACAAGAATACAAGTCGTCAGCAAAAAACACTGGTATGAGCCGTTTGTGAGAGTGTTAAAAATAATTGTTGTAAATATACATATATATATTTTCTAGAAAACTTTTCCATTAGTTACGCAGTAAATTACTTGTTTAAAGTTTTGTATCAAATTCAAGTCAAACATTTTATTCAAGATCCGTCAATTCATCAAGTTCCCTTACTAGACATCGATACAGCTGATAAGATTGTCTCTAGCTACCTTATGACTCCCATTTCACCTCCTTATATCCACAACAAGTAATTTTTATAGTGAAATCCGTCCCTTCCACACCCCACACCCAAGCTCTCGCTTCCGGAGGCCCATTTGCATCGGACCACAACCGCGATCACTCGCCCAATGCACAAATAACCCGATTGTGAAATCCTCGACGGGCCCATTGAGCGAAAGCGAAACGAACGAGAATCATGCCGCCAAGAAGAGAACTAGCCATGCCGCGAAGCGGAAATGTACAAATACGATATACCATGCCGCTGCAGCGGGTAATGACGGCACCATGCCACCAGGATAGATAGGATATGACGTTTATCAAGATTTGTTTATTAAGTTATTATCGATAAAGCGAGATAGATAATTCACTAATCATTTTTAACAAGATACATATTATATATATTTATATCAATAATATATTCAATTAAAATAGTTTAATAAAAACACACTTTGGCTTTTAAAAATAAAATTGAACTCACCTGTCGTCAATGCATATCGATTAATTTCACAAAAGCCCATATGATTGTTCGTCGGGCATTCTACGCCAATCCCCAGCATGAATTGGTTGTACCGGTTTTTAAAGGGCAAGGAAAACTAATGTGATTGATGGAGGAAAAATATGTTGGTTGAATGATTTTCTTTCTTTCTTGGCAGTTGGCATTATATACGATATAATGAATTAATGATCATTCGCAGCTTGTGGTACTTTACTAGGAATATCACATGGTTGTTATATAGAATGGTTTATTGTGACGGCAATGGTAGAAAATATAAGGAAAAAGAGTATCCACGTTTTTTTAGGCTTCAACAAGGTAAATTAAACTACCTCCGTCCCAAAATGTAATTTTTTTTTTATCTTTTTAGTTTTGTCTCAAAATATAAGTTTATTTACAAAACTAATAAAGCATTTATTACATATTTCTTCTTCTACCCCTCATTTATTATATACTCAACCACTTTTTACTACTTTACATTAATACCAATGAAAAGTCATTTTAGTCATTTTAATCAAAATTAATGACAAATAACAAATGTAACCAACTTTCTTAATATGTGTGAAATGACCTAAAAGAAATTACATTTTGGAACGGAGGTAGTAGTTCTTAAAAAGTAATAATTCCGATATGAAAACGAAACGTCCAATCTCTACACTTATGGTTATATTGGTTCATTAGTAACGCCGTCAACGGTATACATTTATATTTTATTTATCAACCAAATACTTTCATAGTAATTCTAAGGCAAGTTTACGATCAACTTCTCTTTGCTAACTTGTAAATAAATAAATAAAAATAAAAAATAAAAATAAAAACTACGTAGGTTATTAATTAATAAATGCATACCATAACTGTTTTCATATCCAAGCGATTAAATAAGCGGGAGCTTGTTTAGTAGCATGGCCAGTAGTGTTCTTTATTTGTAAATATTGTGTAAATTCTTTGCGATGTAAAGCTTGTACTCTTTAAGTTTTTTAATAAAATATCCGGTTTTTGACCATTAAATGCATACCATAACTCCTTCTATATTAAACATTTGTGCCCACGATTATTTTTTAATCGTGTAACATATATTTTCTTTTCGTCGGTGAAAATATTAAAATCTTTAATGTATAGAAAATAAATAAATTAATATATCAAGGCAACTAACGTACCTTTTATATAGTCCGCGATTTTATAAAAATCGAGATGTTACATACAGAGTCCTATTGGTTCATTCTTTTGGATACAATCTGATCTCTGTTAATATGCTCTTGACAGGATCAGATTGTTGTGTCAAGTTTACTAATACTTCTTGTTTGACACATGACAAGAGTTGTTTGAAGATGATTTTAGCGCTTACAAGGGTCTTTATGCCTT
The DNA here is from genome assembly GCA_026214975.1 of Gentiana macrophylla. Taxonomy (NCBI): domain Eukaryota; kingdom Viridiplantae; phylum Streptophyta; class Magnoliopsida; order Gentianales; family Gentianaceae; genus Gentiana; species Gentiana macrophylla. Next base: position 109,196,305 of record CM047808.1, read on the forward strand.
ACAAGCTAGTTATGTATCTGTTAGAAAACCTAGAATTGCTATGTCTCTTCTAAATAAGGCTGATGCTACTGTTGATTCTACTTTGTTATGGCAATTATTAGGCCATATGTCAGTTGGAAGAATCAAACTTTTGCAAAGTTCTGAAACTGATATTACTTTATCTTCTGTTACTAGGTGTGAGACTTTTTGCTTTGCCAAACAAAGAAAATTCCCTTTCCTATCGGTGTTCCAAAATATTTTCATGCTTTGATCACATGTTGATATAAGGTCCTTACAAAACCTTGATAGTGCATGGACAGTCATATATCCTTACAATTGTGGATGACTTTAGCAGGTTTACTTGGTTATTTTTGATGATAGAAAAAAAACAATGGTAGGGAATGCTACAGAACTTTCGTGATTTTGTTAAAACTCAGTTTAATAATGAGATTAAAATCATTAGATCTGATAATAGCCAGAAGTTTAACAAGCCACGGTTTTATAATGCAAGTGGTATAATTCATCATACTTCATGCACACATACACACCCCAACAAAATGGGGTAGTAAAGAGAAAAAACCAGCATATTTTGAATGTAGGTAGGGCACTGAAATTGCAGTCTGGTCTACCTACTAAATATTGGGGTTATTGTGTTATTCATGCAGTATATCTGATTAACTTGTCTCCTACTCCATTGTTAGGTAATAAGACTCCATATGAGTTATTATAATTCAGACCTCCTGACTATTCTCAACTGAAGGTTTTTGTTGACTAACTTTTTCCAGTACTTCTTGCCTTGACAGAGGATAGTTTGAACCAAAAAGTAGAAAATGTGCTTACTTGGGTGATCCAGAAGGTACTAAAGGATACTATCTACTAGATATGAACAACCATGATGTTTTCATATCTAGGGACACAAAGTTTTTTGAGTTCTTATTCCCATACAATAACACCAAGTCTCAAGTCACTGGTATACTTGACCCCTCACTGCCTATCTTTGATTTTACTTTTCTTGATCATCAACATGTCTCACCAGCCTATTGATGATCATCAGACCACTAATAATTCAACTAAGGTAATGCAGGATATGCAACCAAAAGGTCCACAAGTCTCCGACAAAATCCTACTAGGAGATCAAATAGGCCTAGGGTGCAACCATCTTACTTGAAAGATTTTTATTGCAATATGACAACTCCACATACCTTTGATAAAGTGAATTCAGACATTCATCTCTTAGACAAGTATAGACTTTGCTAATCAAATTATAGTGAAGAGACACAACCTAAGAACTTTAAAGCAGCATCCAAAGATCCAAAAAGGCAAAAGGCTATACAAGAAGAAATTGATGCACTTGAGATAACAAACACTTGGATATTAGTTGATCTACCAGAAGGCAAGACACCTATAGGGTGTAAGTGGGTCTATATGATCAAAAGGAAAAAAGATGGCACAGTGGATATATACAAGGCAAGACATGTAGCCAAAGGCTACACACAACAAGAAGGAATTGACTATCTGGTGTACTTTCTCCCTAGTAGCCCAAACTACCACCCTCCTGACTTTACCTATCAAATGGATGTTAGCAATGCCTTCATTCATGGTTACTTGGATGAGGAAGTGTACATGATAGTGCCACGGGGATATCAGACAATTGGTAAACAACGAGTATGTAAGCTGATCAAATCCCTTTATGGTTTGAAACATGCATCAAGATAGTGGAATGTTAAATTCACCACTGAACTCCTACAATTAATTTTCAAACAATCTGTACATGATCATAGTCTCTTTACTAGGGGATCATGAGATAATACGATCATTTTCCTAGTATATGTGGATGATATAATTGCTGCTAACAGCAACCTCCAATTAATTCAAGAAGTCAAGGATTTTCTACATGCAAAGTTCACCATCAAAGACTTAGGAGAGCTCAAATTAGGAACATAAATTACGAACATAAGAAGATGCCTTGGAAATTTTGTGTCGAAATAAAAATAATAATAATAAGGATTACCTATTCTTGAGATTGTTGAAGATTATGATGGAAAATATGTTGTAACAGTGACGATCTGATGGCCAAAATAATAGTCCAAATTTAAACCGGTAGAGTACCGGGTCGGAAGTATTAAATTGACAAGCAAGGTCGATCCCACGAGGAATTGAATATTTGTTTCTAGTTTAGATCAACAATATAGATGGAGTGTGTTATAGCTAATAATGATAATAACGAATGTACCAATATGATAGAGAAAATAGTCAAACTATACTCATGAATACTACTCTCGACACTTTAACTGAATCACTAGGGATAAGCTTTACCCGACCCAACCAACCAATCTAACTAACGAATGTGTTTGTAGGTGCAATCTCTTAAAATGCTCATAGGCGCTACTACCACAACCCAAGTCCCATATATTTGGTTCAACAGTCCCTTGATCGGGCTTTAACAGACCTAATATGATTAAGAACTGAGAGACGCTCCGTATTCACCGAATTCACGGCTTAATTGGAAAAACCTTACCAAGGAACAGGCTCGAACACTCAACTAGTTCGTGCATGACAATTCTAAAACCCTAGTTCGTCCACTCCCTTGAAAAATATTTTTATAAAGTTCGTGCGTTTAATCAATTAATGATTCGCAACGTCGCTAAAAGATTTAGGATCAAGTTTTAGAACACAAACAATCCAAAAGTTATAACTTTTAAGCATAACCAATCCTTAGATCATCATTCAAGTGTCAGTTTTCGTAAACCGTTACATAATTTGACTATTAATAATTTAGCTACTTATGCTTGAAATAAAATTGTAGGAAATAATCATAGAATAATTGAAAAACATGATGAAAGTGGAAAAATGAATTACCAATTGAATAGAATATGCAATCCAAAGACAAAGGGTTGTCAATTCCTTGTAATCCAATCGCGAAAATAGCAAAAAAAAATGTCTAAATCTCTAAAGCAATTGAAAGAGAAAAATAAACTTATAGTTTTCGAAGAGAAGAACTAGAAAATAAAAGTTTGTACCTTAATATATGACATAAAATTCAACCCATTGCCTTATATAGGCTCAAAAACTGACATAAATATGTCAAAAAAATCACTTTTCCGCGGCACTAGGCGTGTGCCTAACATTGTTGATCTTCAACAACACAGGTACATTTTCAGTAATTCGGCGATATGCTTATGTGTAGAGATCCAATTTGAGAGATTCAATTTGCGTTGGAAAGATCATTCAATTACCCACAATTTTCATGAGAACAACCAGTCCAGAAAATGCCTCCAAAATGTATAAGAATGAAGATTAGTGACAGTAGGGTGAAAACACCCAAGAATATTCTTGATCCGTTTCAACACTTTAGCTTTGGGCACACACTTCCAACTCTTAAAATCATCTTTCCATCTTCAATGCTTCTTCTCTCGGGATCACAATTAACCTATATCATGCAAATATCAATGAAAATACCCCGCAAAATCGTATAGAAAATGCAAGCAAAGTTGTCTATCATCATGACCCGAGAAAAAATGAAATTGTTAATCGCAGATTGGTACATGAAGCCGGAAAATTATTGGGAAGAAAGAAATAAATGGAACGGAGAGAGGGGAATAAGGACGTGTGGACCAAAACTCCATATTATCATTGAAACATGCCATTTCACGTGTGTCGCTTTGCTTCTCTCTTCCACGTATCACGTAAATCGTATCAATCCTTTGAATTAACGAAGCGACACCATTTTTGGAAGAAGCCAAAACTTTCGTCGATCCAGCATTCACCCTTACAATGCTACCTAACAATATGATTCGATGAACTATATTCATTTAAGAGAACAAAGTATAAAGTGTGTGTGTGTGTGTGTGTGTGTGTGTGTGTGTATATATATATCTATTTATATCTAGCCGCCACCACGGTGTACAAGTCCAAAAGCTTGCAGGAAAGGTTAAGAGGTTAAGAGCCGACCGATGGTTTTTGTGGGAAAAGCCATCTCTAGCAGTAATAATACATTGTGATAATAAAGCTATTTTGTATTCAGTAGCAAGTAAGACTTACAATGCTAAGCAACGACATCTTAGTCTGAGACATCAGTCTCTTCGTGGATTACTTAAACAAAGAGTAATCTCTGTTGACTATGTAGAGTCAAAGAATAACCTAGCAGATCCTTTGACAAAAAGACTGGCTAGAGATATAATTGCAAAAACAACGAAAGGAATGGGATTAAGGTCTATAAAACATTAGTTAGTCTTGATGGGAACCCTACTTATGTTTTGAAATATAAGCAAAGTTCAAAGGGTACAAACAAGTTAATGTCTAACTAAAAGAGCCACTAGAGTGTTTAATAAATCTCATTCATGAAATCTCTAGTGTGAGTAAATATCGCATGACAAAGGTTGAATATAGTTCTTAATAAGTCTTATTATTGGAGAAAGTGACACGCGGTATCACTTTGAATGGACTTACCTATGTGAGTGTAAAAGTCAGACCGCTTTCTATGAGATACTGACCGTCTCTAGAGCACTTATGAATTTCGGGATATAACGCATGGCCATTAATTCGTTGGAACAAAGAGACACTCTTTTATCGGAATAGTATGTGTGATAACTCCAATTACATCACGATGGGGTCCTCGGTTCAAGATGCGTTCACCATAGCACCCTAATGAAACTTTGAGTTATTTACACTAAGTGGAAGTTCAAAGCCGAAAGCTACTTTCATTTATGTACGATTTCCTACGATGATGATTAGTCCGTGTCTGTATACGATGGCTTGATCCCTAAAAGGGTATGTAGGCAATCGCATTAGGTGATGCAGCCGCTTCATACATTTGTTTTTTTACATACAAAATATTTTTATGAAAAATAGGGGGAAATTGTTAAATATTTTTTCATAATATTTTATAGTCGTTTGCTTATGAGTTTTAAATGCGAATTAATGTTATCACAAATAAACGGGTCGAGGGGCAAGTCGCAACTCGAGTGGGGTTCGGGGCAACGCCCCCGAAATCTAAATGGGTATATGCATCAGTTCATGAACAACATTCGTGCATCCATTTAGGGCCGGCCCTGGCGTTTTTGGGCTTAAGGCCAAGTTCCCGAATTGGGCATTTTAGTTGATGTTGTTTTTTTTATAAAAACATACTTATCGCGTTTTTAACATCCGTAAATACAAAATTCAATCTATTGATAGCCTCAAAACATACCTACAAAGTAGTCTTTTATAGCATATTTAGAAACAAAAACCAAATTCATACGTATACATAAAACTGTTAGATATTTTTTCATAAATAAATGTTTTGATTATCGTTTGCATACGAGTTTCCGTACGAACTAATGTTATCGGAACGAATTGGGGTTCTAAACCAATACATGCATCAGTTCATGAAGGGATATGCATTTTCGAATCCATTCTCCTTTTCAGATTCTGAATTTCGAACTGATGCACATCTGCATGCGAATGGTGATAACCCCTTACCTTTTTGTGTAGGAACACCTCAGTTTGAATTGGGCTTCCTTCAGCCTATAAAAAGGCATAGTTGCATATGAATTTTACACAAATTTGAAAGCATCATCAGAACAAAAATTCGGGCGTTTATAAAAAAAAAATTAACATATTATATGAGGTTGGATCAGATTGAATCTACACGATTTTTTTCTCTTTTAGCGAAACATGTACCGTTGGGTCCTCCTGGCACCGTTGGGCTTAAGACCTCGGTCTCTCTGGCCTCACTATAGGGCCGACCCTGCATCCATTCGGACTGATTCATGCATCCATTAGAAAGACTCATCTTTTTGCTGAACTGATGCATCTCTACAAGAGTGCATGTATCTGGTGAACGGTGATGACCATTACCCTTTCGTGTAAGAGTAACTCACTTCGTGTATGAGGTACCTTCGGCCTATAAAAGGCACAACATGCAAACGAAATCTGTCATAAGTCAAAAAAGCATCATCAGACAAAAAAATTGAGTGTCCTCGGGTTTGATTTCAATAAGTCACTGTTTGAATCAAACACCCTCCATTGTATCTTGAGAGAGATTTTCGTTTGATCCCTGAGTGACAATCGTGTGGGACGAAACATCTCTTAAAAGATAACAATTTGCGTGCTTTGGAATTCTTCATATTTTGTCAATATCCTAAATATCAATTTTTTCCAACAAATCCTCCTCCGGCAAGACGCCAGAGGGCCGGGGAACTACGAAGTGAAAGCTTCAGGCAGAGGTTTTAGAGAGAGATTCATTTATTTAAATGAATAAAGTTCGGTATAAATTTTATATTAAAAAAACAAATATAGGAGTTCGCCCTCGTTGAATTGTTTTTATTTGTTATTTGATACTTATATTTTTATACACCAGAAATATTGGATCCCGCACCAGGAATATTTTTTCTAAGTCCACCACTAAAAGCTGGTACAATTGGTTGGTTTTATCTTTTATCAATTTGTTATATTTTAAATATTCCAGTAATAAAATGTATTGTAATATATGTTGAACTACCAAATGTCATTGTTCAAATAAAATGTCACTGGACCGGGAGCATGGGTGTTGTAATGACCTAGTGGTAAAGAGTTTGGGTGTTGTAATGGCAGCTGGATCGGGAGTTGGATTGTGGAGGTTCGAATCACGTAAAAGGGACGACTTCTTTCAGTATCTTGGTATAATGACAGCTCATGACTCTGAGCCACTAGGTTACATGATTAGCCTCTCCACTCATTCCGTGGGACAGGAGAGTGGGGCCCTTTCGGTTAGGGTTTAACCGTTTTTATAAATAAAATGTCACTAATTTTAAGGTGGTATAAGTGCAAGTATTGGACCACCAAGTCATCAATTTCAACATCATTGATTGGTGGGTTTTTTTTTTTTAAAGTAGGGCCCATTTTAATTATAAAAATCCCTATTGGTTAGGGTATACCAAGTAGAATTTACACCACGATTATTCTAAAATTTGAGTATGTTGAAGGTTCTATTAGCAACCCCTTAAACACTTCCAATAGTATAATTACACATAAATTTTCACATGTAGATTTTATGACGAAAATTAATTAGGGATATCAATAGAGCTCACCTTTATTTTAAAACAAAATTAATCCATTTTCCTTACTACTATATAAGAAAGGAAAAAGTGTCAAAGGGTGACACTTGTTTTTTTTTATTTGCCTCTTTTTATCGCTCATCTACCAAAAATCTACCCAATCTTCTTCTTTTTTTTTTTTTTTTTAACTTTTTATGTTAATTGGTACTGCCAAAATTAAAAAGAAAAAAAAAGTTTTTTTTTTTTGAGGTTTGAGTTAAATTGTTCCATTTTAGAGACTCAATTATATTTTTAATCTACACATTAGCTTTAATTTATCCTTAATCTTATTATGTGCGTTGTCTTAAGATGTATCCGATTCCAATTTAATTACATATTATTTTGCTTTCCATCGAGATCTCTCTTTTTTTTTTTTTTTTTTTGAGCTTCTCTAATACGATATCTGACCACGTGATATTTCAATATACTATAGTTTGTTTGTGTGTGTGTTCTTTTCCTTTTTAGCGTATATATATATTTTACATTGTGTGTCTATGCCGGTTTTTTTAGGGCGTCGTTTTTGGGGTCTTCACGTATTGATTATTTTTTTCCGTCTTCGTTTTTACTTCTATATATTGTATGTGTCGGTTTTTTCTTTGGTCAATGGTTTAGTAGTGTTGAAAGGTGTCGATTTTGTGTCGTGCAGTGTTGATAGTGTGTTAGATTTTAATTAAAATTTTAATTAATATTCATTTGATCAACCGACAACCGCTTGGATATGGCGTCGGGTGTATCGAGCGTGTCGTGTCGTGTTTTGGGTAGAACACGTGTTGTTGCAGATAATGTCGAAGATAGCTTCATTTTTTCGTTAAAATTGATTTAAGTAGAAATTGAAAAAAATTATTCGGTAGTGTCGAAAAGTATCCATACGATGTCGGGAGATGTCGAAGATGTGTCGGATATTCATTTCATACGCACTTATATTATTCTTCTATGAACATGTTTTGATGCCACCAAAAGGTGTGAGAAATTTGGGTTGGGTTAGGGTGGTGGGAAGGGTAGGGTATAGTAAGATGGGTGGTGGGCACGGTAGGGTAGGAGTTGTAGGGTAGAGTAGGATGGGGTGGTGGGTAGGGTAAGGTAGAGTGGGATGAGATAAAATAGGGTGTAATAAGCTTAGCTAGGATAGTGAATTAATATGTAGGTTGGGAGGTAGGTTAAGGTTTGTAGGTAGGTAGAGAGGTAGGGTGCGGGTAGGTGTGTGCTAATGTAGGTGAGGCGAGGTATGAGATGTAATGCGGTGATGTATGGTAGGGTAGGATGGTATGGTTGGATGATGTGGCGTAAGTTAAGTAAAGTTTGGTAGGTTGAATAAAGTACGTAATATAGGGTAGTGTGGTAAGATAATATGTGGTAAGATAATGTGGTGTAGAGGCGTGGTGAGGTAGGATTGGATAGGTGAGTGTTAAAAAATGTTGGATAGGGGGTTGGGGTGGTGGGAAGGGTAGGGTATAGTAAGATGGGTGGTGGGCACGGTAGGATAGGGAGTTGTAGGGTAGAGTAGGATGGGGTGGTGGGTAGGGTGGGATGAGATAAAATAGGGTGTAATAGGCTTAGCTAGGATAGTGAATTAATATGTAGGTTGAGAGGTAGGTTAAGGTTTGTAGGTATGTAGAGAGGTAGGGTGCGGTAGGGTGTGCTAATGTAGGTGAGGCGAGGTATGAGATGTAATGCGGTGATGTATGGTAGGGAAGGATGGTATGGTTGGATGATGTGGCGTAAGTTAAGTAAAGTTTGGTAGGTTGAATAAAGTCGTAATATATAGGTAGTGTGATAAGATAATATGTGGTAAGATAATGTGGTGTAGGGCATGGTGAGGTAGGATTGGATAGGTGAGTGTTAAAAATGTTGGGATAGGTGCGGTTGGGTGATTGATAATGTGTGTAGTAGATAAGAAAAAGTGTGTTGACTAGGGTAGAGAGTTGTGTGGTAGGTTGTGGTATCCAAAGGAGATCGACGTAAAATGTTTTATTTTTCATTGTTGCGCTTAAAAATTGCGTTCTGAACGGTTCGTTACATGCTACATTTCTTCGTATTTAATATCATCAAATAAGTTAAAACTTATAACATGGGCACTCCGTGCGTTGCACGGAGTCCCATTTTTTACTAGTAATATTACATGATGCAAGTCTTCAAAGTGGGGGCTTACTAAGTACCGTTTCAAATACCAAACTTTATTAGGTACACCAGGCCCATCCCGATTAGATCATGATTTAAGGCCCGAATGTACTCAAGTCTAATTTGTATGGGTTACCAAAAGTAGGCTTCGATTGCTACTCATAATTATAATCAATAAAAAAGCAATTCTAAAAGCATCACGTAATTACTTCGGCATCACAATTTACATATAATTTTTCACATGTAAACATTATGCTGAAAGTAAAAAATTGGATGCATTTAAAATTGTCTTAATAAATCCAAGATTCAATAGAGATCATTCACGATGCCAGAATTTCACTAGGTTTAGAATATGACAAGAATTATTATCCACTAAAAAACAATTCAGAATTGCATCATGTAATATATTGAAGTTGATTCCTGTTTTATTTGCAATCAAGTCTTAAATAAGCATTAATGTGTGTATACACACTGCCTCTTGTGATCAACTTGATTCCTTAACTAAACCCTTCGCCCATCATTAATTCTCTCTCCATCCTTCCGATCTATACATTGTTGTCTCATCGTTTAGTTTGAAAAAGGATGAGAGGCAAGGTCGGACCATCCATTAGGCGGGCCAGAAGACCGCAATAGACCCACCATCAGGGCGGGCCTAATGACATGTTTTTCCTTAAAAGAAAAATTGTGTACACTCAATCCCAACCAGTTCAATATAATGTGTTTATAATTTATTTTTTTACGGAACTGATTTATATAACGTGTGATACTTGAAATAGAAAATTAAATGTCATATGTCACAATATAATACATGTAATTCAATTGAAAATTAGAAACATATATAAAAAGTGTAAAAGATACGATGCGTTACAGATAAAAAAAAAAGCAGAATTAGGGAGAAGACAAAAATATTTTCTAAATTAATGAATATAACACATTTTCAAAACTTTTGCATAAAAACAAAATATTGATACACCAAAGTAGGGGTACACATGATTTGGGTCGTGCGGGTTTCATAAAAACTCAAACTCAACATTTATGTTGCGGGTTATAAAAATTTGAAACCATATTCAACTCAATTCAAAGTTCAACACACACGTGCAGGTTTCGTTATATGCGGGTTGGGTTCAGGTCGGGTGCGGGTTAGCATGACAATAAATTTTAACGCTCTTAGTGATAATTAATTGATTGAGTAATATTTAGTTATCGGAGAGAAAGAAAATATTCAACATTTAAAAACCAAATATATAATAAAGACATATAGCATAATTATATCATCATTAACCCATAAACCAAAATAAATCAACATCATAATTTACAGTCCATTGTTCACCATTGGTTTATAAAAGAACAAAAATAAAAGAGATAAAACAAAAGAGATGAAATGATTTCGCCGGAATAATGTGATGACCTGATGATAGTTGTGGATGATGTTACCGAAAGAACAAGATGATAATTGAACATGTTTATGTTTGAACTGATGTTATGATACTGCAAAAAAAATATGGCTAAAATGTTATTCTTTTGTAGACTTGTAGAGTTGTAGTCCTATTTTCTTAGACAATTAGACTCTTCATTTTAAGTGCATTGAAAATACTTTAAAAGCGTATGTTGAAAAGAACAAGATGATAGCTAAACGCTTAAACTTCTATTTTCTTTAAATGCCTATCCTGAAAAAAGAAAAGTTAAAAACCATTCTACACACACACACACACACACACACACATATATATATATATATATATATATATATATGAGTTGAGTTGAGTTCAAATATGTTTTTATTATGGTACAACTCATACTCAACCCATAAGATACAGGTCAAAATATATTAAAACCATACTCAACCCAAATCCATTTTTAACCCGCAAATACGGTTTGAATTAGGTTGAATTAGGTCGGATTGTGGTTTTTTGTTCACCCCTACACCAAAAGATAGAGGTGATCTACGGATCACCAACTTAGCTAAGTGATTGATACTAATAAGAAAATGTACTAATCATATGACACTTGTTGAAAAATCTGATAGAGTAAAAATATTTTCTATGTCTTTCATTCATCATCACATCATCTATTTATACATCACAATTAGAAGCCCTATTTCTCACAAAATACCACATCCGCCCTTTACTAATTAATACAATGTCATAATAATAAATATTACTATGCCGTAATACCCTCCTCAAGTCGGAGTGTGAAGATCTCGAACGCCCAACTTGCGCAACAAAAACTCAAACTGCTGTTTCCAACGCTTTCGTGAAAATATCTGCCAGTTGGACACGTGTAGGAACATAATCAGGAGCTATGAGGCCATCCGTAATCGCATCGCGAACAAAGTGACAATCGGCTTCAATATGCTTCATCCTCTCATGGAAAACCGGATTTTGAGCAATATATAACGCGGATTGACTATCACAATGAAGAGGAATACCTGTCGGAATACGAATCCCCAAAGCACTAAGAAGCTTACGAAGCCACTTTAACTCACAAGTAATCACGGTCATAGAGCGGTATTCATCTTCAGCAGAGGACCGGGACAGCGTCAACTGGTTCTTGGTTTTCCACAAAACTGGTCCCAAGTAACACGAACCACCCTCTTAAGGACCGACACGTAAGAGGGCAACTCGCCTAAGATGAGTCACACCAGCCCTCCAAACGTAACGGGCTATCTGTCCTCAAATACCAGACCACTCTCAACGCGGCTGTCCAATGATCGTCCCGTGGTTCCTGCATAAACTGAGACAAGATATGAACCGAATAGGCCAAGTCAGGACGTGTAACGCCAAGATAAATAAGCCGCCCCACTAAACGTCCATATTTGCCAAGATCATCTAGTAGTGCGCTTTTAGTGACCGTCAATTGATGATTTTGTTCGATTGGGAACTCCGCATGTCGTGCCCCTAACAACCGGCATGTCTCTTCAATAATATCCAACGCAGACTTCCGTTGCGACAAAAATATGCCTTGTTGATTTTCGAGCCACCTCCAAGCCGAGGAAGTACTTCAACCTTCCCAAATCCTTCATTTTAAAACAGCACCCCAAATTATTTTTGAAAACTTGTAAGGCAGTGGGATCATTACCTGCGAGTATCATATCATCAACGTACACAAGAACATTAATCCGGATATCACCTCGAATAAACGTAAATAATGAGTAATCCGAATAGGATTGTCTAAAACCGTAAGCTTTCAAAGCGGAGGCCAATTTCGCAAACCAGCAGCGTGGAGCCTGTTTCAGTCCATACAACGACTTTCGCATGCGGCATACCAGGTTCGACTTCTTACGTTCAAAACCGGGAGGAACCTTCATATATATATTTCTTCATCCAAGTCTCCATGCAAGAACGCATTATGCACGTCCATCTGATGAATTTCCAAATTTTTGATACCGCCACTGCTAGGAAAGCCCGAACCGTCACCATCTTTTCTATAGGGGCGAAGGTCTCGTTATTGTCAATCCCCTCAACCTGTTGATTCCCAAATGCAACCAACCGTGCCTTTAAACGTTGAAGGTTGGGTTTATCGTATTTTTCTATATAAACCCACTTGCTTCCTAATGCCTTCTTTCAAGGTGGTAGTTCATATAATGTCCACGTGCCCTGGTCCTCTAATGCCCGTATTTCTTCAGCCATAGCCTTTCGCCAACCTTCATATTTCACCGCCTCTTTGAAAGAACGAGGTGGATTTCCTGCAGTCACAGCTGCTAGATACCTCCTATGTGCATTAGAAAACCGGGAATAATTCACAAAATGTGTAAGAGGATAGAGAATACCTGAGGAGGATGATGGACTGGATGAGCGCGTCAAAGGACTTTTCTTATCCACCACCGCATGTGTCTCGAATTCTCGATACTTGGAATTGGGTAATGTTGTTCGTTTCTCTCTTCCTAACTCCTCTACCTCTCCAGTCATTGGTTCACTCACACCAACCTCACCTCTTGGCGATTCTCTAACCTCATCACCGATCTCCTCCATCCCGTCACCACCGGGGTCCACGTCACCTACCAGGACAGCAGACTGCTCCACATTCGGCTCACTAGTACCAATGTCGAGCCCATCATCTAAAATCTCAGCTGTAGTTGCTAAAGGGGAAGTGGAAGAAGGGGGTCCACCATGGGGAAAACGTGCTCGAAAATTTTTACATCTCTAGAAACAAAAATTTCTTCGGTTTCCAAATCAAAAAATGTCCATCCCTTCTTAGCAAACGGATAACCTAGAAAGATACACTTCCTACTCCGGCTCTCAAATTTATCAAGTTTATGACGTTGATTATGTGCATAACACAAACATCCAAAAACACGTATCGGATCAAAACTTGGTGGTTTCCCAAACAAACATTCATAAGGCGTCTTATAATGTAAAACACTCGATGGGGTCCGATTAATCAAATAACATGCAGTCATCACACACTCTCCCTAGAATTTAAGTGGTAAATGTCACTCAAAGCATAACGCTCTAGCAACATTCAAGATGTGCTGATGTTTTCTTTCTACTCGGCCATTTTGTTGAGAGGTTCCCACACACGAGGTTTCAAAAATAATTCCTTCCTTTCGAAAATGGGGAAATAAACATTTAAACTCTGTTCTATTATCACTTCGAACACGCAGAATTTTCTCATTAAACTGACGATCAATCAATGCCATAAAATCCATAAAAACTATCTCAACTTCTATTTTATTATATAGTAAATAAACCCACACAGACCAAGAAGAATCATCAACAATCGTCAAAAAATAGGAGGCCCACATGTAGATGGAGTTTCCTACAATCCCCACAGGTCACAATGAACAAGCTCACAAATTCTACTAGCTCTACTATCACTTTGTGGAAAACTTTCCCTAGATTGCTTAGACCGAAAACAGATATCACAACCATCTTTATTCAAATTACTAGACTTCCTCACAATAGGAAGTTGTTTTAGAACTCTTTCCGAAGGATGTCAATTGCTTGTGCCATAAATCCATGGAATTTCTCCCATCAATCGCCATAACTTTGACGTGTGGAACCCCCTGGAAAAAGAAAAATCCATCTTCGCGTTCACCCACTCCAATCAGCCTCTTCGTCGCTCGGTCCTGCATAACACACAAAGTGGAAGTGAGTTGAACTTGACAATTAAGTTCATCCATCAACTGAGTCACGGATAACAAATTACAGGCCAAATTAAGCACATATAAAACATTTTTAAGTATCAATCCTCCAGGCAAAGTAATACTGCCCTCATGCGTAGCATGTGAAGTCTGACCCTCTGGGAGACCCACTGGGCATTTTTCAGTCACCCGTACATTCCCCATAGTATTCAACACATCGGTCACGTGATGTGCCGCTCCTGTGTCAATTATCCACGAAAATTCACATGTCAAGCGATCTTTAGGTTTAACTAAATTTAACAAGTCAAGTATGCTTTGCCATTGTGTAGGTGTCAAATTCGCAAGCCCAGCTTACTTCGCTGTTCCCGGCTGCTTTTGTTCGCGTTTCTGCGCCATCGACCTCTTGAAGCTTTCCGGCCGTTGGTCCCTTCCGACATGATTTTTTTTTTAATCTTTGCCGGCTCCTCCTTGCTCAAAGTAGCAATTGAAAGCAGTATATAGCGAAATCAACAACTCTCTCAATCGAAACACCAGGAACGTAAGTAATTTTTTATTTTTTATTTGGAAAAAGAACGTAGGTAACTATAATAGTATAATCACTTTTCTTTGCATTTGACCTATTCAATTTTATCTGGTGTTCCAATTCGATCAAAGCATCATCAGCATCGTGAATTAGATACAGACTCGATCAAAGCAGCATCAGCTCCGTGACCGAACCTCGTTCCGATACCATGACAAATTTGATAGAGTAAAAATATTTTCTATGTCTTTCATTCATCACATCATCTATTTATACATCACATTTAGAAGCCCTATTTCTCATAAAATACCACATTCGCCCTTTACTAATTAATACAATGTCATAATAATAAATATTAATATGCCGTAATACTTGTCTACAATTGAACCGGTGGACCTTGATGCATTAATTTTGTGCTAAATGTATACAACATATGTCATCGTTTAGATAGATCATTTTTATCCTCGATCTGTATTTCATTACCGATACATTTTATCTGCTGATACACCATATCGTTTTTATAATCGGTTTTGAGAAAGTTATTGTCTTTTAGCATGATCGATTCTATTGTGATTTACAAGTTGTGTGATGCATCGATGCACTCACCGTCTTGCAAATAAAGTAATTTTCCATTAATGAGGAAATAGAGGAAAAGATGTGCAAAGAAACGTTTTCCTTTTTACTTAAGCAATCCATATTCCATAGCCATGTGGATGACCATCCAACATACGTCAACACTTAGATAAGAATTGGCGTCAAGCAACACCATCATACATCATTCCCCTTTGAAAAATTATATATCAAAGAAATCAACTAGTAAGCAACTTTTTTATAGTTAATTGTCAATTGGAACACAATATGAAAGATATCAGACAAAAATGACATAAGAAAATATTTTTGTCAAAAAGTGAGGGTGAAATTGAATTTGAAAGTGAATTACGTTTGGTTTTGTGCTGAAAATCAACGAAATTCACTTTCAAATACACTTTTTACTATCACTTTCACTGATTAAATGTCATTTTAAAAAAATCTTTGGGGGAATGAGGGAGAAGGACAAAAATATTTCATCAATTGAGTAGAAGAACAGTCTTTTAAAACTTTTGCATAAAAGGCAAAACTATTTATTCACTGTCGAAATTAACTTGTGTTCGAAATTCACTTGCTTAAATTACACCTTCATGAAATTCACCGTCGAAATTCACTAATTTTCAAAATTCATTGTTGAAATTCACCGATTTTCGGATTCACCGTCCGAAATTCACCGATTTCGGATTCACCTTAAATTAACCGATTTTCTGGATTCATTGTTTGTCCTTCTTGCTATAAAAATTATGCAGTTGTCCTTCTCCCTATAAAAATATGTAGATGTCCTGTTACTTAAAAATATTTCAGATTGTGCCATTATCCTTAATTTTCCAAAAATCTTTTCTTATGTCCTTTTTACCTGACATCTTCTATATTGTATCTTTTAGGACCATTATCTCATCTTTTAAAATGATATATATTCCTAAACTCCCACGGTCGGATACAGATTATATCTAATTAAGTTTCAAACAAATTTAAATAAGTAAAAACGCAAAAAAAAAAAAAAAAAAAAGGTGTGCCGTAGAAAAAAAAAAAGAAACGAACGAGGAGTGCACAAGATCAGTTTGTCACTTAATCAAATGATGAAGCCATTTACTAGAAAAATTATATTGTTTCATACTTGTGGAATTTCCTAATTTATTGAATTGCAATAATAATAATAATTCATTTAAAAATAACCTTAATAAAGAGTCATAGGGCGTGTTTTAAACTTAAATGGTTGAGAAGGGCGATCACTACATGTACGCACTACATCTTTATTTAGCGTGTTCTTACACGTATTCTTTCTTAACCATTTTAGATTAAAATTTGTCATTTACAACCCGAGGCAACCCGTGTACCGGTCGGGTCTATGACCCGTTGACCCGCCGACCCGCTGGGCCGGTGAACCGCCGGGTCAAAACCCGCCGACCCGCCGGACTGGGCCGGTTTCCGGTTCCAACCCGCCCATATGTAGGGGAGAAGCAGCATTGGGAAATATATCATGGCAATAGAGAGTATGTATAGTAGTCTATCCGTTTTTTTAACTGTCATTTTTCAGAATTTGCTTTGTTTTTATTTATCTATTATTTTACATTACTAATACATCATTTATTTTTATTTTTTCCACCTAAACCCCTCATTTGAACAAATTCTTTTATGCCTCAGGTATTAGCCACAACTTGTATTCGCCTCGGGCAATTTTCCGAAGAAAAAACTACTTGAATAATGGGTATTATAAGAGGTCCGTACAGATCCAGTATAGTATCCTTTTTGCTTCACTGATTATAGGAAGATAAAATGATAGAATGAAGATATGAAGCTTTTGTGCATTTCATTCATGTTTGGTTAGTAGTAAAGATTTCCTTATTTTTATACGTATATCAATTTGGTAAATTTGTGAACTATACCCCCCCCCCATGATTATCTTTCCGATTGGTAATCATATATGTGTGCTATATTGATGTTTCTACTCTCTACTCGGCTAGTCATGATAGCTCACCCCTATTCTCGTTTCCCTTTATCCCAAGAAGATTTACAAGAAATGATGACTTTCAGAAGCTAAACAAGGAGGATTAGGACGGATGCTTGGAGTTGTATACTTTTCATTGGTGTTACTCTTCATGTCTTTAATTTGAGGTAGGAGCCAACTATACTTGTAAACTATTAGTATTTATACTTGTAAACTATTAGTATTGTATATAAGGTTATTAGTTAGCAACAGTTGTCATATTCTGGAGTTTTAAAGAGAAACAATACTCTGGATACACCGTTGCAACAGTAATGGCCTGTTGTGGCGGTGGAGTATGTAGTTTATGTTTTTCTGTTACCGAGCATGTCTTATTAGTTTGTTTTGCTTCTGCATTTTTGTGCACTGTTTCAACGACTTTTGGTCAATTGGCTGATGTGGCCAGTATGAATAGCTTATTGGTCAAGTGTCGAACGTCTCGTTCCATTTGTGAGCTCAGTTTCTATGACGGATCGTAACAACAAACTTCAGGAACATAAAATGGTAAAAGTGTCGTGACGTTTGATAATACAAGGAGAGTGTTACGTAAATATATATATATTTGATAAATTTTCTATGGATAATGATTCATTTATGCATATTACGATTTCAATCACATATTTTATGAACACTCTAAATTGTAATATAGATATCCGGGTACATTTGAATAATAAAATGGGATCGTTACTTTTTCTCCTATATTTCCTTGCTTTTGATCTTTACTTTCAAGATATTAATTTTACAAATTTTTAACACTTTGCTAACATTTATAAAACGTACTAAAAAGGAAAAACGATACGTAAAATGTGAGGAAAAAAAGGAAAAACTATAGGTAAATTGTGAGAAAATAAAAATCAAACAAAATAAAACTTACTAAGGTTGTACGTTACATCAGGGCGTTTGGTCTAGTGGTATGATTCTTGCTTTGGGTGCAAGAGGTCCCGAGTTCGATTCTCAGAACGCCCCATAATTTTAATTGTTTTAACCAGCTAATGTTTCCCAACTACTATCCTCGTTCCAAAATATCCTACAAAACTACTACATTCGTTTCAAAATATAATTCATCCTACATTATCAATATAACATTTATTACTTTTTTCTCTCTTATCTCTAATTTATTATCAATCAAACCATTTTTCATTACTTAATAACTATTGTATTAATGATAGTCAATGTCATTTTAACATTAACTATCAAATTTATGACATTTAACAACTTTCTTAATCCGTATAAAAATATATATGATGAACTTATATTTTGGAACGTAGTTAGTATATACCTGCCCTGGTATTGAATGTCAACACGGAGAGTACACAAATTTAACAATGCTTTTTTTTTTTTGGGAGAACTAGCTATAGTTTTTATCTTGCCTTCATCATTGGAGGTTGTATTTTAAATTGTTGTGATGACAATTTACTTTTAAAGAATACACAAATTGAATATATCGTATTTTGCGTAGGTATTATCATTATGTATCATGTTCTGGCATTTCCAATGTCAAGATCGACATTTGTATTTCATTTCACCAAACACACCTTTGCTGGCGGATTTAAAAAAAAAAATCAATATGGACATCAGAGCAAATCTGAACTTCCACGGGATATTAGTAGTGTTTTTACATTCTTCAACAACAAAACTATATCGTTAAACATGTTTATGGATCTCCGTGGAGGCACTGACCCCCTTCCCACACACCGTGTGCATCCACCAGTGCACCATTAGTTTCATCGGAGGTTGTATTTTTAAATTGTTGTGATGACAATTTACTTTTAAAGAATACACAAATTGAATACATCGTATTTTGTGCAGAAACTTGCGATGCTTATCAGAAATCATAATTTACAAAATGCATAAGAGGATACGAGTACCTGAGGATGCCGATGGAGTGGAAGAGCGTGGAGGAGGACTTTACGGTGCAACCAGAGTATGTGTAACGTAATCCTGAAACCGAGAATTCGGGATCTTTTGTCTTCTACCTCAGCCTAATTCTTCCGCACCGTCACCTGATTGTCGAGGTTGTGGTAAGGGTGCAATATCATATGGCGAGTCGCCTGTATCATCATGCCCATTCGCGAGTATCTCGTTTTTTTTTACAAACAAAAACAAAACATATATATGGATCTCCGTGGAGGCACTGACCCCCCCTCCCCACACACAATTAACATTTACTAATAATCATACAACATGACGATACAGGGTTTCACTCCCTCCACGTGTCGTCTATCGGTTGGCCATCACACTATGTATTAACTCCAAGGCGTTCATATCGACACCCATACTCGGGATAACGACTATCGACACCAAGCGATGTGGGGACGACGAGTCCGCGAGGCGAGTCCACACCGACTAGCGATGTGAGGACAACGAGCCTGAAGTCTATCACCGCAGGTCGAAAGTATCGACATCGAGGCGAGTCCGCACCGGTATCCCAAGCCCATTAACGGTAGCTTGGGCAAGGGTTAAAGCCCCATTAAAGGGTAAACAATAACATAAGCCGACTTAACCTTAGGGTTTAGGCAAGTGTTGTCATTATAAATACCCCAATCCAGGGAACTACGTAAGGCTTGATTCACTGGAACTTAACGAGATCGTAGGCAATCTAAGATCTGATCTTAGACTCGGCCATAAATACTAAAATCCACCGCGCGCTTTTAGGCATTAGGGTTTTGTGTGTGTTCATCACTAGATTCAGTTAGGGCCCGGATTATTTAAGGTGACATAATTTGTCATCGTCACAACATATTACTTAATATCATTTTTTAAATTTAATATCAATAATAATAAGGTGTATTTTGGTAATTTCAAAACATAATTGAGGTGGGCATATGCCCCCCTTGCCCCATGCTAAATCCGCCCATGCGTCTCCATATCATGAACCAGAACATTAATAAAAATCTGAATAGAGAGAGGCATTATGAGACTAAGTGGAACAGAAGTCACACCATAGATTTGATCCTTGGTGAAGCTTCAACTGGAATAAGAACTAGGGGTCCACTTCAATCTCAACACTTTATGATTTTCATGCCTTGGTCTCCACAATTGAGCATAAAAACATTGAAAATGCACTTACAGATAATGACTGGATACTGGCAATGATGGAGGAGTTGAATCAGTTCATAAGGCATGATGTTTGGGAGCTTGTCACTCTGCTGGTTGGTAAGACTTCTATTGGTACTAGGTGGGTCTATGGAATAAAAATGAATGAGCTTGGCGAAATCACTAGGAATAAATCTAGGCTTGTAGCTCAAGGCTACAATCAGCAGGAGGCTATGTTGTACGGACACCGATACGGATAAGGCGACGGCACGACCTGGACACGTCGAGACGACAACTTTCAAAAATATAGGACACGACACGTCGGGACACATAGTAGATATATATATATATATATATATATATATATATATATATATGAACACAGACCTATCATTTGAACTATGTATTCAAAAGCAATAAACAAGTATAAAATTTAATGTATATGTTTTTGTTTTATTATGACAAAATATAAAAAAAATATAAAAAAATATAAATTTCCGTGTCCTTGACGTGTCCGGACGTGTTGGTTTTTAAAATTTTATTTAACATTATTTTAAATCAACCGACACGTCGTGTCGGCGCGTGTCGGGTCGGAATTGTGTCGGATATAGGCACGGCATCCATATTGGAGTGTCGGTGCATCATAGGCAGGAGGGAATTCATTATGATGAAACACATGCTCTTGTTGGAAGGCTTGAAGCTATTTGACTTTTTTCCAAAACTGATTTGTATGATTTCAAATTGTTTTAGATGCATGTGCAGTCTAATTTCCTTAATATACCGATCTAGATAGAAGTATATGTCAAACAAAAACAACCCCAAGGTTTTAGGAAGATTATCCTAATCATGTCTTTAATTTAAAGAATCTTTAAATGGTTTGAAACAAGAACCTAAAGCTTGGTATGGAAGAGTAGCTTCTTATATCTATCTAAAGATGTTTGAAAAAGGATAAGTAGATAATACATTGTTCCTTAAGAAAGAAAAATCAGATTTCTTAGTAGTGCAAATTTATGTTGATGAAATTATTTTTGATGCTACTAACTCTGATTTGTGCTAAGACTTTGAGTTTGTGATGACCAAAGAGTTTGAGATGTTTGCTATAGGAGAGGTGAATGTTTTCTTAGACTTACAAGTGAAACAAACCAAGAATGGAGCTCACACCAGTGAGACAAATTATGTCAAGGACATGCTTAAGAAGTTAAACTTTAAGATGCTTAAACCAACTACCACTCTTATAAGCACGTCTATAAGATTGGACCTGGACAAGGATGGATAACCAGTGGACGATCTTCTATATAGGTCAATGGTTGGACTTTTACTTTACTTAACTACCTATACACCTGATATAATGAATGTTGTATGCATAGTGCTAGATATGATGTTGATCCTAATGTATCTCACTTTAATTTTGTGAAGAAAATCTTCAGATACTCAGTGCATACATAATCTTTTGGCCATTTCTATACAAAATCTCATGATCTTAACTTTCATGCATATTTTGATGCCTCTTTTGAAAGGATGCGAGATTGATAGAAAAAACACAAGTGGTACATGTCCATTCTTAGACAACGTGTTAAATCTTGGTTCTCTAAGAAACAACTTAGTTTTGCACTTAATACCACTGAGGCTGAATATGTTGCTTTAAGTAATTGTTATGCTCAAATCTTATGGGTTAAACAACAGTTCCTGGATTTAGCATTAGGATTCCTATTGTATCTATATTCTGTAATACCACATGTTCTATAAAATTGTCTCACAATCCTATCTTGGACTCCAAAG
Organism: Gentiana macrophylla; assembly: GCA_026214975.1. Taxonomy (NCBI): domain Eukaryota; kingdom Viridiplantae; phylum Streptophyta; class Magnoliopsida; order Gentianales; family Gentianaceae; genus Gentiana; species Gentiana macrophylla. The sequence continues at coordinate 109,218,447 of CM047808.1, forward strand.
CTAAACATATTGACATTAGATACATTTATAGAGAGATCATGTTGCTAATGACAACATTTGTGTTGAATTTTCCCCATTGAAAAACAAATTGCAGAAATCTTCATTAAGCTTCTACTTCGGTCTACTTTTGACATGTTGAGGAGTGCATTGCATAAGGCGCCTCTTTGACACCTCCTACGTCTTTTGATTGGTTTTCATGATAATGGGGAGAAATATTCTAGAAGTGTACATGTTTTCAAATGATTTTGAAGAGGAGAAACTTATTTTAAAGTGAATTCCTTAAGTTTTAAACTGATTTCAAACAAATGACTGACAAGTATATTCCTACAACACTTGTGTTGGATATCTGATGCATGCCGATGAGAATTTAAAGACTTATCTGATTATGCAATTATGCTTGCTTTCCTTAACTTAACAATGAATGTGCTTACATGTTCTATATATTTCATTTGATAAGGGGGGGGGGGGGGGGGGGGGTTATAATTTGAAAATGAAATTAAAAGTTGGTTATTTTGAAAAAAAAAAATCAAAATATGGATATTGTTGAATAATTGATGATCATTACCTGATTGATTATATGTTTGATTGTTTCAAAGTAACATAACTTATATGTGACTAAATATCATTGAATTGAACACTTAATCATACCATGTAATCACAATTTGATCACACGCTTATATGATTCATTTGATCACATTTGATCAAATTATATCATATAGTGTATCTAAATTATATATGTTTGTACTAATTCCGATTGAAGTGTTATAATTACAGTACATGACACAAATCTTAATGTTCTCATAAAGATGATATGAAGATGTCTTTAAATTAAATGATCTAGAAAGCTACATTGCAATACAAGACTATCAATACATGAAGACATCAAGTATAAAAGTGATAAATTGCATTATTGAAGATGTCAACATGTGATACACATTGAGACACTTGTCTATCACTTATATGATAAATTGTATCATAAGTGTACATCATTATGAAAGATATTAGAAATGTAGAAGTGATTTGATTTCTTGCCTAATCAATCATTAGGGGAAACATTTACGTGGGGTTTGCTTACCACTACAAATTAGACTTGAAGGGTTGAATCAGAATCTGTATAAATTGATCTGATAAGCTTTCCAAGTCTTGGATTGATGTTAAGAAAAATATTAGAATGTTGTTATTTTTGTTTTGTGTTATTAGCAAATGTTATTTTTGAGGGATTTGTTGCCACATTATGATTGATTGTAAATAAGAGTTAAACAAGGAGATCTTTTTGTTATTTGGCCCAGCCTAGATCTTTTCATCTAGGTAAAGCTACTGTTTTTCTTGCAAAAGATTCATTACTACTGATCGCTATGCTTTTAAGAGAAGTATCACTGACAAATGTTTATGTAACTATGTTCCATAGGGGGACAAACAAAATAATAAGCCCGCTTCTATAATAGCAGTATGGGGTGATAAGCATAAACGAAAGGAAAATTGGGCAAATGCCCAAGCCGAGCAGAATTTCGTAAGTATTTATTCTCTTATATATATATATATATATATATATATATATATATATATATATATATATATATATATATATGAGTATCATATTACTTATATATGCATTAAACTTACTCTTGATTGATATTACCTTTTGCAGCATGCATTGACGGAGAGAGAGACCCAAGCAAAAGCTACTCAGGCAGCCTCGAGCTCCACCGATACCACATCCATATCCCTCCCACCAGACCAGGAGCGTGCAATCATGGAGGAAGTTTTGGGTAGGCAAAGAGGATACATGCCTGGTATTGGACCTACCGTGTCACATGCACCCTCAGGTGCCTTTCGGTCTACCTCGTCTTTCAGTTCAGTCTCTTTGGAGGAGCATCAACGTGTGGTGCAAGAGCTGAAGGATGTGAAGGCTCTACAGACACAAATGATAGAGAAGATGAAGCAAATGCAGGCTTATTTTGCTACGATTTCTCAAGTTGCAAATGGAAGACCGTGTGAGTGGGTTGTCCCTTTCTATATCTTCCATCATCTCTTCAAGGTTCTTCTCTGTATTTTGCAGAAGAAGAGCTATTGATAAAGATCTGAGGAAAAAGAGCGTGATCTCCACTCTCTAAACGGCCGAAATTTCCTGAACAAAAATTCAAAAGCAATGGATTTTTCTCTATTTAGTAGATGTTGGTAATCTGCCTGCCTATAAAATAGGCTTATCTGAGCTTTATGGAGGGTTATTGTTATCTTTTCAAAGATTATGATTTTTTAAACCTTCATAACTCTCTTGTAATAGAGAAACACCTTTAGATTTTCAAAGGCCTTTTGTGCTTGAGTTAAGAAGTTGATAAGGCTTTTCTTGTGATCCAGATTTCGTTGAGTGGATGTTGATGAGTTCTAACACTTTTTTTAATATAAGCTTTCTTGGAATGAAATAAATCATATTTTAGGGAGATTTAATCCATGGTAACTCTTGGTACATGATTGATTGCAAGTTGGATGTTTTATATCCTCGTGTTAGAACCTATCAAAACAATTGTGCTCTCTACTGTGTACTTACTTATTGCATTGTGGTTGTTGTATGATTAAATTTTTACTTTTTCTGAGTCAATTGAATCCATATCAAGGCATTTACACCATCAAAGTTCAGCAAACCTAGCACTGCAATTTTAGTCTGTCTAGATACTTGTCTTGGACACTCTTAGACTTGTCTTAAGTGTCTTTGGACTTGTATTGGGTTATACTTGATCTAAAAAGTGTTATACTTATCATTAATCCGCATCTTTACCATTTGATCAGAGCAGTTACACTACTTGTCATTGTGATCAACTTTGAAAGGGGATTTTAAAGGAATAGTTTAGCTCATAACCATGCACCCCCTCTGGTTATCTAAGTGCCCTATTCGGATCCTACAAGGTATTGTTGGGATTTCTCCCAAATAAGTGATTTGGGTTTGGGATCATAATATTTCCTGGGAACCCCAATTATCTAGTCCTGTTCAAGGGATTCTTGCATCTCTTAATCCATAATGTACTCTCTTTGGGCGCCCCTTTCATATTAATTAGCAAACGAATTTCTCTCTTAAACACCAAGTAAAATCAATTGATGATAAAATATTTGGAGGATTTTTCAAGACGAGTTCAAATTTAAGGTATTCACCGACTTGCGTGAAGAGATCATCTCGAAAGTTTGATTTTTCTACATTGCATCTTCTCCGCTGGGTAATGAATCTCAAAACACACTTATGCAATATATCTTTTATTTAATTTATGTATTTTTTCTGTTTTTCGAATTGGAATTCATTTTTGTTTCTGCTGCTGGTTTATATTTAATAAAAACCTGGATGATCTAAAATATGAACCAGACACCTGATACTGTCGAGCGGGCTGCGGTTGTGGGCTACTCCGTCGCACCCGCGAGCTAGTCGGGGTCCGTGACGACAGAACGTCCAATCAATGTAAGATAATCAAGAGTTTATTCATGAACGTCTTTCACTTTTATGTAACATGAATAATATATAAAGCCATGCAATCCAAGCTATTGAAAGCAAGCAAGTGAGAATCAATCAATATAATAAATATTTCTTCAAGTGCAACAAGCACTACAATACATATATTTTCTAGCATATTATTTTTCACTTGTTCTTGCTATATATCACCAACAAGTTGTGGTATCAGAGCCAAGTTATACACCTTAAATTAATGGCATCAAATCAATCTCCTCCTTCCATGTTTTCTTATGCTTCGAATCAAGTTCCAATATTTGAAGGAGTGCATTTCGATTATTGGATTAGCCAAATGGAGACTCTCTTTATTTCCCAAGATTTATGGGAAGTTGTGGATGAAGGTTTTATAGAACAACAAAATGATGATGAAGAATGGACGTAGGCTCAACAAAAAGAATACAAGAAAAATATAAAAAAAATATGCAAGTGCTCTCCGGTTTATCCAACAAGGATTGAGCAAAGCAATATATCCAAGAATCCATGGTGTCAAAAGATCAAAGCATGCATGGGAAATTTTAAAAGAAGAATTTCGTGGAAATGAAAAAGTTACATCTATCAAACATCAATCTCTTTGGACGGAGTTTGATAATTTATCGAAGAAGGATAATGAAGTCATGCAAGTTTATCTCACTCGAATTGCTGAAATAGTAAATCAAATTAGAAGCCTTGGTGACACTATTGAAGACAAAAAAGTTGTCCAAAGGGTTCTTCAAAGCCTTCCTTCGAAATATGATTATGTTGTTGCGGCCATTGAAGAATCTATAGATTTGTCTACAAATACTTTAAATGATTGAATGAGTTCTTTGCAAGTGCATAAGAAAGAATCGGAAAATCCACAATCAACCAAAGCAAGCTTTTGAATCAAAGCTAAATTTTGATTCAAGATCCCAACAACAAAACAGAGGGGGTTTTACCCGAGGAAGAGGAAGAAGAGGATCATTTCAAGAAAGAGGAAGAGGTTGTGGACAAGCAAATCAATCAAGGATCCATGGCGAGAGTTCGAATTCGCAAACCGAAAATCCTCGTATTTGCAAAATTTGCAGAAAATCAAATCATGAAACAAGTAATTGTTATTTCAAATACAAGAGGTGTAGAAATCCGAATCACTCACAGAGAGATTGCTTCTATCAAAATAATGATAATACGGATGAAGCCAACTTGTCCAAAGATGAAGGAGAACGACTTTTTTCTTGTATGACGGATCAACGGCAACCACAAAATGTGTGGTATTTGGATAGCGGCTGCAGTAGTCACATGACCGGTAACAAAAATATTTTCATTAATCTTGATGAATATTTCAATTCTGAAATTAAGCTTGGTGATGGTAAATGACACCGGTCAAAAGGAAAAGGAACTATTGTAGTTCATACTAAAAGAGGTCATAGAAAATTGTTTAGTGATATTCTTTATGTGCCAACTTTAACAAGTAATCTCCTTAGCGTTGGACAGCTTCTACAGAAGGGATACTCTGTTTTCTTTGATGATGAAAAATGCAAAATTTATGACAAGGAAAATCGCCGCACTATTGCTACGATTCAGATGAGTTCAAATAAGGTGTTTCCGATGGTTATGCCATCAGGAGAAAATATTGCCTATGTGGGTGAAAATATTGATCAATCGAAAATTTGGTATTTAAGATTTGGACATCTCCACTATAAAGGGATGCAACTTCTTAAGCAAAAAAATATGGTGGTCGGACTTCCAAATGTGGAAATGAAAATTCATATTTGTGAAGGATGTGTTTATGGAAAAATGCATCGATTACCTTTTTTTCTAAAACATCTTGGAGAGCTAGAGAGCCTTTGGAACTAATTCATGCCGATATTTGGGGTCCCTCAAGAAATCTTTCACTTGGAGGAAAGAGGTATTTTATCTTATTTTTGGATGATTATACAAGAATGATGTGGGTGTATTTTTTAAATGAAAATCCGAAGTATTTTCCACATTCCTTAAATTTAAAGATTTGGTGGAAAGTCAATCAAATCATCAAATCAAAACTCTTCGGACTGATCGCGGCGGAGAATTTATTTATACTCCATTTATGAATTATCGCAAAGAAAATGGTATTAAAAGACAACTCACTATTCGGTGGAGTCCACAACAAAACGGTGTGGTAGAGAGAAAAAATTGTACAATTGTCGAGATGGCGAGAAGCTTGTTGATTGGCAAAAATTTACCAAAAACTTTTTGGGCTGAAGCTGTGCATACGGCGATTTATCTTTTGATTAGATGTCCTACGAAGACGGTGTTAAATCGAACACCATATGAAGCATGGCACAAGAAGAAACCGGTGGTTGATCAGTTGAAGATTTTTGGATGTGTTGCATATTCTCATATCTCTGCTTCGAATAGAGATAAATTTGATGAGAAAGGTGAGAAACTTATTTTCATTGGTTTTTTTTTTTTTTTTTTTTTTTTTTACGCAACCTTTTTTATTATTAAGAAAAAAATAAGGTTCGTACAAGCCGTATCCTGGCCTTCCCCTTATACCAAAAACGTAGACGAAGCGTAGCCCTGCCCTCTAAAAACCTATGAGTGGCAAACCCAGTGTGGGAAAATCCTGTCTCATATGAAAAGGTGCAGCACCCTACGCTTCCAGAAAAATAAAGTCTCCCAAAAAAGAAAGTTACAAACGGAAAAAAACAAGTGGGTTCCGCTCTTCTATGGTAGAAAAAGATCTTCGATCCGTCAATGACGGCTAAAACATTCATAATGGTTGACTCCAGTCAAGTTGCGTTTGGAGGGTGTGTCCAATAAACTGCGCCAAGACTTGAGCCACAAAAGTTATTTTCATTGGTTATAGTGATGAATCAAATTAAGTCTATCGCTTATACAATCCTGTAACTAGCAAGCTTGTTATTTCAAGAGATGTTATATTTGATGAAATGACGTATTGGAGTTAGGATGGAAATTAATCCAATGTAATATCTAGAGATGAATTTTTTGAAGAATCAAAACCAGATGATGAATATGATCACACAACTCCACCCCAAAGTCCAAATCCTAGTCCACCGAAATCTCCAAATCAAGATGAAGGCACAAGTTCAGATTCACCGGTAAGAAAAACTCACTCGTTGAGAGAAATCTATGAAACTAGTGAGTTCGCTCTATTTTCTTGTGAACCACAAAATTCTGAAGATGCATCAAAAGATGAGAAATAGAAAAAATCCATGCAAGATGAAATTAGAATGATTGAAAAGAACAGAACTTGACAGCTGGTAGAAAGACCAAAGCACAAAGATGTTATTGGGCTAAAGTGGATTTTCAAAACAAAATTTAAAGAAGATGGAAGCATATTGAAGCACAAGGCAAGCCTTGTTGCAAAAGGATACTCTCAAAAACCAGAAATCGACTTTAATGAAATATTTTCACCAGTTGCTAGAATGGAGACTATCCGAACTGTTCTTGCTCTTGCAGCACAGTTAGAACTTTCGGTATATCAATTTGATGTAAAATCAGCATTTATCAATGGAGAACTTGAAGAAGAAGTATATGTTCAAGAACCTCAAGGTTTTGAGGTCATTGGCAAAGAGGATAAAGTTTACCGTCTCAAGAAAGCTCTTTATGGCTTAAAGCAAGCGCCAACAGGGGCGGATGTAGGAGGAAGGTAGGGGGGTCAAGCGCCCCCCCCCTTAGATCCGGAAAAAACACTATTATGTATGTTGTGTATTTTTTTTGCCCCCCCTAAAAATTTACACTCGCCCATAGTATCGCCCCCCTTATCCGGGATCCTGCGTCCGCCCCTGAGCGCCAAGAGCTTGGAATAGTAAGATTGACAAGTATTTTCTCAAAAATAGATTTCATAGAAGTCCTAATGAGCCCTCTCTTTATGTCAAGAAAAATGGTAATGATTTTATGATTGTGTGCATATATGTTGATGATCTCATCTATATGGGCACAAGTTTGAAATTGCTTGAGGATTTCAAACAAAAAATGATGAATGAATTTGAGATGACTGATTTGGGAGTCATGAAATATTTTCTTGGAATTCAAGTGAAACAATACAAGGGAGAGATTTTTATCTCTCAAGAAAAATATATCTAAGATATTTTGAAGAAATTCCGCATGGAAAATTGCAACACGTTATCTACTCCAATGGAAGTAAATGAGAAGTTTAAAAAGGATGATGGTGCCGGTAAAGTTGATGCAAAGCTATTTCGAAGTCTTGTTGGTTCTTTAATTTATCTCACAAACACAAGACCTGATATTGTTCATGCCGTGAGCATGATTTCAACATACATGAATGAACCAAGCAAAGTACATTTTGCAGCAGCTAAAACAATTCTAAGGTATTTATAAGGAACGAAGAAAATGGGCATCAAATATGTCAAAGAAGATGAATGCAAGTTAGTTGGTTTTACCGACGGTGATTGGGCTGGTTCATTGGATGACCGAAAAAGTACTTCAGGCTATTTATTTTGCTTTGGATCAAATGTTATTTCATGGAGTTCTAAAAAACAACAAACAATGGCATTATCATCTTCAGAAGCAGAATATATTGCTTGCACATATGCAACATGTGAAGCAATTTGGTTAAGAAGATTACTTGTAGATTTACAACAAGTTCAAAAGGAGCCGACGATAATTTATTGCGACAATATGTATGCAATAGCAATGACAAAGAATACAGTGTTCCATGCAAGAACAAAACACATAGAATTGCGGTATCATTTCATTCGAGACATGGTGAACAAAGGTGAAATTATGTTGGAATTTGTCAAGTCAAAACATCAACTCACAGATTTTCTTACAAAACTAATTCAAGTGGAGAAATTTCAGAAGGCTAGAGGCATACTTAAAATTGCAAATTAAGAGGGGTGTTAGAAGATAATTTGCAATAAATTACTAATGCGTCTAAAAAGATCAAAATAAGATTATAAATGTAAATGAAGGATATATTTGTGTTAATGTAGTGGGAATAAATGTAAGATAAGCAAGAGTTTATTCATGAATGTCTTTCACTTTTATGTAAGATGAATAATATATAAAGCCATATAATCCAAGCTATTGAAAGCAAGCAAGTGAGAATCAATCAATATAATAAATATTTCTTCAAGTGCAACAAGCACTACAATACATATATTTTTCTAGCATATTATTTTCACTTGTTCTTGCTATATATCACCAACAAGTTTTACCTCCCATATAAGAACTTTTGTAAGCGGTAATAGGCTAACCGAACACTTTCCCATATTCTTCAAAAATCTTCTTGAGATTTGCCGAACCTTGTTTATGATATCTAGTAAAAAATAATAATATGTCATTAACAAACTCCAAAAAAGGGAACATTCCCCATTTTAAATTTAAACGCCATACCAAAATTAGCTTTCTTCAAACCCAAAATTTAATTCACAAAATATTTTACTGCCAAGATAAACAAATCTGGAAGAGGGCTTCCATGTTTAACCCATCTCATTGCATGTGCTAAGGATACTGGATCTCACAGCCTAAAGGACAAGCCCAACCATGAAGCCCAAGTTGAAGTCCAATGAATAGACTTGTAGAATAATCAAGTGTCAGTCTTATCCGTTGTTGAGAATCTATCTATATAGATAGTCTACTGTAATTGAACTATTATCATGATCAATTATAAAATCTTCTTCTGTCCTTTTTCTAAGTTGATCAGAGAGACTAACGGTGGAAAATGTCCACCGCTCCACCAACCGATCCTGTCACTACGGCAGCTGACAAATCTAATGCTCCGCCTGTATCAGCCACCGTCGGAACCTTAACTCAGTCGACCGTTACCACACAAATTCCTCCTCAAATTTCTCATCCCTTCTCTCTATCAGCTTTTCCTGGAACTTTCCCGACTTTTCCGGCCTTCACCTCCTATCAGGGTACACCATCACCGCTCAGAGATCAGCCGTCAGTCTTTTCCTCTCCAGTCACTCCACATCCGACTGCTCCTTTTGGTGGAAACCTAAATCAAGCTTGCAATATCAAACTTGATCAAAAGAACTATTTGTTATGGAAATACTCCATTTTACCGGTGATTAAAGGTCATCGCTTAAAGAATAGTCTTCTTGGAAATGCAGCACCACCGCGTGTTCTCCCTGCCTTGGGAGGCTATGGGTCTCAACCAAACCCAGCATTTGATGAATGGGAAGCCATGGATAATCTCTTACTCGGCTGGCTGCTTGGCTCAATGACAGAGCAAGCCATAACTGAAGTCGTGGGGTGCAACACCGCCTTAGAAGTCTGGAAGGCTCTTGAATCTCTGTTTAATAGCCAATCTCAATCCAGAACTCTTGAATGCAAGGATGCATTGACCAAAACGGAGAAGGGGTCTAAGTCAATGTCTGACTACTTGTCCCTCATGAAGAGTTATGCAGACAGCTTAGCAGTTGCCGGTTGCCCTATTCCAAATTCAGCATTGATTTTAGCAACTCTCGGTGGCCTTTCTAGAGACTATGAGTCTGTTATAGTGAACATCACTTCAAGAGTTGGCTCCTTGACCTGGCCTGAGGTGCAGTCACAGCTCTTGACCCAGGAAAGAATGTTATTGAGGTTCAACTCTCCTCGTCTACAGTTGATCTTGGCAATCCTATGGCCAATGCAGCATTCACCCAATCTGGGGTTGGCAGAGGAGGAAATAGAGCACCCATGAATAATTCATCACAAGGCAGAGGCAAAAATGCATCAAACAGAGGTGATAGAGGCCGAAGTAAGGGGAGAGGAGGCAGGAATAACAACAACAACAACAACAACGACAACAATTCTGGACCAAGACCTGTTTTGCCAAATCTGTATGAAACATGGGCATATTGCAATTGAGTGTTGGCATCGGTTTGAGTCTGACTATGGAGATTCATCATCTAGTCAGTCCACTGCTAAACAGGTTTCTGCTTACCTTGCTTCTGCTAATACTGTATCTGATCCCAGCTGGTATTTAGACAGTGGTGCTACTAGCCACATCACTTCTGATCTAAATAATCTTAATCTCAGGACTCCTTATAATGGCTCAGATTCTTTGGTGATTGGTAATGGTGAGAACTTATCTGTAGCTCCTGTTGGTTCTAGTTCCATTGTCTTTCCTAATAACTCACACATTCTCTATTTTAGTAATATTCTCCATGTTCCTGATATAGCAAAAAATCTATTAAGTATATCTCAATTAATATCTGGTAATGATGTCTTTGTAGAATTTACTGATAATGTGTGTTGTGTTAAGGACAAAACCTTCAAGACTACCCTGCTGGAAGGACACCTTAGGCATGGACTGTATCAAATCCAGAGTAGCAAGTCTTCACAGAGTTTCCTAAAGCATGCTTCCAACAAGAGTCCCCTTCACTCCAAAATAAAGTCAATCCAGAGTCAAGTTTTAGTTCCAGTTTTCTTGTGTCTTCGGCTTCTTCATCCAGAGATAGTGTAGATCTTTGGCATTGGAGATTAGGCCATCCTATTGTAAAAGTGTTGCAGTCTGTTTTAAACTCTTGCAATATCTCTTTGAATGAAAAACTCTCCTTTTGTGAATCATGCAGTATGGTAAATTGCATTCTAATCCTTTTCCTAATTCTGTTCATAATGCTAAACAGCCTCTTGGACTTGTTCACACTGACCTATGGGGTCCCTCACCTATCACTTCTGTTAATGGATATTTGTACTATGTTACTTTTATTGGTGACTTTAGTAGATTCACATGGATATACCCCCTTAAACACAAGTTAGATGCCTTAAATGCCTTCCTTCACTTTAAAACATTGTCTGAAACCCTCTTAGAGTGTAAGATCAAACAAGTACAGTTAGATTAGGGTGGTGAGTATAGAGTGTTTGAGCCAAAACTTAAGGAGTTTGGGATTCTTTTTAGGCATCCTTGTCCCCACACACATGAACAGAATGGGAGAGTGGAGAGGAAACATAGGCATATCACTGAAATGGGCCTCACTCTCCTTGCTCAGACTGGTTTACCCCTTAAATTCTGGTGGCATAGTTTTCAGTATTCTGTGCATCTCATCAACAACTTCCTACCATGTGTTACACATGAAAACACCTTCTCAGATCCTCTTCCATAAGTCTCCAGATTATTCCATGTATAAGACATTTGATTGTGCCTGTTATCCCTTACTAAGACCCTATCATACTCATAAGTTTCAATTCCACACTCAAAAATGTACTTATCTTGGCACCAGTCCATGTCATAAGGGGCATCTGTGCTTAGACTCTAATGGTAGAATCTATATCTCTCGGAATGTGTCTTTTGATGAGAGCATCTTTCCCTATAAATCTCATCTTCAAACTCCTGCCAGTTCTGGATCTAGCTCACCGGCTATCCCTTCTGCTCTTCCTCTTCCTTTTGCTTCAAATCAGTCCAGTTCTACCCAAGTGTCATCTCTTAATCTATCACCTACATCTACAACAGTGTCTATACACCATGATCCTCAAACTCCACAACCACAGTCCATTCATTCACCACCCACTCATTCTTCTCATACATCTCTTCATTCCCAGTCTCTTCATTCACCATGACCCTCATCTTCATCATCTCCTTTACAAAGTCCATCATCACCCTCCCCTAGTCCTCCATCTGTTTCCACAACTATTCATGTCCATCATATGCAGACAAGATCTAAGTCTGGAATCTTCAAACCTAAGAATTTCTAGGACTAGCTGAGCAGGTTCCTCACCATCACCAACATGAACCAACAAAGGTTTCTAAGGCACTTTTGGACCCTGCCTGGATGTCAGCCATGGTTGAGGAGTACAAAGCTCTTGTGGATAACCACACTTGGGATCTTGTTCCCCCAAACCCCTCCCAGAACCTAGGTGGAAATAAATGGGTCTACAAACACAAGCACAGTCCTCAAACATAAGGTCAGGCTGGTTGCCAAGGGCTTTCTTCAACAGCCTGGTGTGGACTATGTTGAGACTTTTAGCCCTGTAGCAAAATCTTCAACCATTAGAGTTGTTTTGAGTGTTGATGTTTCGTTATATTGGCACATTCAACAAGTGGACATTAACACTGCCTTCTTGAATAGAAAGCTACAAGAGTCTGTGTTAATGCCTCAACCAAAGGGCTTCATCAACCCCCAGAAGACTAATCATGTTTTTCGCCTGAAAAGATCCATTTATGGCCTTAAACATGCCCCAAGGGCTTAGGTTAAATAACTCAAGTCTTAGTTACTTCACTGGGGTTTTATGCAGTCCGTTTCAGATATTTCCCTCTTTGTTTTTCACCATCGGTCTGTTGTCTTGTATGTGCTGATTTATGTAGATGACTTTCTGATTACTGGTAAAATTCTTCCATTGCTATTCACAAGTTTATTTCTCTCCTGCACAAGAGGTTTCCTTTGAAAGATTTAAGACCCCTGTCCAGCATTCTTGGAATGGAGGTGATATGATTCAAGAACAGGGTTTGCCCTAGGATCTTCTAAAGGAAACCAATGACGAGGTCGAATAAAAGATCTTAGATAATCCAATCTAAGAACGTTGGCAAGAACGCCACAACGCTTGCTCAAGGCGCTGATAAGTTCTCTAAGGGGTGGAACTCTACAACGAAGAGATCCTCACTCGCAAGTGATAAACAAGTCAATAGACTCAATAATAATTTCACTCAAAATATGTCTGTGTGTAAATGAACCACCTAGGTGCCTTATATAGGCTACAGATTCCAAGTCCAATTGCTAATTTAGCAATGTGGGACAAAATAACAACAAATAAAAATAATAATAAAAATAAAAGATTATCTAACCAATGTGGGAAAATAAAAGACTAATGACTCAAATAAATACTTAAGAGTTTATTCATGCTAATAACATTAATAATTGCGCCTCTTCTGCATCACCATGAATTTCTGATTTTTCTTCCGTCTGAAGCCCTTCATGGATCACATCAGGAGGTCTATAGAGATGACAAAGAATTGGTACTCTCTCAGAAGCAATATGTTCTTCAACTTCTGCACAAGATTGATATGGCTCATCTCAAACCTTGTCCCACTCCTATGGTCATATGTAAGATACTACGACCTGATGATGGTCCTCCCTTCCACAATCCCACCCTCTACAGGAGTATACTTGGAGCCCTGCAATATTTGACCTTTACTAGGCCAGATATTGCGTTTGCTGTAAACACCCTAAGCCAATTTATGCACTCACCAACAGAGGTACATTGGACAGCTTTGAAAAGACTTCTCCGGTACATAAAGGGCACAATTCACAATGCCCTCCACTTCAAGGCTTTCAAGAGTCTTCATTTAACGGGGTTTTCAGACGCAGATTGGGGGTGCGATCACTTTGACAGGAAATCTGTTGCTGGCTACTGTGTTTTCTTGGGCTCTTCCCTTGTTTCTTCACAACCCAAAGGACAAGCCCAACCATGAAGCCCAAGTTGAAGTCTAATGAATAGACTTGTAGAATAATTTAGTGTCAGCTTATCCATTGTTGAGAATCTATCTATATAGATAGTCTACTGTAATTGCACTATTATTATGATCAATTAATAAAATCTTCTTCTGTCCTTTTTCTAATTGCACAAAACACTCTAGTGATCCTAACCATCAACTAAGGCCTGAAACCGGTTATCAACCAGGGATCTGAAAGCCAAATCAACAAACCCTCAATATTTAATGTCAATAACACGCAACATTTTCATAACAAAACCTCACTCCATGCAGTCGTAGGCTTGTCCATATCTAGCTTCAGAACTATATTATATAGGATACCTCAACCTTTTGTCGATATCACAAAATAACTCTTGAGCTATAAAGATGGTGTCAGTAAAACTCTTTCCGGGAATAAACCATGATTTCCATTTGGAGACGAAGGAAGCCTGCGATTAAAACGGTTTGTCATGATCTTGGTTTTGATTTTGGATAATATTGTGCATAGACTAATAGGATGAAATCCCTTCAACAAAAGTCCACATGTTCAAGAGTCTCCGCCTCTCCTCTAATGGAACCGCATCCAGTAGACTCCATTTTCCGCTCATCCCCTTCGTCACATGTTTGATCAGGATACTATTACGTAGGTCCCTAAACATGGAATGGATGGTGGAGCGTAGATGACAAGCAGTTAAATGGATAAGGCCCTTTATGGCTAATTCCCTTTGTCTTCGGTCTACCACACCCTGGTCTTATCACCAACAATCTTTGCTCTACATCACCATGTTTCTTTTGCATTCAAATTAGCGTAAAAGGCGATAAATATTTATCCCCTATAAAGACATCAGCCACGGCATGGTATACGTCCACTAAGAATAATGTCCCAACAAGTTTGGAAAAAATGACTTGTATACCCATCTCGTCAGCTTAACTTCCTCCACATGTGTAATATCTGAAAGCATATTATTATCTCCTATAATAACATGTTATTATCTCCTATTATAATTTATTTTTATAACATTAATCATTTTTATTAATGAAATTCAGACATTATCATTATAAATTTAGCACTTAAATCATTCAGATACTTAAACAATTAAGTCTTAAGATTACATACATTCTTTTTAACTAGCGGCAAGTCTGTGTTTCCACCCAAGAATGAAAAAAAATGGAAGAAAATGAGAACCAAACGGTAAAAATGTTAAACATATCCTTTGATATAAGTTTTTAAAGTCATCTCCCTAGAAAATCACTCATATTTCCTTTAAAAAAACATAAATTTTTTCTTCGTGTAACGCCTCGGAACTTGGGTCTAGCGGCGCTAAATAAGTCATAAATGATCCGGTCAACTTCTTAAACCGTCGTCCACGCTTGACTAAAAGGGCTAACCCGAGTTGACAAGACATTTATGTCTCACACTTATATGAAGGTGAGCAACTATTACTTTACAGATGTGGGATTATACATTCTCCCCCCTCATAAGGGATTGGTGTCCTCGCCAGGACTTGGCCAGGCCTTGTCTCACTTTCGTCCCTACTAGAAGAGTCTAAAGGTGGTCCCAACCATCTCTCATGGTGTGACACTTAGACCCGTCATAATGATCCGGTCAACTGCTTAGACCGTCGTTCTCGTTTCGTCTAAAAGGGCTAACCCGAGTTGGCAATACATTTATGTCTCACAATTATATGGGGTGAGCAGACTATTACTTTACAGATGTGGACTATACATTCTTCCCCTTTATAAGGGATTGACGTCCTCGCCATGACTTGTCCCAGTTTCGTTCCAACCATAGAAGTCTAGAGGTAGCCCCAACCGTCTCTTACGGTGTGGCACTTAGGTCCGTCTGATAGTCGGCTCTGATACCTTTCTGTAACGCCCAAAACTTGGGCCAGAATTTGCTAAATGAGTCATAAATGATCCGGTCAACTGCTTAGACCGTCGTCCTCGCTTGGTCTAAAATGGCTAAACCGAATTGACATGGCATTTATGTCTCACATTTATATAAGGTGAACATGCTATTACTTTACAAATGTGAGACTTTACACATTGATTCTTTAAAGGATATTTTTCACATTTCTTATTGTTTCTTTGTGAGTATTATATGATACTATACTTGTCTTTTTTCCTTCAATACTCGTTAGGTTTCTGTTGGAGCAAATCCACCCAAACTCGTGGAAACATGTTGAAGTCTGTTTAGAGCTTAGGGCAATAACAATGGCCTTAGGCCTTTACAATGTGGGTTTACATTAAGAGCAACAAAAATGACAGACTTGGCATTATTGCCCATCTCATTCTCATTCTTATGCACAATTGCCTCTTAAACAAAACATTCAATTCTATTCAACAAATACAAAAAAGAAAATGCATAATATTTTTGCTCTGTTCAATGTTGTATTGGGTGCTATTTTGAGAGCCCATATGTAAAGTCTCACATCGGTAATGTTAGAAAAAGTTACTTGACCTCTCAGCAGGGCAAGTCAGCTGAGCAATGTCAGCAGGGGCAAGGCCAGTAGGGCAATGTCAGCAGGGGCAATGTTAGCAGGGGCAATATATATATTTAACTAATCAACATAATTAATATCTTGTATTTAATTTACTCATAATAAATAAATACCATCATATTAATTTATCACTATAATACTTTATAGTCGAGATGAAAACTTTCCTTATTTGGTTATCAATATAAACACATTTTAATCCGGCTAGATGTTCTTATGTGTGTGACCCGATAGGCTTCCGAATATATTGGTCGTAGACACAAAGTGCAATTACGAAAAGGCCCTTCATACCTAACGATCACGGAATAGTGTCTAGCAACACCGTGACCCCCAATCATCGGAAGAGTCAAATGCAATGACTACTACCTTTCATTTGAAACAGTTACCGTGTAAATAGAATCCTATCATTGTTACAATATCCATACGGTCGTACGTCGAGTGTCAATACATCAACGATAGTATCTTATAATCTGGATATCATGCTCTCTCGAAATAACTCATTTACTTCCACTTTGCAAAGATTCACGAGATTAAGACATTCCTTATAAGAAGGCCCTTTTGGATATTTACTCATAATCATAGGATACGCGATTTCCGGATGAGCAACATGAATCCTACGCATTCTTCAGTATCACACCCAATCACTACCGCATGATCGCCCCTTGGTTAGGGGAAACCTCAATAGTGTCAAAGTATGACAATCCACACCGTGATTTCATGAAGACTCCGGTCTCAGGACAATTACACAACCGCCACATAGTGCGACACTTAATAAAGTAAGTGGGTCAGTCTAACGTACGCATTCTCTAATACACGTCCACGTACAGTCCAAGTGTCCCTACACTTTGATAGACAAGATTTATTCATATCTTCAATAAGATAAAAGACATCCAATACGTGCTAGTCTAATCGTACTATCAATGTCCTATTTAATAGTACATACGACTAGAGACATTTAAGTATCAAACTTATTAAAGTGATTAGAGATCTCATCAACCATAATCACTATCATGCTTTATCTATCACAGTTTAATACTAAGGACGTTATCATATAACAATATCGTAATGGGTTCGTTAAACGAACAAACATATAATAACAGAAATGCCATTTATCATATGTATAAATATAAAGAAATAGTTGAAATGATCCGACCCATTCGGATCCGGTCCAACCCGATTGGGATTATGACACTATTTCAATCTCCCACTTTGCCTAAAGCCAATCACTCGCACACACGAGACCAAGTTGAAACACAAGAATCTCATGCAATACTCGCAATCAACCCTAAGCGTGAACGGATCACTATCCATGGGGACTCAGACTGTCTTCATATCATGCTCCAAATGATCAAGTCAAACGGAACCGCTTCAACACACACATGAATCTCTAACGAGACCTTGGTCCTTGCTTCAAACAATGAATCCACTACTATATCAACTATATAGAAAATGTGGAAGAACCGCACAAGGTTCAGGAATGAACCTTCTAGATCCATGCACTGCTCCCGCTGTGCCTCCAAGGCACTACTGTGTTTTGGCTCAGTCGTAGAATATACAGTGATCTTTCGCTGAGAATATTTCCAACTCACTGCATCACTTGAAGTGACTACAAACCCATATTGTAGCTCCCATTATCTTCATAACTCGGGGCATACATCTGTATATCTACGTTTATTTGATTCCAAGTTTCGGTAAACTAGGAACTCATCCTTAACACTCTTAAGGATACACTCGACTTCTACTAGAATCACTTTCATACTTACTCATGACTCTTCATGGAGTATGAACATCCAGAACAAATTTTATGATGGACCCTCTTGTAGTAGCAAAGGAATCTTCCATAATTATCATCTTTCACCTCATCTTCAGGACTGACGTCCTGTCATACATAGATCCCGAGAATATTGGCTAGCAGTACCTCTTGATGTGATCTTTGCTAAACTCCTTTTAGCATCTCATCTATGCAGGTGAACTATAATAATCAAGCAGTATCTAAATTTATCACTATAGATTCTCATTTCCAGAATAAGAACTGCTACTTTCAAGAACTTTCGAAAAGGCCTTGAACTACCAAACATTAATTGAATGTGACATGGGTGTCGATTCTGAGAAGGATATCCAATACATTACTCGAACACTGTAACACTCCCACTAACCCTTTTGCACATAAGGCATATATTTCCACTTGATCAAATCAAACTCTTTTGATTATCAAAGTAGAGAACTTACACAGAGAAACTTGTTTGAGGCCTTAAGTGGATCTCATAAACTTACATATCACGTTATCGTCTATGAACATCAAGCCTTTGGCCCAACGTTTTCAACACTGTCATATAGCCGTGAATGTAGCTACAACAAGCACTATCTGAATAGATTTAAGCACAACTGGTAGCATAAAGGTAATTACAAAGTTTACAACCCGTAGCCTTCAGCCTATCAACTTACCCTTATGATAATCGTATTACCATCCATGTCAGTCTTTCATAAAGACATGCTACACCTTTTAGGGACATTCCCTTCAGGTAAGACATACTAGGTTCACAACCCGGTTGTCACACATGGATTCTGCTTCAGATACTATGACTCATAGCCATATCTCTTAATCTTGCTCTTCAAGCATTCTTGCATAAGTCGCGAGATCTTCATTCTTCAAGATGAACATACCAGTAGCCTTTTCAGGCGTGTGGTCATTTGTAGACTCATAGAATACTTGTGTGCATTGAGTAGTGTCATGCACCTCATCGCTATGCGGCGTCTGCTCATGTTCCAACGGTCGAATATCTTTGTGTGGTTCTCAAACTGTTTTGAGATCTTAATTTACTCACATTGTCTTTTTTTAAATACTCTTCCTCTACAAGACTGCATGTTTGGAGACAAACAGTTTTGCTCCGCGGGCAAGTAAATAACATCTAGCGTACTTGCTATGATATCCCACAAATTCACTTATGTCATACTCTGCTCCAAGCCATTCAGACATTGACTGCTTGCAAGAAGCACGACAACCCTAGATCATCGGTTAAGATGGATTTGAGGTTACCGCCATCCATATCTAATATGGAATCTATTCAACCTTATTCTTTGGAACTCGGTTAAGTATATAATTCGAATAAGGGCACTATCCCGAAACGGGTAAGGGATACTTCGCATGGCTTACGTAGCAACTTCATCGTATGAAGTGTCTAATTGTGTGTCCCAAAATGGTATCCTTCAAGAGAGAATCTGATTCCATTTCAGACAGCTTCTAAAACACCCTTCAAGTATTAATTACTTCAATCCAATTGAAGATTAATTCCTAAGTAGTTCGTCAATCTCATATTCGTACTAGCTTGAACTTTTCGGGCTTTCCGAATTGTTGTACTTCATTAAGTACATTCAACTATTTCTGAAATATTTAAAGAGAGTAATAAACAATAATATCACTTGTGGTATTAATTGTCATAAGCCAACAAACATCAGTGTGTTCAGGCTTTAGGCAATTTTTCTAGAATTTATAACCTTTTCATAAAAATGTATTTTAGTCATCTTAAGATAAGATACGTATTACCCACATGATTTATAATCATATGGTTCAGACATCATCAGAATGACATTTGATTACACGTTTCTCTTCCATAGTGACTAAGTCTAGAACAAGCACAAAATATCAAGGATAATAGCCATACAAATATTTGGTTGAGATTTCATCACCTATATCGACTATATAGTGAATGTAGTCTAGTATGCTAGATTTGATGACTATTCAACTTTATCGGAATAACGTTTATTCCTTCCAATTGAATTTGTGAATTAAATACTAACGGATAACTGAAATCTTGTTCTTCGTAAGGACCGGAACACAATAACATTTATTTTGTTCCTTTATCAGTTACCAGACTCAGAATATTATATACTAAATGTTGCAACGTTTGCTTCACTTTCCATATCTTTGAATATTCTATATTTGATCTTTCTAATTTAATCATACCCCAAAGATATCATATATCTTAAAGTCGACTTGAGCTCAGAGAGATTTACCTCAACTTACTTTCTTAGAATAGAAACTTCGATAAGTTCTCTTATTTAAGCACATGCCCTAACTTTCCCTTTTAATCCTTTAAGCACTTGTAAATATTTCTTAGTTTAGTCTTCATGAGACTTAAGAAACATGACGAGAGCTATGTCCTCAATTTTCTTTCATAAAGAAAATCCAAAGTTCATTAGATAGTTTATTTAACCTTTTGAATCATATTCAAAACATTAACTATTTAATCAGCCTTCAAGCAATGATTAAAGAATTAAGTCGATACTTAAATCTTACAATTTTGAAAACAACCTATCCAAAATTCGTTGTGATCATTCACATTCAACACATCTAATGTTTTGAATTAATTGTCATCGTACAAAATGACCCATTGGACAACATCATATCCAACATAAGATTAATTCGTTGATACTCATTCCAAGTGATTTAATCATAACTTGAGCTTCCATTCTGATTACTAATTAAAGTCTTAACCACCGCATCATGCCAGCAGCCGCCGCCATCCCGGAGGCTGCCGCCGCACGCGATCAGACGGTGGTGGTGCCGCCGCCGATCGGCCGAGCACCACCATGGCCGAAAATTATATATATATTTTTTGCTTTTCGTGTATCCTTTTTGCGAATAAAAAATCATTCATCTTTTAATTACGTGATTTAAACGATAAAATTAACTACGTAAATAAACATGCTTATTGCTTAAGCTCGAAGCTCGCTCCGATACCACTGTTAGGAAATCTACGCGGGAATGTAGCGGAATTAAAATTTATTTCCTATTTAACCAGGATCGACTCTGTTTAAGCAATAAATAAATAAGTAGGTGAATGCCTTGCTTGATCTAAAAGATCGACGCTTTGACCGTCTAAGGAGAGTAGTGGTGCATGGAGCCGCCCAAGCGTTTGGCCGCTACCTATAGTCCACACGAACAACTCGCCAGAATCCACCATTGGATTCCTACTAGAAAAACTCGATTGCTAGACCGACATTTTCTCTCTCTCAAAACTCTCTCTAAGAAGCTCTCTTATTTAGGGGTGTACAACGAAATTGGAAAACTGAACTGGCCGACTGAACCGGATTAAACCGGACCGGAAAATGATGAACCGCGGTTTTCCAATCGGTTTTTTCATTGAAGAAAAACCGAACCGGAAATCAATTCGCTTTGGTTTTATCCATAAAAACAGTATGACCCGAACCGAACAGTTATACTTCATATATATATATATATATATATATATATATATATATATATATATATATATATATATATATATTTTAATTTGTTCACTAGCTCTACTATAAAAACCCCACACACAACCCTAAATTTCTAAATCTTATATACGCTTTCTACCTAAACCTAAAACTAAAATGCTTCCCAGCCGCCGATAACCGCCGTTTGAGCTCACCGGCCGTTCTTGCTTCTTCTAATATTCTTCATCCTTTGATCGTGAAAGGCTGAAAGCAACCTTTGAAATTGTCGTTACAACGACCACCCGCAGGCTTATGGTGCCAATAATGGTGTTTGTCTCATTTTTAGAAGAAAAAAATCAAAATTTTATGGTAAATAAAATACAGTCTGAAAACCGAAACTGAACCGAACCGGACTCTATTGGTTCACCCAATTCGAAAAAATGACCAATTCAGATTCGATTCGAAAAAATATCAAAACCGTAACTTCTGATTCGATTCGAAAAATCGTAAAAAACCGACCGGACTGGACTATGTACACCCCTACTCTTATTTTTCACAAAAACTATTAGTTTCTTGGAATTGTGTTGTACAAAAGAGCTAGTCAAACCTCCCTTAAATAGGAGAGTGGTGCGCCCCAATGTATCCTATTTCCAATAGGAAAAGATTTTGTGTAGATTAAGGAGGAAAAAAAACCTTTTACTATTAAAATAAGAAAAATACATTTGATTGATTTATCTCATATTAAATATTTCCAAAATATTGTCAATATTTAATATTGACTATCTTTATCTTATTACCATAAATCAATTTACACATGTGTATATATCACACACACACACACACACACACACACACACACACACACACACATATATATATATATATATATTTACTACAAATGTGCGCATGCATATCTTATATACATGTCACGCATGTATATATATATAAATATTAATATCTTATATCAATACTAGATAATATGATATCATGATTATTTAATTTGTAAAATCCATGTGTATCAATATACACACAAAAATGCGCCACATATGTATATAAATATACATTCAATTAATCAACATAATTAATATCTTGTATTATATATATTCATAATAAATAAATATCACCATATTAATTTATCACTATAACACTTTATAATCGAGATAAAAACTTTCTTTATTTGGTTATCACTATAACCGCATTTTAATCCGGCTAGATGTTTTATGTGTGTGACCCGATAGGCTTTCAAATATGTTGGTCGTAGACACAAAGTGCAATCACGAAAATGCCCTGCATACCTAACGATCACGGAATAGCGTCTAGAAACACACCGTGACCTCCAAGCATCGGAAGAGTCAAATGCAATGACTACTACCTTTCATGTGAAACAGTTACCGTGTAAATAGAATTGTATCGCTGTTACAATATCCATAAGGTTGTAAGTCGAGTGTCAATACATCAACGACCGTATCTTATAATCTGAATATCATGCTCTCTCGAAGTAACTCATTTACTTCCACTTTGCAAAGATTCACGAGAGTAAGACATTCCTTATAAGAAGTCTGATGTATAAGATCTACATTAACGGATAAATACTAGCTAATTCAAGCTCAAAGATAATGTCATTCTCAAATGAGAAAGATGATTCAGTATTCAAGGTTACATCATACCCTAACAACTAGGCTAATAGGCCCATTTAGCTAAAGCATACCCAATACAAAACCCATATTATCTACTAACTTAAAACATAAATAAAAGATCATTATGTATTTGATGCGCTACATCATCTCCATCCCCCTACTCGAAAAGCTTGTCCACAAGCGAGTCCATTGATGATGGCGATTCCCGCTCATTGAATCTTCCAAGCTCACTATGAAGCCCTTCGGTGGGTCGAGTCCATGCACCAACTTGTGAAACAATTTCAAAGTGTTCTTAAAATTTCCATTCTCACATAAAATGCCCAAATATGAAGAGAATATAACAACACTACACTTAGACATGATGCCCATATAGGAGTTATTCATATCATTCCAACCCTCCAATAGAATAACTCGTCCGCGAGTTAGATTGAAATTGTAGCCCGAATGCCCATGGAATGACAAAAATGTAACAGCTTTCCGGAGCATGTAACCAAGAGTTGCAAGCACCTCATCATATTTGCCAATGTGGTGTCCTTCCGGGCCCATTTCCTTCATTATATATTTCATTTCATTAAACTTTATTCTGTTCTGTGCATATTCCATGTGCAGGCCAAAATAATCTCTTGGAGCAAGCATTTCCATCTTTACAAATGGCTCATGAATTGATACAATTCTTCTATGTGCAGGTTTGAACTTAACTGCATCACAAAACTCGGTGAATCGCTCTGCATAAACAGGAAATAGACCATAGGAATTTAATGGAATGAGTTGATCGACTTGAGGTCCCATCATTTTTGCCGAGCAATAGCCATACCCTTTCAAGTCTTGTATACTTTCAAAAGCTTGATGAGCAAGGTTCATCAACTCACACACACCCTCCAGAAAATTAAAGTTAACGCGATGATCAATTACGTAACAATCGTAAGTTTTCCGGTCAACACTCCCAACGACATGAAACATCTCATTCATCATTCGATCAAACAACTTCGGGGCCTTACCAAAGTGAACACCTAGCTTCTCATACGAATTCTCTCTAGTTCTCAATTTACTATTGACCAAGGTTGCCTGCTTTAAAACCTCATCATAGACCTTATGCTCTGAAAAATTATGAGACACGGTGGTCAAGGTCCCGAACAATACTGTTGACACGTCAATCGAGATTTCTCCAATGAGTAGTGTCTCGGATTTTATGCAATGAAAAACAAACAAGTAATAAAATAATCCGGTTTACCCCAAGTGCAGGGATCGTAGTATAGTAGTTACAACCGGAGTCGAATCACAGGGAATCGAGGTTGGTCTAGTTCTTAATTTCTCTAAAGTTGTCACGAAAAATAAAACAAAATGAAACTAAAAAAGCGAAAACAATAAAGCTCGACAGAGGATCTAGAATCCAAAGCCGGGAAAGATAGTTGCGAAACCTAAATCTAAACTATAAACTAGAAAAAAAAAACAATAAACAACTATAAAGTTGTGACGATGATCATGGTGATTAAACAACGAACAAGCAATGATTCACCGTCCCCGCAACCCTCAATTTCCTCCCTAAGGTTATCCTGTGATGATTTAACTCGAATCGTGATTCACCTATCGTAGGTTCGAATTCCTAATCTCTTAGATAATTCGTCTATTAATCTCGTCATCTCTCGATCCTTAAAGATTAACGCTTTCATAACAAAGGTGTAAGATTTATTCAATCTAGCAACATAGATTTCTAACCTAACAACTCTCGTTATCTTTAGGTTAAAGATCCAACCTTTCCTATAGTGATCTAGGTTTACACCGATTCTCATCACATAGTAAACATCAACAGCAATACATCTCTCGATTTAAATTGCATAACAATAATAAGCATATAGAAAAGATACGACTTTAATTAAAATCACAAAATAAACCTAAGGTTGAAAACCAAGAACCTGCTAAAACGGATTCACATAACTTGAACAAACTGCTCATTTTCATCATCGGCAAGACAATCCGAAACGAAACAATATAAAAAAAAACAAAAAAAACAACCCTCGGTCGACCGAGCACCAGGGCTCGGTCGACCGAGCCTAACTTTGCTAGATTCTAGGGTTTTCTCAATGTATAATATGGTGTGATATAAGGTATCCTCTAGGGTTGAGATGCAGCGTTATATTTATAGAATTCAAGGTCGGTTTAACTAAAGTCGGTGTCGGACGCGCGTTCACTATTATGGACGCCCGTCTGGTATGCATGAAATCTTCGAGTCGGGCCGAGCTTGATCAGACGCCCGTCATGTGTATTTGTAGACGCTCGTCCAACAAAATTCTTGAAATCCTGAATCAGATTGCTCTCATGGACGCCCGTCCAGGCCTTCAGACGTCCGTCTGGTGGACGAAATTGCAAACACTCATTCAGACTTGTATAATTTCTTCATCCCATCTTCAACTTGCATCTTCCCCTTTCCATTAAATCTTCATAGTAGGACATCTTTAGAACTCATTCCATGCCATGCAAATATACCTACAAGATAATAGAAACGTGCAAAATGTAGAACCATATATCTAGATAGAAAATCATCAATAGAACCACGTAAATAGCTCGATTTTGTACTTAAACCATTTCAATACGCATTCTTCCAATATTTCACTTAAACACTTACTTTTCTATAAAAAGTAATAAAACACAAAGGAAATTGCTACGAAATAAAGTCGTATAAACCGTAAAAATCACCGTTAACAAGTAGCACCAACAAGTTGTCATTTCCATCACTCAGAACCTTAGCAGAAGAATAAAGTGACATAGAAATTTCAACAAACTTGGACAGAAATCCATATAGATACTCTTTAATAAATGGGGTACGATAAGCATCCACACTAGTAGGAACAAATCGGCAAATCAACATCACCACACCTCCCTCAACACTTGTTATCATGAGCTCAACTTGTTCAAGGATGTGACCACTATTCACATCGTCAGTATCAGTAGCTTCAATCGTTATATCTGAGGCATTATCCGAATCAAATGTTTGCAAGTCAATCTACTGCGATATTTCAAAACAAGCCTCTCTTTGAGATCAAGTCTCTTCACCTTGATTATATTTATCTCTCTGTTGACAGAAGCATTAATATTTGACGTCATCAAAGCTTTTATAAAACTCCCTTTCACATCAGCCTTGGGAATCACCATCAATGGCAAAGAAATGAACATAATAACACAGAGACTTTGAACCATGCTGCTTAATATTCCACTTCCCATATTGGAAGTAATTATGTCCATGGTGTCTCCACCAAATACAAAATATCCTAATGTTCTGCATGCTTCAAACATCAATAAGATAAAGGCGCCCGATATATCCCCGAAAGCATATACATCCATTCTAAATCTATTAAAAACCATGGTAAAGTCACCGAAATCTACCAAGGTTGGCATACTTTCCATATAAGTTAACACATCTACTACCATTATGTCTCGCACAGCTCCTCTCGGTGCAACCATGATTTCCATCTTTTATGCTGGAAATCCAATCACATATTTCGTTATTCTTTCCCTCAGAAAATCTCTTCAACATTATCAACCTAGCCTCTCTTGTAGCTGATTTGACAACACTAGTTGTATGTAAACCGAAGATCATTAGACTAATTTGACTATGAGCTATCGTGCTGGGACAAGATAATAGATAATACTCAAAGCCCCAATTGTCCAATAAATAAATGTATCCACCCGGGTCAACACATGAATACACCCATATAAAGTAGGTATGGATAACTCTTGATGCTAATTAAAAGAGAACTTGCTTCCATGGAGCTTAGAGCCAGCTGGTTTACCTTTTGGACTGCGTGGAGTGAGACAAAACGAGGAGTATATGGCATTTCTTGTTGATATGAATCTGTGCATTTGGCCTTGGAAACCAGCTGTGAAATGTTAATGTGTGCCTTCCCTTCTTCACCATTGCCTTTCATTTCAAATGTATTGGCAATAACGAGTTCTGGAAGGCTCCTTCCTGTTTCAGTCACAACATGTATATTTTTTATAGTCAATTTTTCTGAAATTGCGGCATCAAGTTGAGCAGTTGTTGAAATATTAGTTTCCCCAACTATTCCAATGTTCTGCTGCTGAGAGTCACATGTTGGCTTATAGTTGCACTTTTCTTTTTCAACGAGAGGTTCCCTATTCTGGTTGCTGACGTCTGACTCACATGGGACTTTCGTCGAACACTTGGTGACTGTGAAACTCTCATCCTCATTAAAATTTTCTGTGCTCTTACCTTCTTCTTCTACAATTAGCTTCACAACATTTCCAGTTGTTGGTGCAGTCTGATTAATTGCGACAACGTAATAGAGTTCATTAGCAGGGCTATTTTCTGAGTGGCCATCCCCGTTGCAATTTTCAGTTGTTATTTCTTCTATCTCAGCATCTTTCACCGAACATCTTTTGTGCAAGAATCTATTACCCAATAACAACTTCATTATACCCCAAGATATGATTTTCGATTTGCCCTCCGAGCATTTGTGGTACTGTAAATTTTGCCACCATGAATCGGCTTCTTCTTCCAAGCTGTAAGATGCAATATTAAATTTCAATTGCTCGAATATCCATCTCGCAAAAAAAAATCTTCAATCAGATCTACCCATTCAACGAAATAGCCTGGTGTCCCATTGAAGAAACGAATTTCATTCTTATTCTAGATGTGATGTAGTCGCTCAGATAACATACCTCTTCATGGCCTCCGTTCCCTGTTGTGATTCAATTCAGATGTGGAAGAATCAACCTTTTCACGAAACTTCTGCGGAATATCCAATCGGATCTTCGAATCCCGAACACTGTCGCGGATCCGGCTATCTTCCCGACTTAGTTTGGCCATCATACTATGAGGGGAAAAACTCTAACTCTGATACCAAATGATGTAGAAGATCTACAATAATGGATAAATACGAGCTAATCCAAGCTCAAAGATAATACCATTCTCAAATGAGAAAGATGATTCAATATTCAAGGTTACATCATACCCTAACAACTAGGAGACTCAACTATTTATAGCCTAATAGGCCCATTTAGCTAAAGCATACCCAATACAAAGCCCATATTATCTACTAACTTAAAACATAAATAAAAGATCATTATGTATTTGATGCGCTACATCAAAGACCATTTTGGATATTTACTCCTAATCATAGGATACGCGATTTCCGGACGAGCAACATGAATCCTACGCATGCTTCAGTGTCACACCCAATCACTACTTCATGATTGTCCCATGTTTAGAGAAACCTCAATAGTGTCAAAGTATGACAATCCACACCGTGATGTCATGAAGACTCCGGTCTCAGGACAATTACACAACCGCCACATAGTGCGACATTTAATAAAGTAAGTGGGTCAGTCTAACGTACGCATTTTCTAATACACGTCCACGTACAGTCCAAGTGTCCCTACACTTTGATAGACAATATCTATCCCTCTCTTCAATAAGATAGAAGACATCCAATACGTGCTAGTCTAATCGTACTAGCAATGTCCTATTTAATAGTACATATGACTAGAGACATTTAAATATCAAACTTATTAAAGTGATTAGAGATCTCATCAACCATAATCACTATCATGATTTCTCTATCACAGTTTAATACTAAGGACGTTATCATATAACAATACCGTAAAGAAATAGTAGAAATGATCCGACCCGGTCGGATTGGGTTTAAGTCACTATTTCAACAAGGAGCAATTGCATATGCAATTGCAGAGTCTGTAAAATCTCCAGTGATAATATAATCTCCTCGTTTCTGCCCGTGAACTAGTCGGTATATTGCCGGAAACCAAGTTAAATCACGTGTTAGTGTTTCTTGGGTGATTTATGCTTTATCGTTTATTCTTGATTATTACAATCCGTTTCAATCCCTGACGGTCCTGTCATAATAGAATACTCACCCCCATATAAGTGTGAGACATAAATATTTTGTTAACTCATATTAACCCTTTTAGACTAAGCGATGGCGGCGGTCTAGCGATTAATGACGGACCATTTACGACTCATTTAACGCTACAAGAACCCACTAGTGCGAGGCGTTACATAATAGATTCAAAGTTCGTATCATCTACGTAATCTATTCTTGCGACCGTTAGAAAGCGGTGTAAGGGCGATCTTTAGTTTCACAAATGACAAATTTTGACCGTCGTCGTCAGGTGGCGGGATCCGGCGGCGTTACACCATAAATGAGTGAATCTTTTTTTAATTGTTTGAGAAACTCCCCTCGTGTGTTAGAGTGGCTGCAGCGCTACAACCATAATCCAACTCAAAGCTTTCCCACGGTCTAAAAACGAGCCATTGGAACGTTAATTAAAAAAACACATTGGGGTTCGATAATTGACATTCACACGATGTATTTTGAAGTAATTGATGGGGTGGCCGTATGTTGAATCATCAATGCTCATTAAATGCCCATGTGGATATTTGGAATTTAGCTAATGATTGTTGTATAATTTTTACTTATAATCTTAGGAAACGCAACCGATATACTCCATCCGTTTCAAAATAAATGATTCATAATAAATTAAGATAAAATATTTTGTTTCGAATTTATATGGGCGATATAATTTTCAATGTAAAATTTATTGTGTTTTTACTTGATTTAAACTTATTTATTACTCGGTAGGAGATATAAAATATTTTGAATGTCACATTAATTATACCTTGATTTACCTTATTTATTCTAGTCGTTTCAATATAAAAGTTAATGTATTAACTCACTTTCTTAATATATGTGTTTTTGACAACTGCCTCAGATAAATTGAAACGAAGGGAGTAGTTATTTCTTGGCTCGATTTGCTTCGAAATTAGTGAAAGATATCCACTGAGATCACTCCTTCTCTGTCGGCCTTCTTCAAGCCTTTTGTTCTCATGTACTAAGGCGCCCTAATGGTGATCGGGAGATAAAGTAGCCATTTATTGGTGTTGTTTGGGTGATGTGGAGAAAGATGAGTGGAAGATAAATATAGAAGGATTGTAGGAATAAATTGTGTGTGATGTGATGTGATGTTGTAATGGTGATAAGATGAAATAGTGGTGAAAATTTGTTTACTTCTCTCTGTCATATTTTGTATTTTATTTAGATTACTTTATCTTTTTTATATTCTTTTTATATATGTTTCTTCACGTTGTTCTTTCTTGCAGAAGTAAAAGAAACAATAATGCTCATTTCCTGGGAAATTAAATGCAGGGGCATGGAGAGAGAATTGTCTATTGCATTCTCTGCAGATTGATAATGGTTTAGAGAATTCTTCTCTATTTAACCTCCATTATTTTACATTCTTCAATTTTTGTTTATCTATTAAGCAACTTTTTGTCTAGAATATATCTAAAAGCAACCCACTAGGGTTGCTCTAAGATGTTATATATATTGGGAGCCTTTAAGGACAATCCACAACTCTATCTAGGACACCATATCAATTTTTGAAAATAGACATGTAGTTGAGTGCCCTTAAAGACAATGATAGATTTAGTGGGGTGCTTTACACACCCCATTTATATCAACTTTCATTTTTGTATTAAAAAAATGAATTCTACTAGCACTTTCTCCCCACCAAACATAGTTTTTTTTTGCTCCTCTAGAGTTGAATTTACGCACAAAATTAGACTCTAGATGTGTTGTAAACTGATTTCGACCTCTGTAAGATTGAAATTTGCACGAAGTGTTTACTCGTATAGATACACTATTATGCCATTGACAAACCAATATTTATAAAAACATAGGTATAATTATACCCTATGTTTTTTTTGGGTTTATTAGAGAGAATGACACAAACATTTCAGCAATTAAGGAGAATGACAGTCTTTTGAAACTTTTGCATAAATGACAAAACTATTTTATTTTTTATTTTTAATATTCAGCGCCTTTTTTTTCAAAAAAAAAAAAAAAACTAACACTTTTTCTCTCATCCATATTTTTTAAACACTCGTATCTCGCAATCTAGAACTCCAAATTTGAAAATTCTTTCGTCAATTTTTTTTATTTTTTCAAGCTCTTTATTTTGAGGCAACATTCAACATATTCCGACGTGATTTCAGAAAATCCGCTGTCGAAAATCACTATTGTTCGAAATTCAATGTCGATATTCACTGATTTTCGGGATTCACTGGGGAGATTCACTGAGTGAATTTCGACAATGAATCTCACGAAAAACGATGTAGTTATATCGAACCAAGTCTCAAAATGAAGAGCATAAAAAAATTAAAAATTCGGTGAACTTTTCATTACGTTTGAAGATCTAAATCAAGTGATATGAGTGTTTGAAAATCGGGGAGGAAAGAGAAAAAACAAAAACAAAAACTGGAGCGTTCCCCAGCGGCCAGCGCGTCGCATTTTTTTTTGGGGTTTTGTCTTTCAGTATGTAATAATTATGATAGTTGTCCTTCTTCCTATAAAAAATATAGGGCTGCCATGTTACTAAAAAATATTTCAAAAGCTGTCCATATTTCTAATTCTCCTTTTTATTTATTGTATAAAGAGATCAGAAAAACACGGATAGTGCTGTTAAACGAACAGAGCTGCTCACGAACAAGCTCGTGTTCGATCGTTAGAATCTGTAATCGTTTGTTTGTTTAACTTAACGAACCAAGTTTGAACAAGATTTTAAGCTCGTTTCCTAAACGAACGAACACAAACATACTTGTGAACGTTCGATTATATTCGCAAACCTGCTTACATAGACAAATCAATGTACAATCTAACTTTAACTCATAAGATGATTGTTGGTGATTTAAGTATAATCACAAGCAATTAAGGTTATCGGGGTTTAGTGCAAAGATAGTTATGCTCGTAACACTATGATATAAGTACGGAGGTGCGGAGTGCACGCTATATATAAGTGTTTACGAGTTTACGGATGTAAATGATCGAGTAGAGTTCGTAAAACAAACTTAAAAGACACGAAAAATTTGTTTTGGAAAATCAGTGTCATAGGCGGCCGCCTATGAACCACAACGCCGCTTTATGAAGATTGTTTCGTGCAAAAATTGAACAGTCAGTTTCGTTTTACTTCTTCACAGCGCCCTACTGTCTTTCATAGGAACACGCCTGTGGCCCGAAAACTGAATTATTGGTGTCTCTTGGTCATTTTAAGTGGGTGCAACCAAATGGAACCTTTTCATTTGGTGTCTATCACTTAATAACGAATTCTTTGCTCTCTTTCAGACATCCAAGTGCTATACAAAGCAAGTTTACATTGTTGAAAAATATAGAACAAATGAAAGCATTTTTGTTTGTCATTTTTATATCTTAAAACTTCCAAAGTGCTCTTTAATCTCTTTTGTCCAGAGTTAAATGTTTACTCTTAGTTTAATATCTCACTTAAATATTTGTGAAACCCGGGACAACGAATAGGGGTCGAATAATTTAAGAAGGACAGCGATAATCGTGAAACTGTGAGGATCCAAATCTTCTAATTTTGCAGGAATTGTTCAAGACATTGTTGATCATCTTTACACCCAAATTCCTACAATGATAAGACATCTATTAATCTAAAAGATAGTCTAGAGTAATTTTGTAGAATATTGATATATTTGTCATAATGTTTTTATTACTATAATGTTTGAATATTGCTTTGTATTTTGTAATTTATTCATTTAGACTTAATTTTTTATACATTAACAAGCTAAACTCGAATTGGAAGACAAAAATACACGTAGCATGTCAAACTCAAATACGAGTTCGAATAAAATTTCTTTATAAATGAGCTGAGTTCGAACATAATTTTTTTTCGTTTATTAAGCAAACGTTCGTGAACAAACTCGTTACTTTAACGAACCAAGATTAAACATATTTTTAAACTCGTTATTAAACGAACGAACATAAACAAGTTTGTGACTTAAACGAACAGAATTTATACGACTGATACTAAATTCGACTCGGCTCGGCTTGACTCGTTAACAGTTTGACGGATTAATGACCTGGTCAGTTGGCCGTGGGAAAAAAGTCTGGAGTTATTTCATTTAGCTAAGGTTACCTTAACAACATAAAAGATGGGGGGATTTGGGAAAAACGGGTGTGTTGACCAAAAATTTGGGAAAACGGTTTTCCAAAATTTGAATTTTTCTTCCGCTTTAGGTGTTTTTGAACCAAACTAAAACCCTATTGGGAAGAAGCGCACCTTAGGATTTGAGGCCCTAAGATCGTGCTTACGTTGTGAAAGAAATGGGAAAAATCGCGAGTCAAACTTCACTAAAATCCAAAACACCTTTTTTTCCAAACTTTTTTCCAAAACACCCTTCTTTACTCATTATCCCTAAAAGATGTCTTCATTCTGATTCTTGCATGGGGCATTTGGGAAAAACGGGTGTGTTGACCAAAAATTTGGGAAAACTGGTTTGTCCCAAAATTTGAATTTTTTTCTTCCGTTTTAGGTGTTTTTGAACCAAACTAAAACCCTATTTGGGAAGAGCACCCCTAGGGGATTTGGCGCCTTAAGATCGTCGCAGCATTGTGAAAAAGAAATGGGAAAATCGCACAAACTTCACTAAAAGACAAAAACAACCTCTTTTCAAAAAAAAATTTGGAAAAGAGCCGTTTTTACACATTATCCCTTCTTGCATCCGTGTACCGTCTCCCCAATAACAGAAAAATCTTGGGATATTTGCTTAAAACGGGTCTTTGACCAAAAACTCACAAAAAACGGTTTTGTCACAAAATTGAATTTTTTCTTCCGTTTTAGGTGTTTTTGAACCAAACTAAAACTGTTTTCGTGAGCGCTTTTGCAGGATTTGGCGCCTTAAGATCGTGTAAGCATTGTGAAAGAAATGGGAAAAATCATGGCCAAACTTCACTAAAATCCAAAACACCCTTTTTTCCAAACTTTTTTCCAAAACACCCTTCTTTACTCATTATCCCAAAAATCTTTCGAACATCACCTTTAGCACTCTCTACATCTTTGTTAGCACCTCGGGCCCTTCCAGAAAGCAGAAACTATTCTCAGATCCCTACTGCAACTACCTTACTATTCTTCATTTATCCGATTGTAAAACTCTCAAAATCAATCCGAAAAAGGTTGCACTTTTGGACGAAAAACATTCGGGTTTAGTAGTGTGATGAAGAGAGCGTATCAAGAATCTTCATCCTCAGGGTCTTTTGGACCCCCTCAATCAAGACCTAAATACAATCCCGAAGGTAATCGTTCTATTTTTTTATTTATTTGTTATTTGTGTTTTGTTTGGGCCTGTCAGTTTGATTCTTTGTCGGGCAATGTTAATCAAGTGGTGCGTTTTGATGTAATTGACCATGAGAAGTGGCAATAATACTGTCAGAAAGAGGGGAAAGTTTTGGACTTCGGAAATTGGTTGATAACATAACATGAAGGTTTCGACTTTGTAAATTAGGGGACGGGCACTTTCTAGAGGATGAGAGCACAAAAATTTATGCTAGGAAAGTTGCTGAGCATTACAGTGCAAGAACCAATCAAACATTGGAAGAGCGGGAGGCTAGTCCAATTATCCATCTAAAGAAGCTTAACAATTGGGTATGGATCATAGTTGTAGTTAAGTTTATTTTACTGCTAATAGATAGCTTATATCATTTTTTCCTTTTTCTGTTATACAGATCAAAAGTGTCTTGATTCAGTTGTATGCCAAAAAAGGTGACGTTGTTCTTGATCTTGCATGTGGGAAGGTAGTTTTTTCGTGTAAATCCGGATACAAACAGTGATAGTTTCTTATGGAATATATGACAGCAGGTGGAGTGCAGATGCTCATGTTTGTTCTCTTCCCTTTTTTAAACTTATGCAGGGTGGTGATCTGATTAAATGGGACAAAGCAAAGATCGGGTATTATGTTGGGATTGATATAGCTGAAGGATCGGTAATTAGATTCGTCAATAAACAATATTTGTTGCTGCTAATTTCAGCCATTTGAGGATATTAGATGTACCCTTAAATGGACTATCAGGGGCTCCGTGTTATGAGTTTACAAGGAAACTGTATTTGATTCCGGGAATATTGCAAAAAATTAAAAACAAAGAAGGGACCTCTATTTCATATTCTCCATTCCTTGATTCTGTTTTAAATGTGGACAAGATCAGTTCTTTACTTCATCTGTATGGGAATTTGATTGTAAATTAAGTTCTGCAGACATTAGCGTGTAGTGCTACCAGACCTTTTCATTGCTTCATGCACTAATCATACTTGCTTGGTTTAATGGAATTTATTTGTGAACACCTTATTTAACCTCCTTTTTTTCATGTGTTTTAGCATATGCTTAATCATTAACATATGTCCAGTGGTAGTACGATGTGTATGAGAATTGTGATACAGCTAATAATGTTGTTTGAACCCTTGACATTGTGCTCT
The DNA here is from genome assembly GCA_026214975.1 of Gentiana macrophylla. Classification (NCBI taxonomy): domain Eukaryota; kingdom Viridiplantae; phylum Streptophyta; class Magnoliopsida; order Gentianales; family Gentianaceae; genus Gentiana; species Gentiana macrophylla. The sequence goes on from CM047808.1 coordinate 109,253,892, forward strand.
ACTATGTTTACATTACCATCTCTCCCCAAAGCTTAAGCTATTAAGGTGAAGTGTAATTTGTACATGTGTATCTTAACATGGATTAACGCGCCCTATCCTGCTGCTACATGTGTATCTTATTGAATAGGCTCTACTATTGATTAATTTGGAAAGTAGCTTAAATACATTATATTTCATAGGAAATTAGTGATCTTTTTGATTGCATTAGTTAGCAGTTTGTTTCTCTGTCAACACACAGATCGAAGATTGCCGCACACGGTATAATGGAGATGCTGACCATCATCAGCGTAGAAAGAAGTTTTCTTTTCCTGCAAGGCTGATATGCGGCGACTGTTTTGAGGTATGTAGCAGTCACCATGTGATTCTACTCCCTTTAGGCCCACTTTGAGAGTTAAATTTTGCCAACACAGTTAACTGGCTCATTTTGTCACCGGTTGAGGTGTACTTGTTTAATATGCATTATAAACATCAGAGATGGCCCATTAGTATTTCTGTCTGCTATCTATCTTACCAGATACAGTATTTTGTATTTGTGCACTCAATCAGTACAATACTTCACATGATTTTGTTTCAGGTACGCTTGGATAAAGTCTTGGCGGATGATGCCCCTTTTGATATTTGTAGTTGCCAGGTGAGTCATTTGCTTAGTAGTTAAATAATCTTGAAACACTTTCTTGTCTAACAGTTATGTCATTGTGAATTCCTGATGCCATTAAGAACGTTATGCTTAAAATCTCCAAAGTAGGTGAAAATTTGCAATTTATGCTAACTTCATCTTGCGATATTTTGATGTACACTGTGCCCCAATATCTTTTACTTGGAGTTCAGTTTTATTTTCGGTTGGCAATTCTGAGTGAATTGGTATTGTAAGAGATTAATATATTGAGTTCGGTGTGTAAGTGTTGCAATGTCATAATTTATAATTTTGCAGTTTGCCATGCATTACTCATGGTCCACTGAGGCACGTGCACGGAGGGCCTTGGCCAATGTATCAAATTTACTCCGTCCCGGTGGCATCGTTATTGGGACAATGCCAGATGCTAATGTTATTGTCAAGAAGCTTCGAGAAGGTTTAATATTCTCATCCTGCTTTTCAATCTTTCTGACTGTTGATTCATTTCTAATTTAATTAAACTGATAGTGAAATGATCAACGGATGGATGGTCTTTATTAGGACATGACAGACATGTCCCTTTATAGCTTTAAACCTATGCTTCATGAAGCTTAAGCTCATCTGTTCTTTCGTTTCATTTCCATTAAGTTTCTCCAACAGAGAAAATCACCATAGTGATTTTTTTTATTAAAGCCCCCCCGGTATCTGGGACAAACTGACTCGACTAATCTAGAGTAAAAAATTTAGTAAAATTAGATAATAGTTGCTTTGGTTAGTTATGATGAAATCTATGTGGGCCCTTTGGTATATCGTCGTATGTCTAGGTACTATTTGCATTTTTGCAGCATTCATCTTTTTGCATGAATATATATGCATATAACACGTGCTTGTGATTTATTGTGGCTATGCAGCTGAAGGATTGGGGTTTGGCAATAGTGTGTACTGGATACGATTTGACGATGAATTTGCAGAAAAGGTGAATTCCTTTTGGATGTTGCTTTCATTGGAGATTGTCATAGATATATTTTCCAAATGGTCCTCTTACTTTTCCTTTTTTTCGTTTCAGAAATTTCCGTCTTCTAGTCCCTTTGGCATCAAATACAAATTTCATTTAGAGGTAAAAGCTTAATTTTTTATTTGATGCTGTAATATGTGGCCTTTGCATTTTCTTTCCCAATTCCATGTTCTAAATTTTTTGGCGTGCAAATTTTTTATATTATATATTTAATTACTTTTTGACATTTGGTTTTGACGTAATAATTTATCATCCGTGTCAGTGTGTATTTCTTCTGTTTTACATCTTTACGGATCTAGATTGAGCTGTGACTTGTTTTTCAGGACGCCGTTGATTGTCCGGAGTGGATTGTTCCGTTCCATGTCTTCAAGGCATTAGCTGAAGAGGTATATTCCATGCTAAAGTGTAGCTTTACTTAGTCACTATGAAATTTCCATCTTGTTTAATCCCCTTTGATGCCCTAGTTATGAACATGTTCACCGATTGAAATCTTATTGAAGAAAATAATGGAGAGCAGGGCACATCTTTTAAGTAACTAGATAAGTATTTAGTAAAATGGTTTTGTTTCCATCTATCTTGATGATTCTACATTTGTCAAATGATATATAAATATACATTCTACTTTTTAAAGGTCGATTTTAGACTTTTAGTGTGGTGCCGGGGTAGTTGGGCGTATATATGCTTCACTGACAGTTTTACCTATAATAATGCAGTATGACCTGGAGTTACTCTTTGTGAAAAATTCCCATATGTTTGTCCATGAATATATGAAGAAACCGGAGTTTGTTGAGCTAATGCGGAGGCTTGGTGCATTAGGCGATGGAAACCAAGATCAGAGTAAGTTTATTATTATTATTAGTCCATCATCATCAACTACATATTGTGCTTCTTCTTTTTTTTTTTCTTCGCTTTCTCTAGTTTTCTTTATGCTAATTAAATAAATTTCCTTGCACAGCCACATTGACACCTGATGAGTGGGAAGTAGCATACCTGTACTTGTCATTTGCTTTACGGAAGGTATACAAGATAGTGACACGATGTATTTTATTTTAGGGGCCTTTAAGGGCACCACACTAAATCTACTTGGGCCTTTAAGAATAGGCATGGTAGATTTAATATGGTGTCTTTAATCTACGAATTATATGTATGCGACTTGGCTGAGTTTTGTCATTACACAGCGGGGAATGCCAGACCAAACAAAAGCAGCAAATGCACATGAAAAGGGGAAAATGCATTTGGAGAAAGAGGATATCTTATACATCAACACATGAATTTTTTTTTTTCTTTTTCTGTTGTTTTGACCACCCATCATTCATTTTCATGGAGGAATAAATGTCAGAGGGTCTGAATACACACACAAAAAAAAAAAAAAAAAAGGTGACAGGAAGCTCTACCTTAGGTTGTTGTAATGACACACAGTGACATAACAGATACGTTATAGCGTTTGTCATGGCTGGAAATTCGGAAACCACTTACTAATGGAATGTGTTATAGGCATAGATATATACATACATATGGAGCAATAATCCCATGGCTTCCTATGAGATGCTTGAATGTTGCAGAGGTGGTGAGGAGGGTGTAAACTTGTAACAGATAGTAGACAGCTGAAACCCCGCTTGTAGATTATAGACGAGAAACTAGTTTTATATGCATTTTTTCTTTCTTTCTTTCATGTGTAATATAATGTATTACACCATGTATTGTTTACATTTGGGATTATATATGTTGTTGTTACGACTAAACCTTACTTTTTAGGTTTATCACACCTCATCTACGTTATTTGTTTCGTTTGGTTTGGTTTGGTTTACTTGCTTTTTGTAAATCTTAAAAATGTAGTTTGATCCCTTCCAAATAAAAAATTGTAGTTTGATTGTTAATTTACTTCCTAAATTCATTACTCCATCACATATTCATTCTCACCTTGAACTTCTCACATTGCTAAGGGGACTGGATTTGACGAAGGGCTTTTTATTTACACCACAATAATCGGCTAAATGGTATATCTAGGGCTAATTATCGGTAATGCCAGAGTATAAAATATCTTAGGGATTATACACTTTTTGCCCTGGCATTACCGTTGGTTTGCCTTGGCAATACCCACCACCGCCCATAGAATCTACTATGGCATTTCATGTAGTGGTGTAAAAAGCTAATATCGTTATATACACCACATCTGTTATAACGAGAGACCCGTCAATCTACATGTTTAGTGGTGTAAAAAACTAATATACACATTGCTTTTAACAGATTAAAGGTTATGATTTTGTTCCAAAGGGCAAGGTTATGGAATTTGAAAAAGTAAAATTATTGTTACTTTCTGAATGACTTAATCTCTTCAGGCTATGGGATATCATTCGGTTCATTGGTTCATTTGTTATATACTCCAAATTTGATAAACGTTCACGTGTCATGTGTTCCAAAAGCGTTTCATTTTGATGTTTTTAAGGTACATGAATGAGATCGGTCACTATACATGTGACACACATTTGACAGCGCTACGAGCATAAGTCCACCTCAGCATATGGGCCGAGCTGATGCTCAACTATCATATTGCTTCATTGCGCTAGAGTACTCAGAGATCGGCTTTAGCATAGAGGCCGAGCTGGCCCCAGCTCGCTACTCGGGTTCACTCTACAGAACGCAAGGCATTTCTCCCAATAGAAATCATCATAATAGTGCAGATCGCTCACATACAAGGAAGGGCCGACGTAGTGCAGGATGCTACCGGTCTCAAACATCAGACATGACGCAGGTTGTTCTCTATCACATGCATCATTAGCTTCACATCCTTTGGGCATCATTCCGCTACAACCTGGATAATCTCTGCAACACACCACCATCGATCGGACCACTAACTCCACCATGGTAACCTATATAAAGGGATCGACTCCCTCACATGCATGGTAGGCATTCTTACATGATCCTTGCTCTGTGAAAATTACTTTACACTCCACATTAATGTCACATCACTGACTTGAGTGTCATAGGGTTTTCGGGGAAAAGGAACTCTGGGATCCCTGACGACTTGTTTGTTTTAAGGGCACATTCCAGATATTTGTAGTCGTTGATCATCTCTTAAACCTCAGTCAACAACATCAATGATTGGATCTTACTTGGACGATTTCATGCATCGTCAATTGGCGCTAGAATGAGGGCGTGAAACAGTCCACCCTCTAAAAAACTTGTAATTAACAGCTTCAATGGCTCCCCCGGGACGCAGAAAGACCATTTTCGACCCAATCACACAAGGTGCCGGTTCTGTAATTAAGATTCCCACACGCAGGATCCGAAAAGAGCAGTTATACCCGGTCCAGGGCACAAACAAACAAAAATCGCCATGGATAAGATAGCAAGCTCTATCTTAACGGTAGCTGGCGGGTTGGGTTCATCCTCCGCTCAGAGTGGATAGCTAAAATGAAGGCGGTGTGGTTCTCATCAAAGATGATGAAACTTTCAGGTGAGGTCACATATGGTCCAGGTGACACACTTCCCTTGTTAATCAATAATGAAGGCCTTGTCATCGAGGTTAGAATCCACAAACACTTAATTAAGCGTGTCTGCATAGATGGAGGAAGTGCGGTTAATATTCTCTGCTACAACGTCTTCCAGTTGCTAAAGCTCACATGTAGGGATCTTACACCCACATCAACACCTATGTTCGGGTTTTCAGGCCCATCTGTGCAGCCACCGAGCATATTACACCGCAACATGACATTCGAAAGGAAACCACAAAACATGACTCTGATGGTGGATTATAATGGTAGTCGAATCTCTTGCCCACAATAGCATGAAATTTCTCAACTTTGAAGGGACCATTATGAATTTGTGATAAAGAGGTCATATGGAGGCAGTCAAGAGTTGCTACACAGCCGCCATTGTGCAAAAGCAAGAAAGGCCAATTCAGCAGGTCATGATGAAAGAGCTTGTCCCCGAAAGTCATGAGCCGAAGTTTGATCCAAGTCTACATGGAGGACATATGCTTAAATTTTTTCAGCTCGCAGAACGCACGAGATCATAAGTCAACAAGTGGCTAGGTATTCATTATCCCCAAGGCTGGAGGCCTCTCCTATATGCACCATGCAAGGAAGATCTTTTGATTATCACAGGCTAAACAACATCTTGCCTGGCTTAAGCCTAAGGCGGCTACATATTTATCATATTTACATAGCTCAGAGCTCGGATCAAGATTGTCAGTCTTACCATAAAAGATGGGAGTCGTAACTAAGTATCGAGAGAAAACTTCACTAGAGAATCCCGAACATACGTGGAAGGCAAAAAAGCAGCCTACAAGGAAAACGTCGGATCCTATATCTCCTTTAGCAGGTTGGATAGGATTTATCATATCCAGGAATTGGTCCAATTATACTTTAGGGAAAATACGCAAATTTGACTATGGGTCAGCCCTCTATCTTATGAAGCCACAAAAATTATCCCAGCATGGCAGAGGGAAAGTTGTAAATCCAGGCAGAGCTGGACGCATCTTACAAACTAATCTTCTACCTTTCTTCAGATGGAAAAAAAATGGTGAGATTCTTTATGTTTGTATGCTCAGTCTACTAATGCAAATTACAGATAATTTCCCCAAATGTACTCAGGGGACAGCATATGAGTATGAATATACATATCATACAAAGAAAGAACAGTATAAAAGGGAAAAAGCAGAAAGAAAAAGGACACTAGCTCTTATTTAAAAGATTTTATTCAAAATCGAAAAATTGTTACAACTATAGAAAGAAAAGACACGGGTGTGTTTCGTCATATTTAACCGGCGTTTGTCTGGTCTTGCAAAAGAAAAGAAGACGTTAAATATAGTAAAAAACATGAAATGCAAAACACACATGGAGTAACATAATGTTGTTTGCATCAGCCAGAAGAAACGAGAAATTCCTGCTACGTAACGTACTCAACTAGTCGTATAGTCACATACTCAAAGAAAAACAATTTTATTCTAACCCACAGAAAAAAGAATAAGAAAACCACCTACTTCCCACGTCCGAAATACTATAAAGATCATTAAATTCCTCACCGGAGAAGATTTTTCACGAAGGCCGCTTCATAACCACCACCATTATAACCATTATAACCAACCCCATTAATGAAGGTCCCAAAGCTTTTTCAAAAAACCCGGTATCTGCTGAAATTTTTCCACCAGACTGCACACTTCCAAAAGATTCTGGAAAAACCAGACAGATTGTCCATCATGTCCACCACCGCAACCTTTGTACTCTTCCAATAATACATGATCTCATCTTCCAGGTTGAATTCCTCACCATCAGGATCCTCTTCATGAGGCGCTTTCATGGGTCCCGGAAGATTCATCTGCTTGACTATAATTATCAACCAAAGATTCTTCCACGTAAGGATTCACGTGCTCCGTGGAAAGATCTGCCACCAGTGTGTGCATATTAGATATGGAAACATATCAGATGAAACCAGAAAAAGAAAAAAAAAAAAAAAAAAAAAAAAAAAAAAGAGAAAGAAAGATGAAACTCAGTACCCATGTTTTGAGACCGAAGAAAATGCTGAAGATCTGGATTGTTAAGCACTGAGTTCCAGACATTCGGATCAGAAGCAATTGAAGCAACAACATCCTAAGGGAGAAAAGAAAACTCCATTATTTACAACTAAATATAGCAATTAAGTGAGTTCTAGTATATGGATACCTTCAAAACATAAGAAACCTAGGAAGCACAGACACTTCAAAACTACAGAGTATACCAACAAATAATTAGCATTTGAAGACACCTTTTCCAGGTTGCAAATTCCTTTTAGTTAACTATACTCGAAATTATCAACTGACATTTCCCCAATGTGTCGTTTCACAACAATTTGAAAAGCTCGCCATAGTAAATGAGTCGTGCAATCTTTCATGCTTCTCAGAATTATAAAACAAAAATAACTACTTGTATCTGGCCCCATGATTTGCATCAAAAGAACAACACAAGCTACAGAGTTGAACTTTTACAGGCGAAAGAAGAATGAAGGTAAAAAAAAACATAAAAAGAACAGAAGGCACAACCTGAACTGCTGGACTTTCATTCAGAAACTTAAAAGCCTGCACAGCATGCGTGGGCACTGCAACCTCTGTGGTGAGATAAGATTCCCACGGGTGTGCTTCTGGGTTTTGAAGGCATGATAAGCTAGAACCTTGGCCTGTATATCCAAATCTCGGAGAGACAGGTGAAGACAGACATGCCCTGAAAGGTATGCAACACATGGTTTAGAGAAAAGTTGCATGCCTTTATAAGGCATTCATCAATCATCACTTGGTATACAGATGTTACACAAATTGCACAACGCCAGGTTTTATATCACTGTAAAAGACACATTGCAACAAACGGACCTCGAATTCAGAAATCCATTGATTTAGACAATCCTGAATTACCCATAAAATAACAAACTGGGAACAAAAAAGTGGGAACAAAAAGATGTATATCAAAATCAGAATTTAAAAGATAAGAACAGGCATAACCAAGAGATTCATCAAAACTTAAAAGAAACAATCTTTACACGGTAATAACCCAAGCAACTGGCAAAAGATCCGAACTTTATCGTACAGCAAGTAGGGAAAGAACATATCGTACTTCCATTCAAACAATACGAAATCAGAATAGCTCTACAGAATATAATAGCATAGCCCATATCAATTTTGATCATGAACATCTGCATTCAGCCTTCAAATAAATTCATCAACGCTACGTAATTTATTTGAGAAGGATAAAAATGAAATCCTACGACATTTAGATAAAATGAAAGAAGAAAATCAATAGACGTACTTCTCGAGAACTCCTTTAAGTTCAGAAGTGGCCTCCTTGGCTTCATCAAGGGTAGGCACGCCACCGAAAACCACCCTAGGCGCAACGTTATCATCGGAAAGGACAATAACATCATCAGCGTCATCAGCGAAATCCCAATCATCAAACCCGGAAACTGTTTTCTGCACCGACGTATCATCAATAGGCTCCACCGCTGGTTTGACAGAATCGGCCACTGATGTCCTACCAATTGGTGCCAAAGGACGTCCAAAAGCACGAGCAGCTGCTGAGACAGGATGTTCCGGCAGCATGCCACGGATGCCGCTATTGACTACGCCGATACCGACCACCTTACTCATTGCCCTCATCGTCGCTCCACCTCCCATGACAGAAGAATCCGCAAACTATTGAAGTGATTGTACCGGTACAGCCGTTCGTATAAGGAGAAAATTGACGAGAATGACGGTATGTGTTTATATACAAACTTTTTTTACTTGTTTTAGAAGTATATATTTATTTATTATATGAGAAAATTACGGATGTTTGTTTTTTATATTCTGAATTTTGCATTGACAAGCATTAAATCATGGAAGAAAATAAAATATATCCCCAGTAGTGCTGAGTTGTTAAACGAGTACAGAGGTTACTCTATGTTCGATACGTTAGGGCATTCACATCGTGTTTTATTTTTATCATTATTGAAATAATATAAAATAATACGTATTTTTATTTTTTATCATTATTGAAATAATATAAAATAATAGGTATTTTTATTTTATAACACTTCAATTCAAGACACTCCACAACATCATTCATATCTCTATATTTATATCAAATACCATTAAAATAGGGATAATGTTCCACAAATGAGGATACATCGACCCTAAAAATATAGGGATGAGGTTTCTGCTGTGGAGGTATTGAGGTAAATTTCCACATAGGAATGAGGCTTCTGCTGTTGAGATATTGAGGTAAATTTTCACTTTTTATCTTTAATTTAAGGATAAAGCACCGTATAAGGATTTTAATGGGCATCTACTATTAGTTTTTGCTGTTGTTTCCTTGTTTTTTTGTTTTATTTTTTTAGAAAACGATCCATTTTATTTCAATTCAAAGTAGGAAAAGCCAAAATAAGTACAAATAAGTACATCAAGTGTCACCCAAATCTACTTAATGAAGAAAAGCAACAAAAGAATAGACAAAAAGCTTGAGAGCAGCTAGTCAATTAAATCTAATGCAAGTCGAAGATCTTTCGCACGTTTGACTGTTTTCAAAATAAACATTTGGAGTGGTGGTCGTCTCGTCTCCGGGTTGTAAATAGCTTATTTCGTCAGAGCTAAACACCATAGCATATGTCCCAAAAGACGTACGCCCAAATATTCTCCTCTCCGAGATTTCGATGAAGCCATGCTTGAGGTGTGGGCGCCGAGAAGAACTCCCTTCTATTCTCTTGCGGGACAACACTCATCCAAATAATACGTTTGCTTGTTTAGTTTAACAAACAAATTTTGAACCTTTTCAGAAAGAAATAAAAAACGAAAAAAAACAACAATGTTTGAAAAAATTATAAGTTCGTTTCTTAATTTAATAAACACGAACTAAAACGAACGCTCAATTATATTGATGACTCGCTTATATACATAAACTTACATTTACAACATAATAATACCACATAAGATAATAATCACTTTATACATACATCTAATAGATATTCTAGAGCATTTTAATAAAATATTTATAGATTTACCCTTTGTATGCGATGATGTTTGAATATTGTTTCATTCTTTATTGTTTATGTATTTGGACTTGATTCTTTATACATTAACGTGCCAACTCGAACCAAGCTAGAGCGGGAAGGCAAAAATAGGTCTAGCTTGAATATGAGCTCAAACAATTTTTTTTTTTATATAAATGAGCCAAAATTAAACTTTTTTTTTGTTTATTAAACAAACGATCACTAATAAGCTAATAACCTAAACGAACCAAATTTAAACATATTCTTTTATTCGTTTATTAAACGCACGATCACTAACAATTTCGAGACCTAAATGAATACAAACTTGAACAACCAGCTCGGCTAGTTAACAACACTAGTCTCATTCTCAACAAAAAAAAAATAAAAAACAACACTAGTCTCAATTACCTCAACTAAAAAATAAATTTCTCAACAAAATAAAAAAAATAAAAAAAAAAAATCAAGTACTCCAGGAAAAAATCTCAAATATGATGCTTAAAATTTAAAATTTTGATCGAATAATTATCTGAACATTTAAGTGTTAAATTGAATAATATATCTTGCTTTTCTTTCTGGAGGGGTTATATAGTTTGGTTTTAAAAAATATATATATTTTGGTTTAAAGTAACGTGTTATAAGCAAAATTTCGAAAACTACGCGATTATAGATTTAAATATCTTTAATGCATTGGTGTGACCGAAATAATTGCTTAGGAATAAAAAAATATGGGTATTTGTTTATAAAGACCGATTTGGACACTTAATTAGGTATCTATGGCACCATTGTTTATAAAGACACATTTTACGACATTTTCCTATATTACCCTTTTATATTTCCTCACGTATCAATTGCTTTGATCCAATGGATGTTGAGACTCGTGGAAGCCGGCACGAAAGATTACATGGACGTTTTGGCAAAATTTGGTTCAAAAGGCTTAATGATCTTCTCAATAAACTCCAATCCAGTGGTTGTTAAGATTGGTATAAACAAGAAATCAATAAACCAAGAAACTAAGAAATCATAAAGAAGAAGGACTCTTGCATTGGCTAACAAAAAGTGTGGAAAACTTGGGGTTTAGGGCTACAAGAATGACTTATATAGCCAAATACAAAAAGACTAAAATGCCCTTAAGGCAAAATACTAAATATCGTATATAATATATAAATGTATATGCTAACATCCCCCCTCAAACTCACGATGGTTCAGCAAGAAGCATCGAGAGTTTGCCAATGAAAAATATATGACACTCGATAGTATGAGACTTCATGAAGAAGTCAGCCAGCTACATACAAGACGGAGTAAACGGCAATGAAATTGTGCCATGCTGAAGATGATATCGAGTGAAATGACAGTCGATCTCAATATGCTTGGTGCGCTCATGAAAAACTGTATTGTGTGCAATCTGGATAGCACTTTTATTGTCACAATACATCGGTGTGGGAGAAGAAAGTGCAACACCCATGTCCGCCAACAACCAACGTAACCATATAATCTCAGACGTGGTAGACGCCATAGCACGATACTCTGCCTCGGTGGAAGAGCATGAGACAACATCTTGTTTCTTGCTCTTCCATGAAATGAGAGAATCCCCTAAAAATATGCAAAAACCTGTTGTGGATTTTCGATCTGTTGAGTCACCAGCCAATCTGCATCAGAAAAAGCACGAAGCTCCAAGGATTAAGTCGAGGGAAACAAAAGACTCTGATACAGAGTTCCTCGTAGATAACGAAGAATACGCATAACAACAGCCCAATGTACAAAGGTGGGGGAGGAGACAAACTGACTAACGATGTGAATAAAGATAGGCGATGTCGTCAGGCGAGTGATCGCCAAATATACAAGGTCGCCAACAATAGAACGGTATAAAGTATGATTAGAGAGAGAAGGCCATCGACGGGAGCATAACGAAAGTTCAACTCAAGAGGAGAATCAAAAACACGAGTGTCGATGAAGTCGGGCACGATGAATAATGTCGGCAACATACTTGGACCGAGAAAGAGATAACTTTGTGGCGATGAGGCTACCTCAATGCCTAAAAAGTAACGTAAAGGGCCCAAGTCCTTCATATCAAAACAACGAGATAAGCTTGCTTTCAAACTCACAATACCATCAACATCATCACCTGTAATGATCAAATCATCTACATATAGTAGAAGAAGAATACGGTCTGCAGAGGTCGATCTAACAAATAATGCTGAATCATGAAGACTAGAGGTAAAACCAAGAGAAGTGACAACATGTGAAAATATTTCAAACCATGCACGAGGGGATTGTTTGAGGCCATATAAATCCTTCTTAAGCGTACAAACTTGCCCCGGAGCATGAGAAACACCAGGTGGAGGTACCATATATACTTCTTCCTTAAGATCCCCATTGAGAAAAGCATTTTTACATCCATCTGAGAGATATGCCACTGACGAATAGATGCGACAGCAATAAGAACCCGAACAGATGTCATCTTGGCAACGGGAGCAAATGTTTCCTCATAATCCATACCATACTCTTGAGCAAACCCTTTAGCTACCAAACGATTTGTACCACTCAATAGAACAATCTGACTTAGTTTTAACTTTATACACCATCGAGAACCAATAGTTTTCTTACCAACCGGAAGATAAACTAGATCCCAAGTACCATTCATGTTTAAAGCAGACAATTCCTCAGCCATAGCATTTCTCCAATAAGAAGAACGAACCGCCTCCGAATAAGAGGTAGACTTAGAAAAGTTTCAATAGAAACTAGAAAAGAAGCAAAAAACGACCTGGATCCGTCGTCACAAAGGGTGCTTGGGTAGCTCTAGCAGGGGGTGAAGTATCATCTTCACGAGGCGCATGATGAGAGGGTGAAGAAGTAGAATGTAAGGAAGATGGTGATGCATCAATGGCGGAAGATGGTGAATCAGAGGTGAAATGATCAATGTGAACAAGATCAGACTTAGTCATATTGTTGGAGCTAGCAGGAAGGGAAAAGAAGGGAATATCCTCAAGAAAAGAAACATTTCAAGAAACATACAACTTCTTTGAAGAAGGATCATAACAACGGTAACCTTTTTGTCTTATGTCATACCCAAGAAAGACAGATATAGCAACACGAGAATATAATTTTGTACCTTCTACATCTGTATGAAGGACAAAACAAGTGGAATAGATGTGAGAACAGCTTCTCCCCAAAATTTATTTGGAACACTAGCTGATAAAAGCATAGAACGGGCAGGCTAAAAAATGTGTCTATGTTTTCAGCAACACCATTTTGTTGTGAGGTATCAGTGCATGAAGACTGATGCACTATACCATCATATGCAAAGATGTCAGAAAGGTCTCCCTTAGTATATCCCCACCTAAGTCAGAACGAAAGCATTTAACAACAAAGAGAATGTTGAGTTTTGACATAGGCTTGAAAAGCAGATATATATCAATAAAATCGAGCAACGACGTCCCATCAGATACACCCAATAGTAACGAGTATAATCATCAATAAAGGAAACATAATATCTAGACCCTTCTTTAGTTGGGACAGGAGCAGGACCCCAAACATCAGAATGAACTAAATCAAAAGGTGCACGAGATTCAGATAGACTTTGATTAAAAGGCAAGGCAGAATTTTTTTCAAGTTTACATCCACTACAATCTGAAATATCATGAGGATGCAAATCTCCCAAAACACCACTATTGCTCATATATTTTAAGCGAGAGTCTAATACATGACCAAGTCTAGAATGCCACAAATAATACTTAGAAGATGAAAAAGTTAAATGAAAAGAAGATATGTCAACAGTAGTGGCAGTTGCATGACCCGGAATCTGCAGTTCATCCAAAGAGTCCCCCTGCCTACGGCCAGTCCCAATCAGCCTCTTGGATTTAGGATCCTGCACATGACAAGAGGTGGAAGAAAAATGAACAGAGTAACCAAAATCACATAATTGACCAACCGAGACAAGACTCATAGTAAGTTGGGGAATACAATAAACAATAGGGATGGAGAAATGTGAAGTGTGGAGAGTACCAATGCCACCAACGGAAAAGGTGTGCCATCAAGAAATCATAATATTAGGAGACAAGAGAACCATAAGACATAGATGTAAAAGAAGAGGAATCGGGGACATGTTATATGAGGCTCCAAAGTCCAAAACCTATAAAGGTGAATTTTTACCTGAACCAGTCAACAACGAGTAGACATGGCATAGTGCTGAGACTGAGGAGCAATCTGAATTTGAGACTAGCTAGCTAGAAACCTCTGAAACTGCTCCGCAAGAGAGTCAATAGTAGGATTCACAGAAGAATCCACAACCAAGTCATCCGAGGGATGGACCAACTTAACAGTCATATGATGAGAGCTACTACGGGGCTACCCTTTCCCTATAGAGTATGACCGTTGTTGTCCACCACGTTGCTGCTGTTGTGACCTGTCACATTGCTTTGAACCATTTGCTTTCTGCCGTGCTAATAATTCTGGACACTGATTTTTCCAATGCCATGGTTTCTTACAATAATGACAATCACGACCTGTTTTAGCATTTGACTTGTTCTGTTGTGAAGGGGTTGCTAAAATAGATGTAGACGGAGTGTGAACTCCCTTTTCAGTTTGAGTCTTGAGATGGGTTTCTTCAGCCAACAACTCATGAAGAACAGAATCAATGGAGGGTAAAGGAGGGCGATGCAAGATGGACGCACGAAAATTTTCATATTCTGGTGGAAGAGCCATCAACAAGAGAACAAGGCGTTGCTCCTCCCTACGAGAAATATAAGGTGCAAATGCCCTCAACTCAGCAGATTCAGTCATAGCCAATTGTTCCCAAAGAGTAGTAGTTTCATAATAAAATTCCTGAATACTTATATCATTCTATGACATGGCACGAAGTCAACTTCCAACTGATATTGGACAGCAAAATTAGAACGCACATATAACCTCTCCAAATAGTCCCAAACCGCTTTAGCAGTATCATACTTGGCCAATTGCATACCAATCATATTCTCAACATAGTTATTAATCCAAGTAATGATTTTTGAATTACAAGTATCCCACTTCTCCATCAATTCAACATACTTGTCATCTCCCAATTCAGGAGCCACAACAGTACCAGAGATATAACCCCACATCTATTTGCCCTTGAAAAAAAAATTCATTACATAACTCTAATATGAATAGTTTTTACCATCTAAACGAACACTAATTGTCTGCAACGAATCATTACCGCCAGCCATTTGAACGAGATGCACAACTCAAACTAAAACGAAATCGAATCCAACAATTTCACAACAAGACCGAACAAATCGAAAAGGCCGATTCAACCACAAACCATAAGAAAACAAAGAAATTGAGAATGACTTTGATACCTTGTTAGGCTTGGTATAAACAAGAAATCAATAAACCAAGAAACTAAGAAATCAAGAAGAAAAAGGACTCTTGCATTGGCTAACAAAAAGTGTGGAAAACTTGGGGTTTAAGGATACAAGAATGGCTTATATAGCCAAATACAAAAATACTAAAATGCCATTAAGGCAAAATACTAAATATCGTATATAATATATAAATATATATGCTAACAGTGGCAATCCTACAAATGCTTTGATATAATGATTCCTTTTTTCCATGGGCTATGTAGCCAAAGAATTTGGAGTCATCGGAGCTGCGTTTTCTACTCAAACTTGTGCTGTAAATAATGTGTATTACCATGTTCTTAAGGGGCTTCTTTCTATTCCGTTACCAGCCGATTCACCTGCAAATCTTCCTCGACTACCGAAGCTTCAAATAAAAGATTCTGGCACCTAAAATTCTGGTAAAGATAGGCCATGGGAGATTACGGCAATTGGGGGTCTGAGCGGTTGTAATATCCCGAACTTTGGGAAAGGTCGGACATGTCAATTTGTAAAGTTTGGTATATTATGTTTATTTAATTTATAGATTAAAGTATTTTATATATACTTATATGTATATTTCGAAAATAGGTTGGAAAGGAAATAAAGGAATTAATTGTAATTAAGGGAACTCGATGGTAATTAAAAAGCATTTGAGGGATTAATTAGAAATTTTTTGTGGAAGTTATGTTTGGCAATAACTTCCCACTAATAAGGGAGTTGTCAGATTTCCAGAATTTGGGCTGAGCATTAGTTGAACTTGGATAGATATATTGAGAAGGAAACATAAAGAAAGCAAATGAGACTTTTCCACAATTCTCACAAGTCTGTTAACGGTTTTCAGAAACAATTGAGGATTCAGAATCAGTGGAAGAAGGGATTCGTTTTGATTCAAGTGAGTTGAAGTTTTGAGAAAGGTTAGTTTGCCCTACTTTTGGAAAACAACAAGTTTTGATCAAGTTTGGTGGCTGTTTTGGGTTGAATTCGTAGTTCTTTTAGTTTATAGGTTTGTGATCATCAATTAATCCAAGTTAATTGTGATCAAATAGGTTTCCTATTAAAGTCCTTGGAAAGTGTTGCAGATTTTTTGAAGGATTTGCTTTGGTTTTATCTTGGAGTTTTTCTTTGAACATGTAAGGGGCTCTTCCTAATGTATAATTTTATGATGTTTACAATTGAGTAATTGTGGTGTTTTAATGCTAGAAATCATGCCTACTTGTTGTTAGAGAAGTATATGACGTTTAGTCATGTAAAAGTGTGCTTTTCTGTTGTTTTGCTGTGCCTATTGATGTTAACTTGTTTGGAATCGAGTAGAGATCATTTAGATGCATAAAATCAAGTTTTTGGGAGTTTCTACGCTTGGTGCTGGCGCACCAGGAGTCAGAACGTCTGATTTTACATTTAGAGCCTTGGTGCGTGCGCACGAACTCGTCTTGCGCGACTCGGGCGGTCGAAAACTCGATTTTACTTTCAGAGGCTTGGTGTGAGCACACCAGAATCTAGTCAAAGATCTGAGCCAAGTCTAAGCGCACTGCATCCAATGTAGGCGCACTGGACATGTTTTTTTTGTGTTTGATCAGTTTTGAGCCCCGAGTCTAGTTTTAAATGTTGTTTCTTGATCCAATAACAATAAATGAACATGAACAAGCCTCGATTTAGCTTCTGATGCGTTTAGTTCCGGCACCGGATGTACTCTTGCTAAGTACGTTGTACTTACCTACATTGCATTTTGTTGTATGCTTTGTGGGGTGAGAAGATGAACATGTAGATCTTGAGCTCTGATTGCGGTCAAGTTAAATTACTAACTCGATGCCTAAATAACCACTAGCAAGTGAACTAGGTTCAATCGCAAAGATAGCTAGATAGAGTCGAGGTCGATCCCACAGAGAATCAATTTGTGGATCCTAACTTAAATAGTCAACCAGCTTATTTCGCTTGACAAATACGGTCTATGACCAACATAAAAGTACGAGAAAAGAAAGACACACTCAAACATATAAATAACACATAAACAAATAACGTAATCAATCGCCTAATTATAACCGTGATCCTCTCGGATCTAGACAATTTATATAACAAAGAAGACTTATCAACTATAAATCCGTCCATATTCATTTATAGTGGCTACGGGAGTCATCCTCTTTACTTGACTTAGCACCGTTAGGTCACTAGATCACCGTGATGTTGTTACGTGACTTCGCTTTTTGGTGCCTCCATCTCATATAACTCACACGCTTATGACTCTAAGGATGCCGATATTAACCGTACACCTCGCCCAGGCAACATTCCTTTGTTTAAGCGTATTTCCTAGATTTATCACTCAAACTCTCGTCCAACTAACAATTACCGAATTATAGTCTCATGCTAGTTTACGATCTACGATAAGAAGGTGCGCGCGCAATTCCCTAATATAACCCTACCTAGATAACGCCGAAAGTCCAAGATCAATTCATGAGCCTACCTAAGAGTTTTATACCGTATTTCTTTTTACACGCTTTAATTAAATCAAGTGAGTGACGAGCCATAGCCATACCTACCGAGATAACAGATTCAATTAAGCTAACCTAATCATAAAGACGTGATCGATTAACGGATGAAAACAGGCTTGATAACTCTCGGTCGACCGAATAGTGCTCTCGGTCGATCGAGTGACACCTCTCGGTCACCCGAGAGTCCGACTCCCAGCATTTACATCCCGAACATATTTCTCAAATATTTCATATACTTAATCGGATTATATAGCGAATCATCGTGACATCATATAGACTAATCTAAATACACGTAAATTAAACACACAGATTCATCCGTAGATGTTAGGTAGAGGACGTAGGGTTTGGGATCCTTATAGACAAGGTATCACCATTGCCCTAACGTCCATATCCTAGATCTACATCATCTAGATATGAATACCTACTCAAACAATCAAAGCATAATTGGGAAATTGATTACTTAAAAGAAAACAAGAAGATAAACTAGGGCTTACATGTTTGCAACCCTAGCCGCAAGCCTAAAGAATCCTTATTAGCTTATTTGTAAATATGAAATAGTATTGGTGAATGCATGCTAAAAATACAAAAGACTTGTGTTTATATAGAGCCTCACCATCATAGAAAACCGACTTAAAATACCGACACTCAACCCTAGCCGACTCAAATAATGTGCCGAACTTCTTCGATCAGAGGCCCACTCGGTCGACCGAATGCACAGGCTCGGGCTCGACCGAGCCTTACATGCTCCTGGGCTCTTTCCTCTTTCTCGCCTTGGGCCTCCCGAACTTGTCTCGTGATCCATCAAAGCTTTTCCAAGTCCATCCTTGTGCTCCCAAATGAGTTACTACAAATATCACATGAAATACAATTGTAATATCAAATAATATAATAAAACATCATAATACATAATAATGAATCGTAACTCTCTGGCATATGCAAATTAGGCGATTACGACTTATTATTACTCTATTATAGCTCCTTTAAACTAGAATCGGGATAAAGGTCATAGAATAACGGGCACAAAATGACCGTTATCAACTACCCCCACTTAGCCTTTGATCGTCCCGATCAAAATATCAACAAGTTATTCCCCATGAACTACTTTCCAAAGGGTCACAAAGATATCGACACAAGAAACTCGAATCAACTCATATCCTCTATGCTCATCGCTTATCCATTATCCACTATTCATCATGAATCGATGTGTTGTGTGCATGTGCATTGAGTTTTAAACATTCGTAGCAAGATTAGAGCTTATGCGAACTTCGTAGTCTTAACCTACCAACTTCAAGATTCCCACTTTTTAAGCCTTTTAATTTTTCAAGCACCGGAATAATAAGCAAGAGCGTATCTATAGGGTTTTTGGACTTGGAGACCGAGTACTACTCAAAGCCTCTTAAAGAGTTGAATATTCTTTTCATATCTTCATATTTTTCAGATACTATCAATCTCAAGAAAGAAAACTTTTTAGAATTTCCCTCTATCTTAGATCAAATATTAGCATCGAATATTACCACAAGCGCGAGGCTACTTTGGTAACTTACTACAAGCCCAAAGTTTTAACATTGTCAAACACAGTACGCCTCAAGCTTATTACTCACCTTTTGTGGCTAGAAATTTTAGAACACATCCGACGATAAATTTGACACTGTGTAAGCATAATCAATCATCTATGCAATGTACACATTATAATTTTACCTTTTATAACAAGCGTAGTACATCTCGATTCAATTATTGAATAAGTGAATAATAAACAACTACTTGCAACGGACAATATGAATATCATTAAGTTTACTAATCAAGAAATCGCATATATAAAGTGATCACGTACTCATGAAATATGGTTTACTTCTTATTAGATATAATTATCGACTTCACAAAAGTAAATGTGATTCTAAGTTTAAGAGTTTTAATATTATTTTTTTTTTTATTGATTATTTTATTGATTATTTGATATGTGGAATTACTCATTTGAGCTAAGTGACTTGTACTTCCACTTAAACCATGCATTGTCCCCAATGTATAAAAACCGAAATAACACGCTTTCGTAAAAGGAACTTAGCTCACGGATAAGCGTGGAAGTTTGAACAAGTCATAGACTTCGCGCAGCTTCGGCCAGCACAGAGCATTGGCTCCATAGCAGTGCGGTAAAATAATCACCGCAACACATATCTTAAACAAAGCGCGCAACTCGTTACAGTGATTAGTCCAAACCGTAATAATCGTAAAAATGGGACCGTAAAAGGTATAACAATTTCCTTAAACATTTTTAAGTCCATTAATTAATTATTACATTTCAATACATTTCAACAAGTCCAAAACATTACATAAGTTCGAATTTAGGAAACAGAGAAACTTGCTCTATATAACACGACATACTAGTAGAATCGAATCAAAATAAAACTCGTTAATTATAGGAAATGCCAACACTCAAATTAAAATACTTAATCCCATCCTCGATTGAATGGTGCTAGTTGCAAATTGTTCGGTCGGCTTCGTCGGCATCATTCTCGGTTCCCTTCTTGATCGTGGCCGTGAACGACAAAAGTGTGGGACGTAACTCAAAGATAGGATAGGCATTGGTTCCACATAGAAATCGCCGCTAACACCGGGCACTCACCTCCCTCGCAGAATGTAGTGATTAGTGAACCAAAAGGCAAGGTATGCCGAGGCTTGAGAGCATCGTCTGTCATCTCCTTGCGTATCAATGCCCCCACATTCACAGGCCATCCCATGTACAACCAATAGATCAAAGTGGCATGAGTATAGTAAACCGTAGATACATGCTTAGCCGGAAGATATTAGAACGGATAAGCCGATTAAGGCACTTATCCTCCCATCTCCTAAAGTCTGCTTTCCGCAAATGTGCGGGCAACCTCCCTATAGTCCATTCTATTCTGGGATAGGCTCCAACTTCCTCCAACCAAGCATCGGACCCATCAAACGCCGCCATATACTGCCCGCCCTCCGAGATATCCAACCCAAAATAATCATTAATCGTACCGGAGAAATGATAATTGGTCGCCCACGAATAATAACGACATTGGTGTCGGGTGTATACGCAAATAAGCATAAAATTCTCTTACCCAATTGACGCTGACCCGCCCGGGGTGCGACGACATCACGCCATTGATAACTTTCCACCAACTCCAAAAGCTCATCCCCACAATTGTCCAAATCTAGACCCCGAGCTCGATGTACGGGGGCATTAACGAAATGATTAGTAAACGAAGAATATACCTCCCGACTCGCGAATTGTGGGACCCCGTTGATCATTGGAATATTGCCTTCCACACCACGAACGGAGCGGCTCTGCGCTTTCTCGGTGGCATCCTGGCAGATAAACAAATGCAGCAGTTGCAGACGAAAGGGCCGGCCTCGACTCTCGGTCGACCGAGAGCAATCACTCGGTTGACCGAGTGTGGAGAATCGCGCAAAATGACCCTCCGGTCCTCTACCCTTACCGTGGATCGACTCTATTGATCGTAAAAATTCGATAGGCTTTTCAAGGTGAGTGAAAATGGTGAAATGGATGAAGATTTTCGTAACATTTCCATTTGATTTCTACAGGGGTTTGAGAAGACAAGGTGGATGGAGAATTTGGGATGAAGGAATTGGGAATAGGAATGAGGAGAATGAAAGAGAGGATGTTGGGTTAAATAGGAAAATGGAGTTTGAAGAAATGGAATGTGATTGGTGTAGAAAAATTGTTGGGGATTGAGGAGGTGGAAAGGTGGAATTTGAAAATTTGAATTGGAATAATAAAGAAGTTGGGAAGAGAAAAGGTGAATGGTTGGGAAGAGGGAAAGGTGAGTGGGGATGTGTAGAAATTAATGGTGTTGACCATTTTAATAAATTCGACACATACCGTAAAATAACTACAATATATAACAAAGCCAAAATGCATTATTTCACTCTTACCATAAAGAATTTTCTAACCAATAGGTCGCCTCTCAAGCATAAAAGCCACCTCATTTTTATCATAAATAAATCAAACAACTGGTCTAAGCATTTGTAAGATAACGATTATCATTTCCTTAATCAACAATTTTTACAAAGATTCAATTTCAATAACACTTCGCATGAAAATGATTCAAATAAAAAAATTTATTTTGCACATCCTTAACTCAACAAATAAGTCGGAACATGGCAAAATAGAAAAAAACTTCTCCTCGTTTCATGCTACTTTTATTTAGAAAAAGAAAATAAAAATAGAGATAAAAATAATGAAGGATAGAATTAGTTCTACGCTTTAAGTCGGTAGCTCGACTTCCCAAAATATCACTCTTTAAGAATTGTTCTTGACTTGCCAGTGTCTTCACCCGACTAACCTTCACCGAAAACGTCTTGCCATTCCTTTGCACGAGTGCCTTTCCGTGGGATGTACGTCTGACGAAAAGACAATCAAATTGTCCATCTAAACAGGCACCGACTTGCATGGATCGCTTCGATTTCGATGAGCTTTCTTGATTTCAACTCTACGAGTTCGCCGCTAACTCTCCTCCTCCTATCCTTAGGTTTCAAAACGAGGCTTCAAAGATCATCCTTATTAACTACAGTGCAGTGAAATGTCTCTATCTCGGCTTAGGATTGTAAGGACCTCTTTCATCTCGATCGTCAACATTGTCATCATCACACTCCTCCGAACTTGGAATCACATCCGGTTTAGAACCAACGACTTCTATAATGTTTAAACTTGCCGAATAGGGAACTCGTGGTTCTTTATCCCAAAAGTCTCGTAACCTTTAGCATCAAACAATGTGATCTCATGCCTAGTCATACGAATAAGAGCTCTGAGGTATTAATAAAGGGCCTACCCAAGATAATTGGGCTAAACGGATGCTCCTCTATGTCCATTACGACCAAATCTATCTTAAACCGGTTGTCCGATACCAATGATCATGTTATTCATCCGTCCGCACATGATGGTTCTAGTACTATCCGCGAATCTCACTTTTAGCGGGGTGTTTGTGGGAGTCAGAATCATATTCCTATCGCAAAGGCTTTTAGGGAAAATGTTTAAGCTCGATCCAGAGTCAATTAAAGCCAATCCCAAGTGTGCTTGTTCTAGGGTAACATCTACAAGGAATGCCCCAGGGTCATCTAACTTGGGCATTAACCGAGATTCATCTTCAACATATTTTGCCTCCTTAGCACAGTGACTATAGGTTGTTCCATATCTACGCTACTCTCGTAACTGCACTTCATCTCCGACATGTAATCCATATAATCAATATACGAATCAATCGAGTCCGAATCCAAGAAATCACTTCGGGATTTAAAGCACACATACCTCTTTTACATACGCTTCACTTGCTTCCTTGACTTCCTGGCTTCCTCGAATTCGTTCTTTCATTTTTGCTATTTTCTCCTTCACTTTTTTGCGCCATCGGCTTCATTGGTGTTGTCTTGGTTCAGAAACGTTAACATCCTCTTCCTTAACCTTGGAAAATTGTTTTGATGACATATTGTTTATCACGAACAATCTTACCTCGAGTGATTTAGTTCTCGATTATCTCGCAACATGAGAAAAACAACAAACGGTCAATAAACTAACAATCGATCAGATTGCTTGCTCATACTGCTGCTAGGCTTACAACCTACTAACGGGGAAAAACAGAAACGAAGGGAAAACAATGCCGTCAGATAATATAGAACAATGAAAGGGCTCGGTCGACCGAGAAGCATTGTTCGGTCGACCGAACATACAGAACATATATATATATATTTTTTTTTTTTTTTTTTTTTATTTTACTCACTTGTAAAAGAAAACAGAAACAAAAAACGAAATAAGCAAGTAGATCATTTAAGCAGTTGGACCATTGATTCCCCGGCAACGGCGCCAAAAACTTGATTGCGGTCAAGTTAAATTACTAACTCGATGCCTAAATAACCACTAGCAAGTGAACTAGGTTCAATCGCAGTATAGCTAGATAGAGTCGAGGTCGATCCCACAGAGAATCAATTTGTGGATCCTAACTTAAATAGTCAACCAGCTTATTTCGCTTGACAAATACGGTCTATGACCAACATAAAGTACGAGAAAAGAAAGACACACTCAAACATATAAATAACACATAAACAAATAACGTAATCAATCGCCTAATTATAACCGTGATCCTCTGGATCTAGACAATTTATATAACAAAGAAGACTTATCAACTATAAATCCGCCCATATTCATTTATAGTGGCTACGGGAGTCATCCTCTTTTACTTGACTTAGCACCGTTAGGTCACTAGATCACCGTGATGTTGTTACGTGACTTCGCTTTTTGGTGCCTCCATCTCATATAACTCACACGCTTATGACTCTAAGGATGCCGATATTAACCGTACACCTCGTCCAGGCAACATTCCTTTGGTTAGGCGTATTTCCTGACCGATCACTCAAACTCTCGTCCAACTAACAATTACCGAATTATAGTCTCATGCTAGTTTACGATCTACGATAAGAAGGTGCGCGCAATTCCCTAATATAACCCTACCTAGATAACGCCGAAAGTCCAAGATCAATTCATGAGCCTACCTAAGAGTTTTATACCGGTATTTCCTTTTACACGCTTTAATTAAATCAAGTGAGTGACGAGCCATAGCCATACCTACCGAGATAACAGATTCAATTAAGCTAACCTAATCATAAAGACGTGATCGATTAACGGATGAAAACAAAGCTTGATAACTCTCGGTCGACCGAATAGGTGCTCTCGGTCGATCGAGTGACACCTCTCGGTCACCCGAGAGTCCGACTCCCGCATTTACATCCCGAACATATTTCTCAAATGCTTTCATATACTGAATCGGATTATATAGCGAATCATCGTGACATCATATAGACTAATCTAAATACACGTAAATTAAACACACAGATTCATCCGTAGATGTTAGGTAGAGGACGTAGGGTTTGGGATCCTTATATAGACAAGGTATCACCATTGCCCTAACGCCATATCCTAGATCTACATCATCTAGATATGAATACCTACTCAAACAATCAAAGCATAATTGGGAAATTGATTACTTAAAAGAAAACAAGAAGATAAACTAGGGCTTACATGTTTGCAACCCTAGCCGCAAGCCTAAAGAATCCTTATTAGCTTATTTGTAAATATGAAATAGTATTGGTGAATGCATGCTAAAAATACAAAAGACTTGTGTTTATATAGAGCCTCACCATCATAGAAAACCGACTTAAAATACCGACACTCAACCCTAGCCGACTCAAATAATGTGCCGAACTTCTTCCTCGATCAGAGGCCCACTCGGTCGACCGAATGCACAAAGCTCGGTCGACCGAGCCTTACATGCCTCTCGGCTCTTTCCTCTTTCTGCCTTGGGCCTCCCGAACTTGTCTCAGATCCATCAAAGCTTTTCCGAAGTCCATCCTTGTGCTCCCAAATGAGTTACTACAAATATCACATGAAATACAAATTGTAATATCAAATAATATAATAAAACATCATAATACATAATAATGAATCGTAACTCTCGGCATATGCAAATTAGGCGTATTACGACTTATTATTACTCTATTATAGCTCCTTTAAACTAGAATCGGGGATAAAGGTCATAGAATAACGGGCACAAAATGACCGTTATCAAGCTCGATCAGGAGTTTGATGATGTTTGAGGACGATGATGCCATGATGATGCTTTCTCTTTCTTTTACTTTCAAAAGATGTACTAGATATGTTGTACTTCTATTTTTTTTCAGACTTTTGTAAGACAAGTGTTGTACTTTTCTTTAGACTTCGTACTTTGTAACCTTTGGATTTCGTTGTTATAAGTTACATTTCCATCTTTAGTATGTTTGGAGTTTCTATTCTTAGTAGCAATTATGATGGTTTGCCGAGTCTTTTAGCTTCCGTTTGCTAAACTCGATACAACGTAGTAGAGGCTTACATATAATATTTAATTTATTTAATATTACATGTGCCGAGCGTTTAATTTATTTAATATTTAATTTATTTAATATTATATGTATCCGGGAGTGGGGCGTTACAGGGGTCCCGGAAAAACAACATTGCTTGAAAATCTCGCAGGGATTATATCTTGCAAAAGAGTTTCTAGACATGTTTTGGTTAATGGTAGTCCTCTGAATGCTCAAAGGTTTTGCAAATTAGCAAGATATGTCACACAAGAAGATGCTTTATTTCCACAACTCACAGTTGAAGAAACCCACTTGTATAGTGCTCTTTTGAGGCTTCCATGTGAGAAGAAAAGAGCATTTGATAGAGTTAGAGTGCTGATAAATGAGCTGGGCTTGAATCAAGTATCGAATTCAAAGATTGGGCAAGGATCAAATCATGGTATTTCAGGTGATGAAAAGAGAAGGGTATCTATTGGAGTAGAACTAGTACATGATCTTGTTGTTATCTTTATTGATGAACATACCTATGGTTTGGATTCAGCATCTCCTCTTCAAGTGATCATATTGCTGAAGCAGTTGGCATTGAAACAAGGTAAGACAATAGTCTTGACAATCCATCAACCTAGATTTTGGATTATTGAAATGTTGGATTGCCTTGTTTTGATTTCAGATGGAGTTGCTGTCCATAATGGTTCCTTTAAAAATCTGGTGGAGAAGCTTAAATCAACTGGCTATGGCATTCCTTATCGGTTCAATGTTCTTGAATTCGCCATTGATGTTACTGGAAGCTTTTTGTCTGTTGATGAACACATCAGAACAAGCTACCGAAGTTTCTAAGAAACAAATTATCCCCTTTGATCAACCATCAACTAGAGAAAATTGCAGATTCATGACCAGTTCTATTTTCAGTAGCAGTCCCGAAAAATCTCCGTGATATTCGAATTCTAGGCCAACGATTTTACAAGAACATACTCAGATCTAATGAACTCTTCAAAACAAGAATTATCCAATCTCTGGTAGCTGGTTTTACACTATGCTTTTCGTGTTAACAATCGATACCGATTTTCGGACTTTTTGGCACGTAGTATGATTTATTAGCCTCTCTGTTTCATTGGAATCTTTTTCTAATATAAAGCAAAGGATCGAACATACAAGGCGGTTTTTCTTCGGGATCATTCCAAATGGATCACGGTGAGTGTATGTCCGACTTTGAATCTTGTTGTTTTCCACATGTTAATGTTGAGCTACTATATCGTTACAATGCAAGATTTATATCATACATCCCTCTCCCTCAGTCAACAATCTTGCTATCTCTCAGTCTCATTTTTTCTTGCAACACTTGTATTGTATACTTTTCTGTTTCTGAGTGTTAAAGTAAAGTGAGGAGTGAGTGTGGTAGAGTGTACCTCTATAAGGAAATTGTTAGTGAGTATTTGTTGAAGCATAGAGGTGTTCTCCACTTGTTATTGAGGAGCAATAATAAGGGCACAGCTTAGCCAAGCTGTGGTTCAGCAGTTCGAGTTCGTTCCTGATGAGATACGAATTCACGGAGCTGAATTCGGGTTCAAGAATCCGGGCACTGATTCTTGGTAAGTACTCCTTTGGTGAGTATTACTCCTTTGGTGAGTGTGTTTTGTTCAAATCTGTTGAATGTTGTTACTAAGGATTTAGGACATCTTAGTGTTAGTTCGCTTAAGACTAACACTAATTTGGTTATCCGGTTAGTAACACTTTAACAGTGAAAGTGTTGTAATTTTATCTTTTTGTTTTTGTTTTGTAATAAACTCACGCTACATCTAGTGAATACTTTGTGTGTGGGTGTGATCTTCTATAAGATCACACATATGTGCTTTAGGTAGTTTATATTCTTGACACACCTTAGAATTGAATGCTTAGGCTTAAAGAACTTAAAAACCGAATCTGCAATTCGTGATATTGTTTGAACACCTTAGAAAGCTTGCATGTTTTAGGATAACACTTAAAATCAAACCGCAAGCTCGCTATTCTCAGTTATCATAAGTGTTCAAAGTCGATATAGTTGAAACACGCAAATCTTAATCGAACTCAGATTTAGAAACTCTTCAATCGAAGTTAACTTAGGTTCCTTTAGTTAATTGAAACTAGATCTTCCGCCTAAGTTCATTAACCGAACTAAGTTAAGTGTTTACTCCGATTTTCTCGATAAACCACTGTTTTGTTTTAATTTGCATAAATGCTTTGAAAAGTGGTTAAAGAATTTTAAAAAGTCCATAATACTCTATTCACCCCCCTTCTAGAGTATTTATTGCGCGTTCTCGATCCAACAATTGGTATCAAGCTTGGTCTTGACCTTCTTGCGTATCGCTTTACATTCAGATCGAACAGTCACCAGTTGATCGCTTTATATCGCTTGTTTAGTGATCGTGTTTGTTGAGTTTTTGTGATAATTGCGATTTGCTTTAATTTGAGCCGATCATTATTATATATTTCATTCTTTGCAAGTTCCTTGTGCTTTGAATTTGATCTATTTGTTATATATGTGCAAGTGTTTGTGTTGGGCTGATTGTTGATTGATCTTGTGTTTGCTGAATCAGAAGTTTTGTGGCTGTGTGTTTGCTAAGTGTTGATTCTGTGTTTGTATCAAGTGTATGGTTTTAATTTTATATTTGTATTACACTGTGATATTTACACTTGTCTTGTGAGTTTGGTAGTTTGCAGGACTACTCGATTCGATACGCGTGCTCATTTTAGGTTCAGTTCAGCGTTGGGCCAAAGCCCAAAGTCGTTCACAACGTTTTGTATAATCCTGAATTTTCGGAAAAATGGTTTAACAACCTAGATTTTTAAAGCTGAGAACTCTGAATGCGGCTTAAAAGTTTTAACTTAGGTTGTTCTTGTTAGAAATCACTAGTTTAACGCAATGAATTTAAAATTTTGATTTCCTTTTCTAGATCGTTCTTCATTTAATGCAATAAACACGTTAAGTAGTTTGACGGTTATACCTTAGATGATCTATAAGATCGTCGCTTTGACCATCAACGGAGAGTCATACAGTGCGCAAGTCGTCCACGCGTCCGGCCTCTATCGCTAATCCACACGAACTCCTCGCCGGAATCCTCCTTGGATTGCTATCGGAAAACTCCGGTTGCTAGACCAGCCTTTTTCTCCTCTCTCCAACTCACTATAGGATACTCTCTATTTTACAGAAGAACTATGAGCTCTTGCAATTGTGATATATAAAAGAGCTTGACACCCACCTCTTATTTATAGCTAGATGTGGCGCCCCATATGGTGTGGAGGAGAAGAAAATATTTTCCCAATAAAATAAGGAAAATCAATTAGATTGATTTAACTCTTTTATTATAATTAATTTTGGCAATATCTTATATTGAATATAATTATCTTATTACCATAAATCTATTTTTCCAAAATCAATTAATATCTTATATTAATATTATGGTAATCTTATTAATTAAAGGACACAATCCAAGTGTATCCTTATACCCTAGATGTGGCGCCCCATATGCCAATTAATTGGCTTCCGGAATATTCTTTAATTAATATAATTTGTATATAATTAATATCTCGTATTTTATTTATTCATAATAAATAAATACTACCATTTTAATTTACCACTATAACCATTATAGTCTAGAGATAAACTTTCCTTATTTGGTTATCAACTATAACCGCATTTTAATCCGACTCGAAGTTCATATGTGTGTGACCCGATAGGCTTCCGAATATGTTGGCCCTAGACGCAAAGTGCAATTTACTAAAATTCCCTTCATGCCTAACGATCACGGGATAGAGTCTAGCAACACACCGTGACCCCCAATCATCGGAAGAGTCAAAAGCAATGACTACTACCTTTCATGTGAAGCAGTTACCGTGTAACTTACAATCCTATCGCTGTAATAATATCCATATGATCGTACCTCGAGTGTCAATACATTAACGATCGTATCTTATAATCTGGATATCATGCTCTCTCGGGATAACACATTTACTCCCACTTTGCAAAGGTTCTCGAGAGCTAGACATTCCTTATAAGAAGGCCATTTCGGATATTCGATCTCAATCATAGGATACGCTATTCCCGGACGACCAATCATGTATACTCCGCATGCTTCAATATCATACCCAATCACTACCGCATGATCGTCCCGTGGCTAGGGGAAATCTCAATAGTGTCAAAGCATGACAATCCACACCGTGATGCCATGAAGACTCCGGTCTAAAGGATAATTACACAACCGCCACATAATGGGACACTTAATGTAAGTGGGTCAGTCTAACGTATGCATTCTCTAATACACGTCCACGTACTGTCCAAGTGTCTCTACACTTCCATAGACGAGATCTATCACAACCTTCTATAAGATAGAAGACATCCAATACGTGCTAGTCTGGTTATACTATCAATGTCCCATTTGATAGTACATAAGACTAGAGACATTTACACATCAAACTTGTTATAGTGATTAGAGAACTCATCAACCATAATCACTATCATGGTTTCTCTATCACAGTTTGATACTAGGGACATTACTATATATGTACAACAAATAACATGAAGATAAACAATATATAATAACATAAGTGCTTTTATTAATCATAATAAAGTTATTACATGAACCAAATAGACTGTAAGCGACCCGACCCAGTCGGATCCGGTCCAACCCGATTGGGTTTAGGACACCTTTCCAACAATCTCCCACTTGGCCTAAATCCAATCACCCATATGCCTAAGCCCATGCAAGTGAACATGTTTCTCATGCTTTGCTTGAGACAATGCCTTGGTTAACGGATCAGCTATGTTATCATCCGTGTGGACTTTCTCTATCTTTACGTCTTCTCTATCTACTATCTCTCTAATCAAGTGATAGCGCCGTAGCACATGTTTAGACTTCTGATAAGACCTTGGTTCCTTTGACTGAGATATCGCTCCATTATTATCACAGTACAGAGACATTGGGCCTTCAATTGAGGGAACCACACCAAGTTCAGTACTGAACTTCTTCATCCAAACTGCTTCCTTTGCCACCTCCGAGGCTGCTATGTATTCGGCTTCCGTTGTAGAGTCTGCAGTAGTCTCCTACTTGGAACTCTTCCAGCTCACTGCTCCGCCGTTAAGCATGAAAACAAATCTAGATTGTGACTTAAAGTCATCCTTGTCAGTTTGGAAACTGGCATCTGTATAACCTCGTAAAACTAAATCATCATTCTCGAAAACCAGGAACATATCCCTAGTACGTCTCATGTACTTGAGGATATTCTTGACAGCAATCCAGTGACCATCACCTGGATTGGACTAGTACCTACTAGTCATACTAAGAGGGTACGAGACATCTGGTCTAGTGCATAACATGGCATACATGATAGACCCGATTGCCGAAGCATAAGGGATCTTACTCATTTGTGCCCTTTCTCCTCTCTGTCTTAGGACTCATTCCTTCGATAGGTAGACCCCATGTGACATGGCAAAGAATCCTTTCTTGGACTGCTCCATACTGAATCTCTTCAGCATCTTATCTATATAGGTGGATTGCAACAGACCAAGCAACCTTTTAGATCTATCTCTATAGATCTTTATTCCTAGAATATAGGCCGCATCACCCAAGTCCTTCATTGAGAAGTTCTTGGATAACCAAGCTTTGATCGATTGTAACATAGGCACATCATTCCCATGAGCAATATGTCGCCTACATAAAGCACTAAGAACACAATGGCACTCCCACTAACCTTCTTGTAAACACAGGGCTTATCTTCGTTCTTGATGAAATCAAACTGTTTGATTATCTCATCAAAGTGAATATTCCAACTCCGAAAAGCTTGCTTTAATCCATAAATGGATCTTTGCAGTTTACACACCATCCCGGCGTCATTGGTTGTGAAACCCTCATGCTGTGTCATATACACTTCCTCAGATAGGTTCCCGTTAAGGAAAGCTGTTTTCACATCCATTTGCCAGATTTCGTAATCATGGTATACTGCAATAACGAGTAAAATTCTAATGGATTTTAACATGGCAACAGGCGAAAAGGTTTCATCATAGTCAACTCCTTGTCTTTGCTTATAACCTTTTGCCACTAACCCACCAGAGGTAGTCACGTTACCGTCATGTGTCGGTCTTTCTCTTAAAGACCCATTTACACCCTAAAGAACCTATTCCTTCAGGTGGATCAACTAAGTTCCAAACTTGGTTGTCTTTCATGGATTCCATTTTAGAATTCATGGCTTCTAGCCATTTCTCTTTGTCATGCCTTAATAGCACTTCCTCATAAGTTCTAGGGTCCTCATCTTCCATGAGATACACGCCAGTGTACCTTTCGGGTTCATGGCATTCCCTAGTGGATCTTCGAGGTGCTAATGTGCTTACGGTAAAGGGTGGCCCCACATATGTATGTGGTGTCTCCTCTACTTCCATTAACAGACTGTTATCCGTAAGTGGTTCTCGAATTTCTTCAAGATCAATCTTACTCCCACTGACCCTATCCAGAATAAACTCTTTCTCCGAAAGTGGCGATCCGGCAACAAACACCTTTTGTTCCTCGGGGTGGTAAAATTGGTACCCTTTGGTTTCTCTGGATATCCCACAAACAGATATTTGTCGAGATCTAGGTTCCAGCTTATCGGCATGGTCCGTTTCACATAAACTGGACATCCCTAAGGTTTCATGTAACCTAGTGTTGGTTTCTTCCTTTGAACACTTCATAGGAGTGGACTCAACCGTCTTTGATGGAACTCGGTTCAGTGTATATGATGCGGTTTCTAGAGCATACCCCAAAATGATTTTGGGAGAAACTCGTAGCTCATCATGGATCGTACCATGTCTAGCAAAGTACGGTTCCTCCTCTCAGATACGCCATTCATTTTTGGCGTCCCTGAAGGGGTCCATTCATGTAGAATCTCGTTCTCCTTTAAATAACCTTGAAACTCTCCATCTTGGTATTCTCCACCTCGATTGGATTGAAGTGTTTTGATTTCTTTACCTAGTTGTTTCTCTACTTTACTTCTGAATTCCTTGAACTTTTCGAAGGCTTCAGACTTATACTTCATTAAGTATATATAACCATAGCGAGAATGGTCATCAGTGAAAGTGATAAAATAAGAGTATCCACCTTTGGCTTGAATTGACATTGGGCCACTTACATCAGTATGTATGAGCTCAAGAAATTCATTGGATCTTATCCCTTTGCCACTAAAAGGTGACTTTGTCAACTTACCAAGTAAACAAACTTCGCATGTATCAAACGATTCATAATCATATTGATCCAACATTCCATCTTTATGGAGTTTGGAAATGCGTTTCTTATTTATATGGCCAAGTCTACAATGCCATAAGTAGGATTCATTCAAGTCATTTATCTTGGCTTTCTTGTTATTTATATTAAGTACGTCAACATTCATATCTAATATGTAGAGACCGTTGCTAAGTATGCCAGTACCATAAAATATTCCATCACGTGAAAAAGAACAACATTTATTCTCAAAACGTAAATGAAAATCCATCAACATCTAAAGCGGAAATAGAAATAATGCTCTTCGTAAGAGCAGGAACAAAATAACAGTTATTAAGTTCAAGTACTAGCCCACTGGGCAATGAAAGAAAATAAACTCCTACGGGTAGTGCAGCAACACTTGCTCCATTCCCAATGCATAGGTCCACCTCTCATTTCTTCAGATCTTTAGTTCTTCTTAGTGCCTGCATATTCATACAAATATGAGAACCACAACCAGTATCTAATACCCATTGGTTAGACTTAGAAGAAGTAATGTTGATCTCAATCATAAAAATACTCGAAGTTGAAGCATCGAATGCTTCTTCTTGGTACTCAAGAAGCCTTTGCGCTTTCTCTTCCGGTGTCCGGTCTCACCGCATGATAAAGTAAGCATCCTTGGATTTGTCTTTTGCTATCTTTGGCGTTGGCTTAGGTGCAGCCTTCGCCTTCTTGGACTTTTTCTAGGCTTTTGCCTTGCCCTTGCTTGAAGTGACCAACAACACTGGCTTTCCCTTCCCCACGCTGTGCCTCGGCGAGCTTTCAACATGTTCAATAACTCCGTAAGGAGCAATCTATCTTGTTCATGTGATAATTCATCACGAATCATGAGAATGAATCGGTAGAGATTGCGAGAATCAAGTCAATACTCAATTCTCGTTCCAACTTGTGGCCCGACTTTTCCCAAGCCTCTCTATGTACCCGATCATCTTAAGCACGTGTGACCCCACAAAGAATCCCCATATGCCATCTTACAACTAAACAGGGCCTTCGAGACCTCATACCTCTCGATCTGAGGCCGAGAAGCATAGAGTTCCTTTAGGTGGACCATGATTGTGTAGCGTCCATAGACTCATGTCTTTGTTTCTGCAGCCTCAGTGTCATCGAAGCAAGCATGATACATGTAGCATCGATCTTCGCTGAGCGATTGCTTGTTATACTTCGTCGAGATCTACAACCCGACCCTCGGGGCTTTTCCGGTAGGGGCCTCGCCCAAGACATAGCCAATCTTCTCGTGCCTCAAAACGATTTTGAGGTTTCTTTCCCAATCGAGAAAATTAGTTTCGTCAAGCTTATTGTCGATGATAAAGCGAAGGTTCAATTTGTTTGACATTTTCTACAACAATAAATAAAGATAGAATAAGTAAAAGCTCATGTATTAAAAACCCTAAATTTGCACTTAAAATTTTATAAGGTTTTACTCCCACTTGCCAACTATTCCCTATTGGCTTTCAAGAAAATAATTTTTCTTTAGTGGCTGGGATCCAATTTAGTCGCCTTAATCCCCGACGGTGGTCGATCAATCTTGGCAATTTCGAAAGGTAGGTACTCCTACCAGTCGCATCATATGCGACTCCCAGTGGTTGACTAGTCAACTCTTTGACAGTCCGCATCTCTATGTGGTAGTCAACCCCTTGTCTCTAAAGTCAGACGGCCCTGACGGTGGCCAATCACCGAGAGACTTTAGTCGAGTCGTAACCCAATATTCGCGAGATCTCGTGACGATCGTATATCAATAATAACGATATACCCGTGGTAGGTCAACTCCCGACGGTGGTCGGTCAGTTGGATCCGAACAAGGCCTCTTCACCGTCATTATAATATTGGGAGACTATTTTGGCTCAATTTTTTGTCGTGGGAATAATTTTAAATTAATTTGGTTTAATTATGGTCTCATCTACTATGTGCATATTACTACGATAACATATAAAGTAAAACATACACAACATTCCGCGCATAAAATAACCGGTATGATCATGGACTTTTCCTAGGTGCGGTTTCGAATACAAACTGACTAAACCGCGTGTCACAAACTAAGGGTATCTGCAACCGCCAATAGGATCTTTATTGCTGTATGCCAATGGTTTCTTTATCTCTCTTTGGTCTTCATCTTCTTGCTCCATTCTGGTTACATAATAATCTATCTAATAAATAATTACACCCGCCGCACACGGGGGGAGCTAACGGGAATGGGATAAATGCAAAAAGTAAACTAGGTCACGTTCTTCATAACGGCCTAGGACAATTTTTCAAAAACCAACATAAAGAAAACATTCTCATATATCCTATTATTGAGTCCATGATCGATCAATCGGGGTCCATATAATCGCATTATATCTACACATCTAATCCATACAATTTTATCTTATGAAAAGATTAAATTCTAATTTTAACTACTTATCGTCTTATTTTATCACATCAAATAATTAAATAACATTTAATTAATTATATGACTTAATCGAAAATAAAATTAACATTTAATATTAAATCGATTTTAATTTTTAATTTTATTAAATTTGAACTATTCAAAATAAAACTAAAATTATAAAAGTCTCCAATTTGTTTCCTTTCCTTTTGGTTCTTAACAAAGGATGCTTTGGTTTCCTAAACCAAAATGCATCTTCCAAAACCAAATTTGGTTTAGACTGCACTTTTTCAAAATCAAAATTTTGGAAGTGGTGCAAGCTAAGCTTTTACAAATCAAATATTTGAAGTGGCAAGCTTATTCCAAATCAAATATTTGGAAAGGCCAAATAATTTTGGTTTAGGCTGCCACTTTCAAAAATCAAAATTTTAGAGTGGCGTAGCTGCAGCCTTTTTAAAAATCAAATATTTGAAAAGGACCTAGGCCTATTCCAAATCAAAATTTGGAAATGTCAATATGTCATATGGTTTCCCAATGACCCAAACTATTTGAACCATTGGTTGGCCATATGACACAACTAAACAAACGAGATATCTATGCACAATAAATATCACAAAACGAAAAGGGTCGATCACCCCCATTGGAAGAGGACAACCGACGGACGGCAACCCTAAAGCCGCCGCCACCCCCAATCGAACCCTATTTTTTGTTTTTGTTTTAAACGTTTCGCGATTACAGATCTTGCATCTATCGATTAATTACTACGGAATTAAATTATGCTTATTGCTTAAACTCGAAGTCTGGCTCTGATACCACTGTTAGGAAATCACTAGTTTAACGCAGTGGAATTTAAAATTTTGATTTCCTTTTCTAGATCGTTCTTCGTTTAATGCAATAAACACGTTAAGTAGTTTGACGGTTATATCTTAGATGATCTATAAGATCGTCGCTTTGACCGTCAACGGAGAGTAGTACAGTGCGCAAGCCGTCCATGCGTCCGGCCTCTATCGCTAATCCACACGAACTCTTTGCCGGAATCCTTCTTGTATTGCTATCGGAAAACTCCGGTTGCTAGACCGGCCTTTTTCTCCTCTCTCCAACTCACTATAGGATGCTCTCTATTTTACACAAGAACTATGAGCTTTTGCAATTGTGATCTACAAACAAGCTTGACACCCACCTCTTATTTATAGCTAGAGGTGGCGCCCCATATGGTGTGGTGGAGAAGAAAACATTTTCCCAATAAAATAAGGAAAATCAATTAGATTGATTTATCTCTTTTATTATAATTAATTTTGTCAATATCTTATATTGAATATAATTATCTTATTACCATAAATCTATTTTTCCAAAATCAATTAATATCTTATATTAATATTATGGTAATCTTATTAATTAAAAGACACAATCCAAGTGTATCCTTATACCCTAGATGTGGCGCCCCATATGCCAATTAATTGGCTTCCGGAATATTCTTTAATTAATATAATTTGTATATAATTAATATCTCGTATTTTATTTATTCATAATAAATAAATACCACAATATTAATTTACCACTATAACCTTTATAGTTTAGAGATAAACTTTCCTTATTTGGTTATCAACTATAACCGCATTTTAATCCGACTCGAAGTTCATATGTGTGTGACCCGATAGGCTTCCGAATATGTTGGCCGTAGACGCAAAGTGCAATTTACTAAAATGCCCTTCATGCCTAACGATCACGGGATAGCGTCTAGCAACACAAATAAGGACCCCGATCATCGGAAGAGTCAAAAGCAATGACTACTACCTTTCATGTGAAGCAGTTACCGTGTAACTTACAATCCTATCGCTGTAATAATATCCATACGATCGTACCTCGAGTGTCAATACATTAACGATCGTATTTTATAATCTGGATATCATGCTCTCTCGGGATAACACATTTACTCCCACTTTGCAAACATTCTCGAGAGCTAGTCATTCCTTATAAGAAGGTCATTTCGGATATTCTATCCCAATCATAGGATACGCGATTCCCGGACGACCAATCATGTATACTCCGCATGCTTCAATATCATACCCAATCACTCCCGCTTGATCGCCCCGTGGCTATGGGAAATCTCAATGGTGTCAAAGCATGACAATCCACACCGTGATGCCATGAAGACTCCGGTCTAAAGGATAATTACACAACCGCCACATTGTTAGGTGTGATGCCCGAAAGACAATTTTTGTAATTGTTTTATTTAATAAATGAATTGACATTATTACTCATATTTATTATTCTCATAATCACCGATGTGACAATAGTATTTACACTTCTGAAAAACCCTAAGTATATCGTTTATGTAATCACTTAACTCGATTGTATGGTATATACACGGGAGGATTGAGTTAGTGAAGATGTACTTAAAATACAATTAGCCCGTAGTGAAGTTAATCGAGAGTATCGGGTCTCTCCTTTAACGTGCTATTAATGCGCCTGAACACGCTTGGTGTGATTGTCTTATCCGGACTTTCGGTTAAGAGAACCTAATGGGGCATTTATATATGATAGATATATCATATAGAAATTTGGACCGATTTGATTAGAGTTCACGATATAATTCCGTAATCGAGAAGTCTTATCGAATCAATGGATGATCATATTTATGGATATATCTTAATCTGAGGTGATCACGATCAAACCGCTTGAATCGCATTATGAGGTTTGACTTGACGGTTAAGGATTACACTTTGAGTCCGTGGTGCGAATTACCCCATCTTGGCATTGTCTTTGGATTGAGTGAGTAGTCCGTGTTATCACAGATACGGAATCCATTCCTTCCATTTATGGAAGTAGATAAACAGATTCCACTTATTTGTTAATCCTAGAAGCGATCGATCGCGAGAGTTCATATCACACCGATTGATCACCAAAGAGTTGTATGAATTAATTGATCACTAGGGGTTAATGGTAAATAAGGATAAGAGGTTCTAAAAGGGTTAACGGTAACTTCCCGATTTAGAATGAATAATCTATGGAGGATTAATCCATATGTAATGATTATATCAATGGACGCTTATTATTATTCTCGTGAGGAGATAAATATAATCTCATAATCGGAGGAGTGCGATCACGGGATTATGGTGGCATATTCCTGTGATTGATTTATCGAATATAATTATTCTATAATTATTTATTTGATTTATCGGAGCCACTGATTATTAGTCAGTATTGTCCCCGACGTGCTTCCTAATATAAGCATAGCTATTCTCGGACGTCGAATCCTAATAATATTAATTTAGTTCTTATTGGACTTTATTAAAACGATATGTGAATTAATTGTTTAGTGGATTATTAAATTAGTTGGGCTAAATAATTAAATATGTGGAAAAGCATTTTCCATAATCTTGCCAATTATTGTGTGTGTGGAAATAAATCATATTGACTAGGTCAATGATGATGATTTTCGACCCCAAGCATGTTTAATGAACAAGAAATTAGTTTTCTTGTGATTAATAAGAACGTGTCGCATAAAATATTTATTGGATAAATATTTATGGAAAGAAATAAAGATAAAGATTATTCTAGATTTGTTCTAGAATATTTTGGGATTATCTTTTATCTAATAGGATTATCATGATTGATTTTGTATTAATTATAAAATCCTTGGGGCTAAGTTTTACTCTCTATATATAAAGAGAGTTCTCCTGCCCAAATAACACACTACTATTTTCGACTTCTACCTCTTAGAGAGGAGAAAGAAAATTTCGCCAAGGGGAGACAAGGGGAAAATCTTGGAGATTTTTCCCAGTAGCATATCGGAAGGGTTCGAGTCGAAATTCCTTCCACCGGGAATTGCTTGGATCACACGATCGGAAGATCGTGGTGCTCTTCACATCTTCACATTCATCCTTTGCGGTTCTTCAACTTGAATTTAGAGATTCAAGAGGTATGATCTACATCCCCCTTGTAGAATAGATCTAGTTGTTTTATTACGTATATATTATAGATCTAGATCCCTTAAATCGCTTCCTCTGCGGATGATATTACTAACATGGTATCGGGCCGCCATGGGGATCTATATTTATACGTATAAAATATTAGATCTAGGAGTAGTAAAACATGTAGATTTTTGTCCCAATTTTTTAAATGGGGCGCATGCATGATTATTTTTATGCTTATGAATGTCGTGGTTGAAGAGATGGATTGGGGTTGGCATTTTGTCATTTACCCGTTAGATCTATTGTAAACTCATATAAACGATGAAAATTCGTCCATATGAGATATAGAAATTATGTAATTGTTTTTTTTTATTGCAATTTTAATTTCCAGAAAATAGATCTGTTCAGTAGCTGTTTAGTATTTTTCTTTTTCCCGTTGATCGAACCGTTGAAACGAAGATCCCTCCGGTCAGAATCAAGATTAGAAGATGATGATCAACTCCACAAATTTTGGCGTCGATCAGAGTCCGTTTCGATATCCGTTTGATGCTGCGAATAGGCTGCTGTAACAGAAAAACGCAGGATTCACAGAAACACTATCTGTGACTTCCTCGATTTTCTGGGAGAGTTTGGACCGTTGAAAAGCAAATCCGACCGTTCAGATTGATCAACTTGGAGTTTTGGACGTACCATAAAAATTTTAGGTCGATCGGGATTCATCTCGATTCCCGATCTGCCTCAGGAAGTCATTGATGCAGTGCAGTCAAAGTCAGATTCAGCAGCAAGTTTGGCGGTTTACTGGAGAAAATTGGTAAGTCAAAGCACCGATCCAACCGTCCATATTGAAGTTCAAGGAGTGAAGATAAGATCTGGAAAGTTTCGTCCCGATCCGAGTTCGTTTGTATGCCGATCGTCGAAGAGTTCGAACAGCTGCAGATTTAGTTAGAAAGTAGTAAACCCTAGTTAGGGTTTTGGTTATTTATTTTCTAATAGGTTAGATTCAGTCAGTGCTTAATCGGTCCATCTCGGTGTTTAAATTTTCCGCATTTATTTTTATGTGTTTGATCATAAAATAGATATAAAATCGAATTGCCATGACATGCATCATATCATAAATCCACTCCATGCATACATGTAGAATTTTAATTTTGGTAATTAAAATAGGCATGTATACAAACTCGCGTAATTAGTTGAAATTTTATTAATATGTGGTAATTAATTTAATTTAGTAACTAATTAAAGATCCGAGGACGGGTTATGAAATCGTTAAGCCTTTCGGTGTGTGTTCTCGGTGAACCGCCTTAAAGCACAAACGAGATCACGTTTTCAATTCGTAGTATCTACGAGATTGAATGATGGTAAAAGAACAATAAATCTTGGATAAAAACGGTTCGCCTATAGGTTGGGTGGTCAACTGAGCTTCGCTCGAACGACTTAACCCTCCTAGTGTGATGTATGCACGGGGGTCCGGCAAGACTAAGCTACACCGGAGAGCGGAGGGGTGATTCCTTCTTATCTCAATGAGGCTATCTTGACCCGATTTCGTCCGACTGTCACATATGTTCCAACGAATAGGGCGGGTAGGCTTGCCTCGTTACGAAACCATTCGAATCCTTGATTTGAGGTGCTTTTATGTTAACATCAAAAAGACGTGGTTAGTTAACCTACCACCACTTCCAAAATATTGAGTGGGAGCGGGGGAGGCGACAGCCAACCCCACGGCCTCTACTATAGATACAAGTAAGTGAGAGAAGGGTGACGCCTCGAGGCGCTTTGATTTCGTCCCCCTAAGGATGGTGTTCACCCCTATCAACATTCATGGCTTGGTCTCCGAAAGGATAGGATTTCCGGGTACTCGTCGGGTCACCGACCTATCCTAAGACGGCATACTCGGGCGCACTAAGAGATCCGATATAGTAGGTCACACTCATCATGGGTATTTTTAGAAATATCTAGGTGACAAAGGAAGGTAGTCAATGAATAAAGGGATGTTCGATTCTGTGGATGTTCGATTCTCACAAGTTATTCATTGATGAGATTGTCTCGATTTAACCGTCATCTCTTTGACCTACCCTAAGGCGGCACTGAGATGCGAGGTTAAAACCTTGGAATGGTAGAGTAGACTTAATTTTAGTTTACAATTCCTAAAATAAAATATAGTAGTGTTAAACTTGAATTAATACATGTCATTTTATTTACAGCATTATATCCCTTACTAAATTGCTTAAAATTTTAATTGACTAGTAATGACTTTGTTAAAAAGTGGAAAGTAACTAGGACGTTGAACTAGTTAATCGATAATGCAATTATTTTTCGAAAGAGATATTTTCTCTTAAGCCTTTTAAAAACCAGAGTGACATATAGGTATGTCACTAGTGTCATTCGTGTCAAACGGAAGACAAACTTAGTTTGATCAAAGGTGATTTCGACTTTGAAATTCTTCTAGTGAATTTTGAGTGTGTAGTGATTACACGAGTAATTTTCTAATTGAAAATTGGAAAATCATGAAGTGTTACTAGTTGACGATATTTGGAATCGATGAACTAGTGGGAGCTTTATGATTTGTTGTTTTTCTAGAACATTAGAAAAGTGTAATCGACTACACACGTAACCGTTCTAATTGAAAACCGGAAAGTCATGAAATGTTGCTAGTTAGACGATATTTGGAATCGATGAACTAGTGGGAGTTTTTATGATTTGTTGTTTTTCCGAAACAATAGAACTATGTACGAAAAGATTTTCTAATCGAAAAATCGGAAATTCATAAAAATAAAGCATTGCTCGTTAGACGGTATTTGGAACCGATAAACTAGTGGGAGCTTTAATGTTATGATTTGTTGTTTTTCCGGTATATTAGAAAATCCGAGAAGTCTCGACGAGTAACACTCGAAATAGACATCCCACGGTTCAAGAGTAGTGTCTACTCAAACGAACATTGGTTCAAGATCTGCTTCCATTCATTGAAAGTCAAGAATGGGAGAATATGTCTAAAAGTGTTAGTCACCTAAACCGAGAAAATTTTAAGGTCGAACCGAAAATTAATTAATCGAAAATCATAGGATAAGGAAAGTGATTTTGGATCACCAACCTATGAATCCTTGGTGATTTTCTCGAGCTAAGTTCTTTGGAAGAACAAGGTAGCAGTGCATTTAACGATTAAAAGAGTAAACAACGGGCAGTTAATTTTAGCTAGAATAGTGGGAGTGATATAAGGAAATGAATCTCGGGTTCAATCCTTGGATATCGCGGAAAATTTATTTTCTGTTTAAGAATCGTTGGAACGAATGGATTTACCTTCTATTCGATAATTTGGTTTGTCGTATAGAAAGTGAATTACCATTTGTAGTACTGAATCCAAGACTCGGACTTTTGTTTGATAAAGTCAAAACCACTTAGAATCTTTGAAATATGTATATAAAACACATCTTAAGAACTATTAAAAGCAATTGGTTTCTATATTTAGATAAACGCTTCTTCATATTCCATAGTTAGTGCATAGTCCCTAAAAGACAAGACTTGAAGACTGGCTCAGGGTGATTCCTTTCTCCCAGTCTGGTTATATTGTCTCAAAAGTTCGATGACTAAGTTTCCTTTCAATCAGGAAAGGATAATGGATATAAAGAAGTAACATAGCTTGTTTATGACGACCTTCGGGGTCTGATGAAAGATACAAGCTAGTAGGAGCTTCCGAGTAGTGACTTCTTGTCTGATAACTGTTCGAACACTCCGGTCAGTTTATCCAAAATATTTTGAGGTTTCTCTGTTTTCAACAGAGATAGAGTATTCTATACTCAGAAATGGGCCATCACATAGTCCTAGGGACTGATGCTCAGCCTGCCTCATTGTGACATGTTCTCACTAAGTGAGAAACCGTAAAATTGCCTTATATATGTTTTTAGATGTGCTACAATACACTGCTTAACTCAATAAAGATATTAGAAGCGAAATATCGGTTTACATTGAAATGTAAGACCAACCAGTCTACCTAGAATATGCTTTGGAATTTACGGATAAGGTGTGGATTCGGTTCACCCCACTTCCGTAAATATAAGCATTTAGCACACGGTGCTTGAAGGTAGGTCTGGAAATTTCGCAAACACGTTCGGTCAATGACCATTCGTGATATATCTTTTAACCTATTGAGTATAAAGGTTAGATATAGGATTCTTGAAATCGGGAAGGGACGGTTATCTTCATTGCATCCTTTCGATAGAATCCATGTTCGAGAAAAACCTTGATCCTTGAAGTGCGTTTACTCAAGGTAGTTACTAACGATTAAAATCGGACCACATCCAACATCGGTTGTTGGTGATAACACTAAATACTACTAAACTAGATCAGAATTTCGATCCACCCAGAATGTAGTGGGAGTATGGTTTATCCATTACCCGTTACGGGTTCTGCAGACTTTGTAGTCTAAGGATCGATCGATGACCTATGGCTCTTTTGTGAGCGTTATATGATTACGATAATAGAGGTTGGTTTAATAGCCATAACCACAGTGAATGGAGTTCGGTACTCCAATTGCTTTCATGCTCTTGTAGAACCACCGAGCGTCTCAGGCCCAGTGGGAGTAATTGGA
This sequence comes from Gentiana macrophylla, assembly GCA_026214975.1. Lineage (NCBI taxonomy): Eukaryota > Viridiplantae > Streptophyta > Magnoliopsida > Gentianales > Gentianaceae > Gentiana > Gentiana macrophylla. Next base: position 109,297,845 of record CM047808.1, read on the forward strand.
TCTACACGGAAAAGAGTAGAATGAGTTCGGTATTGCATGATTTCGTTCAAAAGCGAAAAAAATAGGGGTGATTCCTAAGACTTTCTTGCCAAAAAAGCGAGTCCGGATTCATTCAAACAGAAGGTATTGACTTATGAACTTATGACAGGATGACTTGTCAAGGCTTATGTCCTTTTGTGGATAAAAAGCAAACCTCTCGGTCATTGGAAGTCATATATTTCTACAATATGTGGATTTGACCGAATATTGATAAGTTTTTGTAGACTGGATATCAATTTTAGTACAATGAGTGGATATATAAATTAGTGTTTGTGAAGGATAACACCGCACTAGATTGGAATCAACATGGGTGTGTTATCTCAAGTCGAAATCGACAATACCACAATTCTCTGCAATGAGATTTGGACAACATTCTTAAGAGTTTGACTCGGTCGAATTCATTAGAATCGATCACCGGGTTTCCCATCCATCTTATTGGTTAAGATGATGCATCTGTGTATGCAACATTCAACGAGGAAGTTCTACCCTATGCCTCGGGAATGACTCTCAAATCTTCGGATCAAGAGAAATGGGATAGATTCTCTTTCTAGTAAGAGATGGTCAGTTATTGAACGTCAACTTTGATCGAATCTTAGATTCGGCGGTTAACAAAGCAAGTTTAGTATGTCCTTTAGTATCTTGAAGAGAACGAGGAACAATATGCGGACATATTCATGTGTGAACTTGGATATATGTGATACAATCGATTTTGACTTTAAGTCGATTTGAGGATGATCGTTAAGTCGATCTCGTGCTCGGTGTTTACAAAGTACCACATGATTTGATGGACCGGTTACGTTTGATCATACGGATCGCCTCGAGCCGACAACTGACTAATCATTAAGACCCATGACATTTAGATGTAGGTACTCCCGAGTCACCGACCTATCCTACGACGGCATACTCGGAGTGTACTTTGGAATCAAATGGTTATGATATGCTTAATGGGTACTAGAATACGGGATGGGTCTCCATTGCTTTAGAGCAAGTGGAAGATGTAGTTTGTTGTATTTTAAATAATAGGGTGTGCTCTAAAACAATTAATCACATGCTTTCGTGCAAGTGGGAGATTGTTAGGTGTGATGCCCGAAAGACAATTTTTGTAATTGTTTTATTTAATAAATGAATTGACATTATTACTCATATTTATTATTCTCATAATCACCGATGTGACAATAGTATTTACACTACGTAAAAACCCTAAGTATATCGTTTATGTAATCACTTAACTCGATTGTATGGTATATACACGGGAGGATTGAGTTAGTGAAGATGTACTTAAAATACAATTAGCCCGTAGTGAAGTTAATCGAGAGTATCGGGTCTCTCCTTTAACGTGCTATTAATGCACCCGAAACACGGTTGGTGTGATTGTCTTATCCGACTTTCGGTTAAGAGAACCTAATGGGGCATTTATATATGATAGATATATCATATAGAAATTGGACCGATTTGATTAGAGTTCACGATATAATTCCGTAATCGAGAAGTCTTATCGAATCAATGGATGATCATATTTATGGATATATCTTAATCCTGAGGTGATCACACGTCAACCGCTTGAATCGATTATGAGGTTTGACTTGACGGTTAAGGATTACACCGAGTCTGTGGTCCGAATTACCCCATCTTGGCATTGTCTTTGGATTGAGTGAGTAGTCCGTGTTATCACGATACCGGAATCCATTCCTTCCATTTATGGAAGTAGATAAACGATTCCACTTATTTGTTAATCCTAGAAGCCGATCGATCGCGAGAGTTCATATCACACCGATTGATCACCAAATGAGTTGTATGAATTAATTGATCACTAGGGGGTTAATGGTAAATAAGGATAAGAGGTTCTAAAAGGGTTAACGGTAACTTCCCGATTTAGAATGAATAATTCTATGGAGGATTAATCCATATGTAATGATTATATCAATGGACGCTTATTATTATTCTCGTGAGGAGATAAATATAATCTCATAATCGGAGGAGTGCAGTCACGGGATTATGGTGGCATATTCCTGTGATTGATTTATCGAATATAATTATTCTATAATTATTTATTTGATTTATCGGAGCGCGATTATTAGTCCATGGTCCCCGACGTGCCTCCTAATATAGCATAGCTATTCTCGGACGTCGAATCCTAATAATATTAATTTAGTTCTTATTGGACTTTATTAAAACGATATGTGAATTAATTGTTTAGTGGACTATTAAATTAGTTGGGCTAAATAATTAAATATGTGGAAAAGACATTTTCCATAATCTTGGCCCAATTATTGTGTGTGTGGAAATAAATCATATTGACTAGGTCAATGATGATGATTTTCGACCCCAAGCATGTTTAATGAACAAGAAATTAGTTTTCTTGTGATTAATAAGACATGTGCATAAAATATTTATTGGATAAATATTTATGGAAAGAAATAAAGATAAAGATTATTCTAGATTTGTTCTAGAATATTTTGGGATTATCTTTTATCTAATAGGATTATCATGATTGATTTTGTATTAATTATAAAATCCTTGGGGCTTAAGTTTTACTCTCCGATATAAAGAGAGTTCTCCCAAGCCAAATAACACACTACTATTTTCGACTTTTACCTCTTAGAGAGGAGAAAGCAAATTTCGGCCAAGGGGAGTTAAGGGGAAAATCTTGGAGATTTTTCCGGTAGCATATCGGAAGGGTTCGAGTCGAGAATTCCTTCCACCGGGAATTGCTTGGATCACACGATCGGAAGACTGTGGTGCTCTTCACATCTTCACATTCATCCTTTGCGGTTCTTCAACTTGAATTTAGAGATTCAAGATGTATGATCTACATCCCCCTTGTAGAATAGATCTAGTTGTTTTATTACGTATATATTATAGATCTAGATCCCTTAAATCGCTTCCGCTGCGGATGATATTACTAACACACATAATGTGACACTTAATGTAAGTGTGTCAGTCTAACATACACATTCTCTAATCCACGTCCATGTACAATCCAAGTGTCTCTACACTTCGATAGACGAGATCTATCCCAACCTTCTATAAGATAGAAGACATCCAATACGTGCTAGTCTGGCTATACTATCAATGTCCCATTTGCTAGTACATAAGACTAGAGACATTTAAGTACCAAACTTGTTATAGTGATTAGAGATCTCATCAACCATAATCACTATCATGGTTTCTCTATCACAGTTTGATACTAGGAATGTTACTATATATGTACAACAAATAACATGAAGATAAACAATATATAATAACATAAGTGCTTTTATTAATCATAATAAAGTTATTACATGAACTAAATAGATCATGGCGACTGGACCGGTCGGATCCGGTCCAACCCGATTGGGTTTAGGACACCTTTCCAACAGTTACACATACTTGACTACTGCACCACTACACATCCATACACAACAGTCCAAGTCTTTCTGAAAATCAGTGTCGGATTGATCTTGTTTGAACTCATACAACATCTGTAAACCTGCATTGTGCATTATACACTACATTCACCCCAAACAACATTTTCTTTTATTATATCTTCTTTTATGGCTTCTACATTGTATACCTATGATCCTGCAAAAGAAGAAGTGTTTGGTCAAAGACCACATTTCTTCTACGGAACAAGGTATGCTGTTTGGAAGAATAAAATGAAGTCTTTTCTACAAAGCTTAGACCTGCATTTATGGTTTATTGTAGAAGATGGTCTTTGCATTTCTAATTCAGCTGGATTTGAGGTTGACAAAAATGGAAAAGCTTTGGAACAAGATGAGATTATAGCTTATCGAAATTCTAGAGCTATGGCTATCCTTGTTAACTCTCTTGGTCCTTCTGAAAGACGGTCTGTTTGTTCATGTACAAATGCAAAAGAAGTGTGGGATACATTGAAAAAGATACATGATAAATCAGACCCGTCCCAAATAATAAATGAACTCATGCATTCATATGAATCATTCCAAATGAGTCCAAATGAGTCTGTTAATGACATGGTTTCCAGATTGAAACTGATTGTTGACAACTTGAAATCTTTTGATAAATATTTTTCTGAAATACAAATTCTTAGAAAGATTTTAAGAAGCCTAAGTCCTGAATGGTCTTCTTTTGTTTCCTTCATTAAAGAAGAAAAAGATCCAAACTATTTTAGTATTAAAGAACTTATGGAATTAGCATATGTTCATGAGATGACTATATTGTCTCATAAACAGTCTAATCCTGAGTTTTCTAATCATTCTTCAAAAGTTGTTCTTCAATGCCCGAATCCAACCTCACAATCTTTGAATCAAACGGTTCAAGTTATGAATCAATCAAATAGCTCAAGTTATGAATCCGAATCTGATCTTTCAGTCTACAGCATTAGTAATGAGGATCCTGATGAACGAGATTTTTACAAACTGTTCAGAAGTTTCAAGCGTTCATTATACAAGAATAAAGTGTCTGCTGCATCTTCCTCTCAGTCAGATGAACAGCCTGTGAATGCTGTTTCTGAATCTCTTTCTCAACCGCAGCAAACCAGTCCCGCTGTCTAACATATTGCTAAATCTGCGATAATGCCTCAAACAGATTCAGAATCTGAGCCTGATGCAGCTGATGTTTCTGAGTCTAATATTCAACCTGAATCGCGACCAATCGGACGATTCTTTGAAAATGGTGTTTGAATCTGTCGACATTCTGAAACATACTCGAATCGAGGTAAAAGATGATAACTCAACATTTTTCAATGAATTAACTAGAGAAAATCTTAAATTAAAATGTGAGATTATGCATCTGAAAAAGGAACTAAGTGATAAAGATGATTTAATTTGTTCCTTAATTAATTCTTCTAGCGAGCTTGAACTTAAATTTTCTACTCAAGAAGCTCGATTAAAACAAATGGTTTTAAAGTTAGAGGCTGATATTGAAGCCTTAAGTCTTGAGAGAGATGTGTTCAAAAAGATCATTCAAGAATCTGAAAAGAGCTCAAATGAGCTGGACACTTCTCTATCATCTCTTAAGGAATCTGAAATTTAAACTGTTCTAAGTCCTGAATCTTCTAATAAAGATGAAAAGGGCAAGAAATCAGTCTCTGAAATTCAGCCCTCTTTTCTCTTTAAACCCCAATCCGTTTTTCATGCACATGCGTCATTATCTACACCATTTTACACACCTCATCCCACTGCATCACAGCCCAAGGCTGATTCACCCACTTCAAATCATCATACTAGAAATTATGTTCCTAGTAAACACCATGATTTAAGCCTTATAAGAAAAACCCAAGTAAATCTTGAAAAATCATCTACAACAGTAAGAAAATATTTTTGTCCATTTACAGTATGTCTGTCTCAGAGGACCCTAAATATCCATATGAACAAGGTCAAAAGTAGCATTTACAGCAGTTGTACTTACAGGAAAAGGATTTTTCTTTAGTTTAGCCATAGGACAGACATAACAAAGATCATGATTACAAAATTTGACATCAGCAGATGTGAACTGATGACTTGTAGTCTTTTGTCTGGCAAGTGCCCAAGTCTGTAGTGCCATAAAAGTGCATAATCTAATCTATCAGATAGAGTGTGATTTTCTACAGCATTGGTAAAAGAAAGTCTTATTGGTTGGTCCATGACATAGAGTTCTCTTTGTAACTCAGCTGAACCAATCACTTTCTTGTTCTAGTCCTGCAAAACACACTTGTTATCAGAAAATACAGGTGCACCTTTTGTATAATTAATATAAGAAGGTAAAGATAAAAGGTTATACTTAAAACATGAATTCATAACACATCATGTAGGACCAGTTGAGTGTTAATCCTCACCTGTCCTATATGTGTGACAGAGACATTATTTCCATTAGGTAATCCCATTTTATACCAAAATATGGTTTGGGATTGCTTAACAGATCTAATGATCCTACAATGTGATCTGTGGCACCTGAGTCCAAGATACAATGTATTGATCTTACTAAATTTAGGTCATATGTTCCTGTAGCAGGTGAATAGTGTGTAACAACATCAAAGAGTTGGCCACAGAATCAAATCCTGCATGTCTGGGAAGGATCATTCAAGTGAGCCATCAACTTGTCAAGTTGTTGTGCAATAAGATTAGGAAACCCTGGTCCAGCCAGACACCAGCTTGGTGCCGATCTTCTTCTGCTGATTGTTCATCTTCTACCATATTTGCCATTTTTGATTTAAACCCAGGAGGAAAACAATGCTCCTTGTAACAAGTCTCCTCAGTATGACCATTGAATCCACAAAAACTACATTGCATCTTTTTTGGATTTTTGGGTCTGGGATTTGCAGCAGAGTTAGGTCTGCTGAAAACCTGATTTTGACCCTGTCCATTCTTTTGTGACAAGAGAACCATGGAATCTTGATTCTTGGTCTTGTTAGCCACATACAACTTCTGTCTTTCAAACTTGATTGCCATTGCAAAGGCATCATGAATTTCTGGAAAGGGCACAATCAACATTGCCTGTGAGACCATTCACTCAAATTCATCCCTCAATCCTTTGAGGAATTTCATGACATGTTCAGCCTCCATATGATCTATCAAATTGCTGATTTTGCATTGCAGTGACATTGAGGATCACAGGAACATATTGTTACATGCTTGATGGTCTTGATTTCTTCCCAAAGAATCATCAATTTTGTGAAATACTGATTGACAGAATCTGTGCCTTGTTTTAGTGGATGCATTTCTTCAAGAAGATCTGAAAGTCTTAATGCATCAACATTTGAAAATCTTGCTACAAGATTCTTCCAAACTGCATGTGCATTCTTGAAATACATCAAACTTTATGCAGTGGTGTTCTCTATAGAATTTAAGATCCATTATGTCACCATTGTGTCACATTGCCTCCATGCATGGAAGTCTACTCAATCACCTACCTCGCCTTTTAATTGTGCCGTCTACTGAAGCCAATTTTATTCTTGGTGATCAACACCATCTCCATGGACATTTTCATGGATTATAGTTGTTGCCATTAATCAATGGTCGAACAAGAACCGAGAGAAGGATTCTCATTTGGATGAACATAGAATGGACTTGGGGACTTATTTCTTGTTTCTTAGTTGCCATGGCTATCAAGAACTCGAGCACTGATCACAAATCAACAATGATAGTGAAAAACCGATCAAGAATTGATCAAAAACAGAGAAAGAGATGACAATTTACTCTCAAGAAACTAAAAACTCAGAAAAGATGAAGAAAACTCTCAAGATGCTTCAAAGATTGAAGGAAAAACACATGAAAGCATTTAAAAATTCTCAAATTTCTACTCTGCTACCATGATGAAGTTTGTAGAATTACAAACAAACAAAATAAAATGCGGAATTATTATTGATCAAGTAAAATTTACAAGTTAATTACAATGCGGTTGTTCGAGGGTATTTATAGCTTCATACACATCATGGATCACTCGAAGTAAGTTACAAACGGTTATAACAAACTATAACAGAATAACCGCTTTTTAGTTTACATCATGCTGAAAGTGATCGGCCAGTGTCTTGAGGCTTTCATCTTGTCGGCGAAGCTTCAGATTATCGCCAGTTTCGTGGTGTCTTCATATCATCAGCTGCTTGTGCACTTAGCATTCCTTTCAGCCTATATACTGTAACATAGCCGGATGTGTGTTTGAGTTTGATTTGGAAGAAAACTGGTGCAGTGACATGAATTTTGATCTCCTAAGGAAATGAATTTGATGGTGGGTTTGAGTATGATTTGGAATAAAATGTTCGTGTCATTGGGTGTCACTGCATAGGGAGTCACTTCATAAAATGTTGTTGCTATTAAGTGTCACTTCATAAAATGTTGGTGTCATTAATGGGACACTGCATAAGGTGTCACTTCAGAAAATGAGATATCAAATGTTAACTTTATGAAGAAAAGAAATCGATTTTCTAAAATTAAGTCTGAAAATATCAAATGTCATCACGGTGTCGCTTCATCGCGGTCTCGCATCATCAAATGTCACTGCATCGCGGTGGTCACGGCATCGGGGTGGTCAATGCATCGGGGTGGTCACTGCATCGCCGTGGTGCATCGCGGAGGTCAATGCATCAGGGGTGGTCACTGCATCGCCGTGGTGCATCGCAGGTGGTCAATGCATCAGGGGTGGTCACTACATCACGGTGGTCAATGAATCGGGGTGGTCATCAGATCGCGGTGGTCATTGCATTAAATGGTCACTTCATCGTGGTGGTCAATGAATCACGGTGGTCACTGCATCGCGGTGGTCAATGCATCGGGGGTGGTCACTGCATCGCGGTGGTCAATGCATGGTGGTGGTCAATGCATCGGTTGGTCACTGTATCGCGGTGGTCAATGCATCGCGGTGGTCATTTGCGTCGATCGGTATTATTCAATGCATCGCGCTGGTCAATGCATCACGGTAGTCAATGAATTGGGGTGGTCACTACATCACGGTGGTGAATGCATCGCGATGGCCACTTCATCGCGGTGGTCACTTTAAAAAAAACCATTTTTCAGAGTCCAGAAAAGAAAACAAAACAAAACAATAATAATAATAATAATAATAATAATAATTTTCAGCGTCAAGGAAAAAAAAAACCTTTTTTGCGTCGAGAAAAAAAAAACAAAACAAAACAAAACAAAACCAAAAAGACTCTCAGCATCGTCTCTTATCAACAAAAAAAAAATAGCGCCTCCCCCCTTTTTTTAGTTGTTTTTCATTAAGGTTATTTTAGTCTATCTATTTAATTTGTGTCTTTTTAAACAATAAAATGTTTAAAATGTCATTTTGCCTAATTAAATTTATTTTGTGTCTTTTTGGACCTGTCGCCTAAAAAATATTCCAAACATTCTTAAAAGGAATGAATAACAAAATTTCTTCAAAAATAAGAAATGAAAAACAAAAAAATAATAGCTCACCAGATATAGAGACCATTTTTTAACCCAAAAAAAAAACGAGAGACTATAAAGTTAAAAAAAATATAAAAAGTGTGAATACCATTAGATAATATATATTCAAACCCTGTATATTAAAAAATGTGTTTTTATTTTTTGGGAGAATCGGATTTTTTATTTTTATGTTAAAAAATGATCTTTAGTAACCCTCTAAGAGTAAAAACATTAAAGTCTCCTCTATACACCAAGTCTAAGATTCCTTGCTATTTCAACTATATTCAAAATAAAAACATAAGGTGCGTGTCTATCTTCATGAAGATCATGCTTGGTTTTATTTCTCCAAATGTCAGATCCCGTAAATTGTCTGATGATCCGGGATTTCACCCTCCACGTGGAATATTACGGTTGGTCAAAATTTGTCATGTGGAAAAGTCTATGTTAATTACACGCGTCGAATCGAATACGAGGTACGCAGGCGAAGACTACAACAACATGCAGATTCTGCAAGTGTCCTAGCTCGATCGCCCACATCGACATGCATCGAGTCGAGACACGGACTCCCTGTCCGGACGCCAGGGCCCACCATCTAACAGGTTGCTTGGGCAGGAGGGCAAGGCCCATTTAAGGGTAATTATGTCAATAGACCAAACCGCCCTAAGTTTAGGGCAGAGGAAGGACATGTGCCTATAAATACATCATTCCAGAAACTACGTAAGACTTGATTCCTGGAACATAACAGGATACGTAGGCAACCTGAGAGAGACTCTCAGGCTCAGTCTAAAATCACCCCCAAAATCATCCTTGATTCGATCATCCTTAGATTAAATTGACCCGAAATTATACATGACAAAATCCAGCATCGTCATTGTCTCTCTCCATATGTATCTCCAAGTCATCGTCCCAAAACGGCCACTTCCATTAGGATGCAGATCAGCCGCAACCAATCAAGTTCAGTTGTGGCTCCAAAAAACTTTCTTTTATCCTCAATCGGTACACACTGATTTCAAATTTTCTTCGCCCAATTACAAGCATGTAGTGTTGTCTCACCGGGGAAATAACAAAGAAAGAAACGCCTTCAAAACCGCACTACCAAAATTTAGAGGTCACGCCACTCAAAAAAAAGAGAGGAAATTTAGAGGTCACAAACTAAAAAACTAGTTATTCCAAACTATATTTAACTCACTCGCTTTACCAACAACATGTTTAATAAAAACCACCTTTGGGGGCGGATGGACTACCGTTTTGAACAACCTGATTACGCCAATATGAGGCTCCTGAAACGATCTCACGAAAAATAAATCTCCAATACTATGATTAAAATTAAGCCGGTTGGATTAATACCTATAATTGGGTCTCTCCAATCTTTAAGGCTATTGTGTCACCAGACTCTAGGCGGCCGTTGAGGGGTGTGCCATAATTAGGGTGTAATTAGTGGCGGCTGTCCTAATTAACGAATTTAGGAGACATTGGTTGATTCACGGTTGTGGTCAACGATAACCAATTTATTAATAATTTAACGAGTCCCACTTGGATCGATGATCAATTGTAGGAATTGAGGAGAAAAATAATTAATTACCCGGAGCTTTTCTTGATTTTTATTTTGTTTTTATTATTAGGAATTAGATATCAAAAAATCAAAATTTAGGAGAAATAAATCCACTGTTCTCAGTGGGTTTGACCCCTGCTTCCGCTATACTAGTTTTAGAGAGGTAGGTATTTTATCTTTGGTGGCTTAACAACCCACCAATATGAAACAAAAGTGTGTTTTATTCTCACCCCTAAATGTTTAAATATCATGTTTTAGGACTCATATTAAGTCTCTACATGAATGAAAGTAATGATTCTTGTATAAGTTTAAATGTATGCCTTATGTCAATATTAAGGAGTAAACTCAAGATCATGCACATAAGAACGATTTCTCGTGTTGTAATGTGATCAAGATTCTGCAGAGAAGCCATAGAAGTTGGTTCTACCGGCTTTGTGCTAGTTGTGGGCCGGCATTGCGGTAGAACTGACATCAGGATGTTCTCTTACAGCCCATGTTATGAAAATAAATGAATATTGTACTTTAAGGTTATTTTGTGGTAGTAGGTATCCAGTATGTATGTATTTATTGTCATAAGGGAGTGAAATGAATATTGTTGTAAGATCACACGTGAAAGAAAGAAAGGAAAGTCAAAGTACAGAAATGTTGGTTCATGACTAAGTACTAGATTATGTATGAAAGGACATTGAACTCTCAGCGGTCCCCAATATCGACTCATTAACCGAGAAATAATAGGAAGAAAATGTTGAATCTGGTATGGCCCATTCCACAAGAGATAAAATAGTGGGCATTCCGGTCTATCAGTAAAGTTGTGATCTGACCCTCTACATTGGGATAAAATCAGTAAAGTTGTGGATATTCATTATTACTAGATAATCGACGTGTGTTAAAAAAGTGTTGAGGTTGTTTTGTAATTTGAAGCATGATGGTATGGTAGAAGTTGTAATATTTATTCAAAAGTGTGAAATATTGACGTAGTAGTCATGATGTGGAACTTGTAAACATGATGATATCTCTTTAATGTGCTTATTATGTAAAAGGATATGTAAATATCCGAGTCTTTGCATTTTTAGCTTCTACATTTATGTTTCTAGCATGCCATACGAGGTTTCATGATTTGATAAAATTTTCATATTATTCTCAGGTCATGGCCTAATGATTCGAATCCTGAAATTTACTCAAGTTTGCGGATCGGATCGTTACATGCGACGTCTGGTATTCATGGGTATTTAGTGCCATAATGACCAAGTTTAAACACCACAAGAGTTGTAACAGGTTTTGAAATTTAAGCCACCCGCTGCGACGGCAGCTTCCATTGCTTCGGCGGCAATACTAAACTTCAAAATTCGTTACATTCTAGCTCATAACTCACCTTAATGCCTATTAATCCACTTTAATCCGATATTATGCGGTTTATGATGATTTATATAATTAAATTAATGTTTTAGGTGGTTCAGATTCAGTTTCAGTTCAAACTCGGGATAAATACAAAAATTGACTCGAGTCATGACACTTGCAATTAAGCTTAATATCATATACTCCATCAATTCCTAAACATGAATCATTCTAGAATTCCGGTTTTATCCCTTAATATAAATCATTTCAAATATCAAGAGAATACTCATTGACAATTTTCCTCATATTACCTCTATTTTATATTAATCCGGCCTTACTTTTGGTAACGCTGATTTTTTTTTTTATATATATCAAACATAAAATAATTGTACAACTATACTAATGTGCCAAACAACAAAACTTTGCAGAAGCTTATATTCATTGTATTTATGATAATCCATATATTAGCCATTTAGTTATACATGACATTTATATTTTACACGGTAGGGTCTCACGTGTTTTTTTGATTTTTTTGTTGATCCTGAATCTCCAAATCATACTTGATCCATGACCATAGTAAAATTTGCGCACTTATGATAGTGAGGTATTGAAATCATTCACAAACAAATTGAATTGAAATTCATAAGCATGTGATTTTTATTTTTTTTTTATCTTTCTTTTTGGCTGAGGGTACACTAATCATGTGAAATTACAACGCGGTTTTCAACAGGAAATTGATGTTTATCGTTTTCAACTGCTGAGAGCAACTGCAATGGTTCAAAAGATGATTCCCTCGATAATAAAATCATCAATTTTAGATGGGATTTAAATTTTTTATAGTACACAATAATAGCTTTAAAATAGACCCCAAAAATATTGACTCCACTTACATGGCTCAAAAAAAAAAAATGTAAATGTACATCTATATATAGATGTTCATCTTGACTTCCATCTAATTTTAATTAAGTATATTTGATTGGTTGAAAATATTTTTTATTATAAAAAAATTCAGTTTTACAGCCCACAACTACTTTTCAAGTTAGCATCCCACGTCTGATCAACAAATATTTGGAAGTTTGTTACCATGTAGTGATATTTTTATATTTATTTTATTTTAAATAGCTATTTCACGGTGGTGGGTGGTGGGTGGTGATCGTGGTAGCGGTGGTGGCGGGTGATCGGTGGTGACGGTGGTAGGTAGTGATCGTGGTGGCGGTGAGTGATCGGTGGCGGCGGCGGTGGTGGCAGGTGATCGGTGGTGATCGTGGTGGCGGTGGTGGCAGGTGATCGGTGGTGACTGTGGTAGGTGGTGATAATGGTGGTGGCGAGTGATCAGTGGTGACGGCGTTGGATGGTCATCGTGGTGGCCATGACGGCGGGTGATCAGTGGTGGGTGGTAAGCGTGATGGCGGAGCGGCGGGTGATCGGTGGTGACGGTGGTGGGTGATGATCGTGGTGGCGGGGCGGCGGGTGATCGGACGGTGGTGAGTTGTGATCGTGGTAATGCATTTCATCTCATCCATTCCATCCGATTTTTTATGGAATGAAAAAGATTTCCATTCATTCTTATCCAAACACGCCAAAATGATGAAATGGAATGAAAAAAACATTCTATTCCATTTCATTCCTGCAATACAAACGCGCCATTTGTTTTATGAAGTCTATTTTAGCATGAAGCCCACAAAATAGATGGGAGATGAGCTTAATTCAAGTCAAGAGTTGTAATGGCTCTACTCGCTTCCGCCACCACACACCGTAATCACCTCTCTTCTCCCGCTGCCGTCACTTGCCAACTTTCTTAGTATCGGACATTCCATTCCATCGTGCAGCAAACGTAGTAATGGAATCAAGTCCATTCCATTCCAATATAGTCATTCCATTCCAATATAGTTATTTCATTTCATCTATCCAAACGTGCCATAAATGACCATTACAATTGCTCTAATTAAACACTGATACCTTATTTGGCTCTTGAGATTTGTTCTATTTTTGAAGTTTCACAGCTTGAGCTACAAAATAGAAAATCAAATTGATATAGGGAGAATAAGGTAATAAAGATAATTTAAATTTATTTGGAAAATTGTAAAATTAGTCTCATGATACAAATTTTTGTTGTGTGATTCTAATTTAACAAAATTGTCATATAACTTTTGGATGAATTTAGTTTTATACGAGTCTAATTTAACAATTTTGATCTCATAACTTACAAAACAAAAATAAAAATAAAAATATAAGCTCAAAGTCATATAAGAATTCATAAAAAAAAGTCATATAAGAAGAACCGTATCTAATTGGACCAAAATTGCTATAAAATTGTACGTGACGAAAATTGCTAAATTATTTTTAGTTAAGAAGATGAGTCTCATCCTCAAAACCTAGGTTATGAGGTGAAAGAAATTCATCTCTTAATATTGTAGTTGAAACAATCACAAGTATCTAATATGAGACCTTTTAACAAGCCACATCAGTGTGGCTATAAAGAACCCCGGTCACACATGCACACAAGGCGTTAAAGCCAAAGACTATAAGACCAACAAAGAGACCCAATATTTCCACAATAAACGACCCACATTTGCACAATAGTGTGGATTTTGATATCATGTTGAACTACCAATTTTCACAAAAACTTAAGCCGATGGGAGATAGATAATTAACATATAATATATTTCAACACCCCTACTTGTGGGCTTATTATAGTTTTTAAAGTGACCCAACATAAGCTCAACATATTCCTAAAAAAGAAAAGAAAACACAAGCTCGACATGGAGATGAGGCCGGTAGAAAATTCAGTTGTGTTTGGAGCGGGGTTTGAAGTCACGACATTTTACTTTGATACATTTGAAAATATAAACTCAAGCCCATATACGGAGGGGGCGAGAAATGTCTCATCTCCAAAACTTATGTTATAAAGTGGGGGGAATTTCATCTCTTAATTTGATGACTGAAATAATTACAAGTGTTCAATATAAAATACTTTTAATATTATGAGACCAGAATTGCTAAAGTATAATTGTATTGTACTCAGATTGCAATCATCCCAAAGTTAATCGGACAAATTTTAACCAATTTGGCAATTACAAATCCTTGTAATCTTCCATTAAACAAAATTATACAAACATGTAAAACAAACAGGGTACTGCTACATCCATTACACTTATCTCCACAACATCATCTACAACATCATCTACACCATACATTTAGTCAGGACCCACAAAAAAAATATTTATCTCCTCAATTAAAGGACAACATCATCCACAACATCATCCACTACATCTTTATGCAGTGGATGTAGCATTTTCCAAACATAAATTTATGCCCATTTTGAATAATGGATGGGCAAGGCCGTCCCTCAGTTTTTATAGGCCATAGACAAAATAATAAAAGACGGGCCCTTTGAAAAAAACTAACGGTTTTTAAAAGACATGTCAGATTCTTAAACTAATAAAATTATTGGGCCAAAGAGAAATCGGGTCCTAATTTTTTTATCATTTTCCGAGGATTCTAGTCCGTGATATTGTTGGCTTATGTCTAGAGACGAGTCTGTGGATTGGCTGAAGCCGTCGACAAGCTAACACGATTTCCAATGTGTGTGTGTGTGTTTTTTGTGTTTTTTTCTTTTTTTTTTTTTTGAAAGTGTAGCAAAGATGTTGATCCGGAGATTCCGATAAACATATATATACATATCCCTTAATATATTCCAAAAATAGATCCATTGGGAAAATTCGAAATTTGAAAATACCTACTAATCCAGCTACAAAAAAAAAAAAAAAAAAAATACCTACTACTACTAATTGTGATCTGCAAGGATTCACCAAATCCCTAAATTATTACTAAAACCTTGCAAAAATATAGTGGAAGCAGCAACAACTAATCAGAATTATATTCAAATTACACTTAACAAACTACATGTAATTTAAATACAACTTTTTTAATTGCCACTTTAACATTTTCGATTTTTATGAGACTTGTTAGTAATTAATGAGAATTAAAAACTTTTTTCCCGTAAACGTGGGATGTAGGCATCTTCTTCCCATCACTCAGTTCCAAGACTCTCCACGTCATCACTTTTCTTCTTCAAAATATCTGCAACAAACAATTCTCTTTACCACACAATCAAGTACGAAAAAAAAAAAAAAAAAAAAAAACAAATCTCCGCCACTAAATATGGTAGACCCGGTTACGTAGATTGGTGTGAAAATTATAAAATTGGTCAAAATTTTATAAAAAAAAAACGTTTTAATTTCAGAACACATTTAGAATTATAGGAAACCAAAGTTGCTTAATTAATTTTAGTTATTTTAAATTATGAAACCAAAATTGCTGCCAATTTTATTAAGTTGAGTTATAATTATATAGAGCAAAATTACTATCACACAAAAAAATCGAACTAATTGTACAATTTCCCCACAGTTTTTTTTTAAATTATTTATTATCTAAGGATCTTTGTTGCACATATAAAGAATTTCAGGGTGCTTGAAAAAAAATTCCAGTTATTCAAATTAAAATGATTAAATTTGATGTCAGGCGATCTTCCAGAAGACCATTTCATAGCGAAATTAGTGATGGATCTTTTGACTTTTCACTTAACAAAATCTTTGTTTTTCTCAAACAAATAAAAGAAAAACACAAAACTCCCAACCCAACAACTGGAAATTTATTTCCACTGAACAATTTGATGGATTAACATATTGTAAAAAACGAATTCTCGATCACTTCATTAATTCTAAATATAAAAAATTAAAATTTTTTTACCATGTTGTTTGCAGTGGGGAGGATCTTCAAAGAGAGAAAGAGAAAGTTGTTTATGAGCCAAACCAATATCAAAGACAATAACACCAGATTTTGGTTCATCAAGAATTATGTCTTTCACAGGCAGCCATAGAAAAAGCTCCTCTTGAGAAAAGCCTTCAACTCCCGTGAAGCTTCCATAAGTGAGATTACCTCTAACCACGCTTTCATACAAAGCCAAGGTATCGAATTTGGTCAGACAGGGCCCTTCAAGAAAAACTTCAAGAAGTCCTGTTTCTGAAATCGTGTACGATTTCACGTCTTTAGGTAGAAGCCCAGCTGGCAAACCGTTGGATTTAAGAAGATCATGGATGGAATTGGAATTGGAATTGGAAATGGAGTAACAAGAAGAAGAAGGAAGAAAATAAAAGAAGAGGGAGAAGACAAAAAGGAAGGTAATGTAATTTTGGGGAGAAGAAGAAGCAGCCATGAATGCAGCAGAGGAAGAGGGCTGTTTGGCTTTTAGTAGTATATGTACTATATATATATATATTAATGGTTTAAGGAAATAATAACGTGAAGGCTGTTTGATAGGAGAGAGTTAGTTTAAAAGGATAGGAAGTTGGAACAAATCTACTCCACACTATTTATTATGGGTTATTCCGACGCACTTGGAGGAGCTTTAATAGAGAAATGATAGTTGCATGCATACGCAAACATCCTGCACTCACACGCTTCACGCTTCAATAGTGAATCGCATACGCAGTATGTAAATCTGCATGGCCCAGGACACACGATACAACTCTCTATCGTTTCTCCTCAGATCGTAATAACCCATTTATTACTCTCTCCGGTTTGTTTGTTTGTTTTGTTTTGTTTTTTTTTTTTTTTTTTTTTTTTTTTTGTCACATCACATAATTTACTCTATTTTTATTTATCTCTTATTTTATATTTTCAATCTATTATTTATATTTTTTTTTATCAATAAAATATTTACATCTTCAATAAAAAAAATACATTTTCAATACTAAAATCTTCTTTACCAACAAAGTATTTACATCTCCAATAAAAAAAATACATTTTCAATACTATATTTTAGACATATTAATTATTTTCTTAATATGTGTGATTCTTCTCTCTGCGAAATATAAACAAAAACGGAGGGAGTACTATAATCCTTTTATATATTTTTCGAGTTAATATTTACTATTATTATTTTCATAATTTACAATTATTTACTATTAGGAGAGATAAAAAAGAAATCAGATCCGTCTAGTGGTAAAAAACATTATGAACTAAGGTTTGATTCTAATCTTTGGTCCGAATAAAAATCTCATTTATCTTCTAAAAGAGAGGAGAGTGGTAAAAAATATAGATAAATGTTAAGAATGACAAAATTCATATATTAATTGGCATTTAGTCCAGTTGATTGATTATAATATAAAAAGACAAATTGTCATTCCACTGGACGATTATGTCATTCTTACGAACGTTTTTTGTTTTTCCTTTATGTTTGAGTGGATTTGTTTGGTAGTGGATTTGTTTGATATTAAAATTTTCTAATGATTTATTTTAATAGATTTGTTTAATAAGAAATCGAAGTCGTTAAATGCGACAAAAGAGTAATTTCGCTTTTTTCGTGCTGGCTTTCAATTTCCAAAACATCATTCATTGTTTTTCCCGGCATACCCTTATTTATTGTTAGGTGAGTAATTAAAAAGAAGATTGCACTAACTACATTTAAGAATTTTTTTTATCATCTTATTATTAAAGTCACAGTATTAAACAACTTGTAGTCAAATTATTAAGGAAGAAGGCGCCATATGACAAAAAGTTAATAAATGGCCTCCTGGAAGACAAAAGAACATTTTCATAATTATAAAGGACAAAAATCACAATTATTACTTTAAAATTGTTCTTTCACGTGTTAATGTTCTTTGTGTTTCACAATCATTATTTCATATTTACTTTCTATTCCACATTTGTTACTTCATATTTGTTATTTCATAATTATTCTTTTGTCGCTATTAAATTACGCTTTCCTTCTATCCCGATTTTTTGATAATTTTGTCCTTCTGGACAAAAATCTAAATTATTAAAAATAATTCTTAACGTGTGATTTTGACAAGTGATTTAATTATAAAAGTAACACAGGGTGTAGTAGGTAATAAGCATGGCTCGAAATGATCAACTATTCTAAAAGACTACGTTATTTTGAAAGGTATTATTACAAAAAAAAATGAAAGTTTTTAGTGCTGCACTGCTCATCATACGCAGAAATGCTCACAGTGTAGCATGATGTGCACCGTATGTTTTAAACTTGATTTAATCATGCGTTCATATTTGTGAAATTGCTCACTTCAACATAAGTGGAGACTACATCCAAGAACTTTCCCATAAAAGTGTACATGTATGTTTCTTTTTAGTATATTAAGAATAGTTGGCATCCTTATTCCGATATGAAACCCTTACGTAATCGGGTTTTCACCCATCGGCTTGTGCAGTTATGTGTGTAAGTTGATTTCTAGGATTCTCATTGATCGACTGAAACCAGTTATAAATTCGGTGATTTCGTGGACTCAAAGCGCTTTTGTATCCGGCCTTATAATTACGGAAAATGCTATTACCGCTTTCGAGGCTTTCCATTCTCTTAATGGTGGTTTTACAGGATGTGATCTGCATGAAACTCTTAAGATGGATATGACTAAAGCGTTTGATAGAGTGGAATGAGATTATTTAATAGCTATCATGCAAGCGACGCGTTCCTCCTCGGTATATACATTTAATCATGCACATGGTTAGATCAGTCTCTCTTTATGTCATCATTAATGATAAGTCATCTAGGAGATTCTAGCCAACTCGGCATATCCGTCAGGGTGATCCGTTGTCTCATTTCTCAATCTTTATTATTTGTGTCTAGGGACTCAAAGCTCTTATCAATAAATCTATTTGCAAGGGTCACAATCATAATGAAAATAGAAAACCTAAGCAATGTGGGATATTTTTACAAGTAAAATTTGTCACTTTATTTTCTGATAGACCTAACTTAACTCTATTAAGCCTAAATGACTTTTATTTGCTAAAAATAAATACTTAACACAATATACTATCATATAGACACCTTTTGTGATGGGCCATAAGGGGTGAGCAAAAAAACCGAAAAACCAATCCAAACCGAAAACCAGCCCGAACCAAACCAAATTAACCAGACCAGTAACGAACCAAATGAATCGGTTTGGTTTGAAACCAAACCGAATAATACTGATTGGGTTTGGTTATTTTTATTTTACCCGAATCCAAACCGAAGTCAATAATCAAAACAACATCATTTTGTTATTGATATATAAGCTTATAACCTAACTCTAAACTCAACCCATCCAATTCTTCATAGTTTAGACATGTCGGCGCCTCTCTTTTGTACCACAAAATTCTCTGCTCCATGCCGGCTACTATTATAATCGCTCGCCTCATACACCACGTTAGTGACCCTTCCAATCTGCTCCCATCATCAGTTAATTTGCTAACTTCCATCTTCTTAGCAATTTTATTATAGTTTTACTTTAATGGATTCTGAGTCTTGAATATTTTCTTTTTTGCTTGATATATTGAGCCTTTGTGTAAAACATATGGTGTGCTTATAACAGAAAAATTATGGGTTTCTTCTTTCAGTTATTGTGTATTATTTTTCTCTTCCTTCGTTGCGGCTGGTTGATTTAATTGATTGTTCACAAAGTATAATTTTGTTCAAGTGTATTTGGATGAATGTTTTGCGGATTGGGCTTCAAAATTCCGAATGATCAAATATTGTCTTGAACCATTAAACTTTTGTACACTTTTAGAAACAATGCCTGCTAAAACCGAATCCAAACCGAAACCAGTTCGAACCAAACCATTTGGGTTGACTTCATTTTGGTTTGGGTTACAAAGTATAGCCCCAAAACCGACCCCGCACTTTCCAAACCGACCCAAACCAACCCAAACCGACCCACGATCAGCCCGCCATACTAGCATTTAGGCCTATAAGGCATTTATTAACTACACTCAATGCAAAATAAAACAAAACAAGTCCAATAACTAATTAATAACTCATCCAAGCCCATCTTTGCTCTGCTCTTCAGTGTTCTTGGGCTGGATCACATCAGTATGTCTTGCATATTTTTTTGCGAATGATAACTTACTATTCTTTAAGGCATATGAGTAAAGGGCTAAAGTTGTTAGGGATGTGTTGCACTGAAACGAGCTACTTTCGGGGCAAGCAATCAGTATGCATAAATATAGTATATTCTTTAGCAAACGTGTTGCAGGAGAGGCGATGGGGCAATTATTTCCATTCTTTGGGTTCCGTTGGGTACAGGCAGTGGTAAGTACTTAAGACTGCCTTATACGACAGGGAGGAACATAAACAATTTTTTTTTGTCTATTTGGAGGACAAAGTGTTGAAATAGTGTCCTAAACCCAATCGGGTTGGACCGGATCCAACCGGGTCGGTTCATTTCTACTATTTCTTTATGTTTATACATATACTAAATGACTTTTCTGTTATTATATATTTGTTCGTTTAACGGACCAATTACGACATTGTATATATGATAACGTCCTTAGTGTCAAACTGTGAAAGAGAAACCATGATAGTGATTATGGTTGATGAGATCTCGACTCACTTTAAAAGGTTTGATACTTAAATGTCTCTAGTCGTATGTACTATCAAACATGACATTGATAGTACGATTAGACTAGCACGTATTAGATGTCTTCTATCTTATTGAAGATAGAGATAGATCTCGTCTATCAAAGTGTTGAGACACTTGGACTGTGCGTGGACGTGTATTAGAGAATGCGTACGTTAGACTGACCCACTTACTTTATTGAGTGTCGCACTATGTGGCGGTTGTGTAATTATCCTAAGACCGGAGTCTTCATGGCATCACGGTGTGGATTGTCATACTTTGACACTATTGAGGTTTCCCCAAGCCATGGGGCGATCATGCGGTAATGATTGTGTGTGATACTGAAGCATGCGTAGGATGCATGTTGCTCGTCCGGAAATCGCGTATCCTATGAATGAGAGAATATCCGAAAGGGGCCTTCTTATAAGGAATGTCTTACTCTCGTGAATCTTTGCAAAGTGGAAGTAAATGAGTTACTCCGAGAGAGCATGATATCCAGATTATAAGATACGGTCGTTGATGTTTGACACTGACGCATTTACCATATGGATATTATTACATCGATAGGATTCTATTTACATGGTAATTGTTTCACATGAAAGGTAGTAGTCATTGCATTTGACACTTCCGATGATTGGGGTCACGGTGTGTTGCTGACGCTATCCTGTGATTGTTAGGTATGCGAGGCATTTTCGTGTAATGTGTACTTTATGCCTACGGCCAACATATTCGAAGCCTATCGGGTCACACACATAAGAACATCAAGCCGGATTAAAATGCGGTTATAGCGATAACCAAATAAGGAAAGTTTTATCTCGACTATAAAGTGTTATAGTGATAAATTAATATTGTGGTATTTATTTATTATGAATAAATATAATACAAGATATTAATTATGTTGATTAATGATTATTTATGATTTCGTTTGAACCCGTAAACGAACATATAGTGGGTCTTTCCGAAATGTTAAACAAAAGTTTTCCTTGCATCTCGGTCACTTCTACTTTTTGTTATTTCGTAATCCCTGTGGTATGATACCTTATAGCTTCACGCCATACAAGTCATTTTCATTACTTTAGATCTCTCATTTTCTATTTTTATTGGCATTACTATAGTGGGATTTCAAAGAAATGGGCTTCATTTTTAAGCTTTTATTACCCGCAGAGTCCCACCGCCGTTAGCACCCTTTTAGTACTCCTTGAGCTAATCCTCATTGTTTTCGCGCATTAAGCTCGTGAATACGCTTATTTGCTAATATGATGGCCGGTCATAGTTCAAGAAATATTTTGAGTGGGTTCGCTTGGACTATGCTATGTATGAATGATCTTTTCTATTTCACAGAGATCTTGGTCCTTTATTTATAGTTCTTGCATTAACCGGTCTGGAATTAGTCGTAGCTATATCACAAGCCCATGTTTCTACGATCTTAATTTGTATTTACTTGAATGATGCACAAATCTCCATCAAGGTGCTTATTTATTTATAATTGAACAAAAGCGAGGTGCAAAGCCACTCGTCAAGAGGTGCGTAAGCCACTCACAAGAGGTACATATAGTGTATATGTCTCGAAATATATATTGTGTATATTGATACACATGTATTTTGTAAATTAATTAATCATAGCATTATATTAGGCTATTTGGGGTGCCACTTTCATGAGTATATGATACACTTGGATTGTGCAATTTAATTAATAAGATTACCATAATATTAATATTGGATATTAATTGGATTTTGGGAAAATAGAATTATGGTAATAAGATAAAGATATTCAATATGAGATATTGACAATATCCTAGATTTATTTAATATAAGATAAAAGAGATAAATCAATCAAAGTGATTTTCCTTATTTTATTAGGAAAATGTTTTCTTTCTCCCCAATCTACTAGTAGCTTCTCCCAATCGATTGGGATTACTAGATGGCGCCACACACCCTATAAAACCAAGGGTTGGCTAGATATTTTGTACATCACAATTTCAAGAGACTAATAGTTTCTTGTAAAAAATAGAGAGCTTCTTAGAGAGAGATTTATGAGAGAGAAAATGTCGGTCTAGTAATCGAGTTTTTCTAGTAGCAATCCAATGGTGGATTCCGGTGTGTTGTTCGTGTGGACTAGCGGTAGAGGTCGAACGCTTGGGTGACTCCATGCACCACTACTCTCCTTAGACGGTCAAAGCGTCGATCTTTTAGATCAAGAAAGGTAACCACCGTTTACTATCTTATTATGTTTGTTGCTTAAACGAAGTCGGTCCTGGTTAAAGGAAATAATTTTTGAATTCTGCGGCATTCCCACGTAGATTTCCTAATGATAACGCCCTAAATAGTACCATTAATTATACCTTTATTCACCCGAACTATGCTCAAGAGAGGATAGACAGACTCGTTGTTAGATGGAATATGTTTTAAATGCTATGTGCGAGTTCCTAGATTCATAATTCTGCATCTGTGTTATTTTCCCGAGGGTTTGGTACTTTTTTGCCTCATTTTATGTGTTTTACAGGATGTATCAAATCCGAAGCAATGGAAGAATGGATCTGGATCAAGAGAAGAATGTTGGGCCAAGCAAATAAAGTCCAAGAAGACATCTCAAAGAAAAAAGAGGAAAAGTGAGACCAGCTTTACTGTGGGCTAGTCCGTAAACCGAGAGCCTCAGGAACACGAAATCGATTCTCGCCAGTATTGACTAGGTTGGTTAGGGTTTCTGAGAGTCATAAGTCGGCTATTGTATCTATATAAAGCCGCATATACCGATTATTACATAAGCACTCAATTATATTCAATCATTTATTATATACATTATACAATTTGATGAGATAAAGTTTTCCTAAGCTTTTGGGAGTTATTTTCTGTTTCCTTCCTTCCTCACCATCTCTAGCTTGAGTGGATCAAGCTAGATCTCCATTGTTGAAGGTATGAAGCTTTGGACGCTCTTTCTATCTTCAATATGGTAGATCTATTTGTATTTACGCGCTTTAGTTAATTGATCACGTGCAAAGCACTTACTAGCAATAGGACTAGGTCTATCGTAGTAGAGTGCATCAAGCGAGTCAAGGTCGATCCCCGTAAGAACGTCAAATTATCAAGATTGAGCTTGTCATTAACGGTCTACGACCAACTATAATATAGATAGTAGTAAAATCGGTCTCACACACTAACAATATTACGCTAGCTCACACGGCTGTAAACAAGAGTTTCTAATGTATTAGTTCAATTATGAGTAATTAGTTATTCCCCCCACACATGCAATAGTCCTCCCCATTTGTGAATTTTAATTCATTGTTCAGCTACGAGTACAACTCCTAACCCAATTTACTCCGACCATGGTAGTAGACAATCTATACGTCAACTACCCTCCTTAATTGGTCAGTAATAGCCCATACGCATAAAGAACTAGAGCTATCGGTATCGAGCGCCAACTCATACCGCTAACCCGCCTAGACAGCTGTCGACACTGATCAGCACGTTCCTAGGGTCCATCAAGATAATGTCCAAACTAACACTTCACTATCAGTAGTTCATGCTAATTTACGATGATATGCAAATAGTTGATCAGGCTACTAACATGTAAATTAAATATATCGATCAATGTAGCTGGCGCCGATTATCATGAATTAGTAATTTACTCGGTGTTCAGATCTAGCGATATAGACCGTCGCAGATCTGAAGAACGTAATCACTAATTCATGATTTCTTCACCAACGAATTAAATCTATAACACATGGGTAAAGTGTTGAATAAGTGTCCTAAACCCAATCGGTTGGACCGATCCGACCGGGTCGGATCATTTCTACTATTTCTTTATGTTTATACATATATTAAATGGCTTTTCACATTGTCATATATATGTTCTTTTAAAGAACCAATTATGAATTGTTATATGATAACGTCCTTAGTATTAAACCGTGATAGAGAAACCATGATAGGCGATTATGGTTGATGAGATCTCTAATCATTTTAATAAGTTTGATACTTAAATGTCTCTAGGCTGATGTACTATTAAACAGAGCATTGATAGGATGAACAGGCTAGCACATATTAGATGTCTTATGTCTTTAAGGGCAGGGATAGATCTCATCTATCGAAGTGTATAGACACTTGGACTATACGTGGACGTGTATTGTAGAAATGCGTGACGTTAGATCGACCCACTTACACGTATAAGTGTCACACTATGTGGCGGTTGTGTAATTATCCTTAGGACCGGAGTCTTCATGGCATCACGGTGTGGATTGTCATGCTTTGACACTATTGAGGTTTCCCCTAGCCACGGGGCGATCATGCGGTAGTGATTGGGTATGATATTGAAGCATGCGGAGTATACATGATTGGTCGTTCGGGAATCGCGTATCCTATTATTGGGATCGAATATCCGAAATGGTCTTCTTATAAGGAATGTGTTGTTCTCATGAATCTTTGCAAAGTGGGAGTAAACGAGTTACTTCGAGAGAGCATGATATCCAGATTATAAGATACGGTCGTTAATGTTTGACACTCGACGTACGACCGTATGGATATTATTACAGCGATAGGATTGTAAGTTACATGGTAACTGTTTCACATGAAAGGTAGTTTGCACCTTTCATGATTGGGGGTCACGGTGTGTTGCTAGACGCTATCCCGTGATCGTTAGGCATGAAGGGCATTTTCGTAATTTGCACCTTGTGTCTACGGCCAACATATTCCTATCGGGTCACACACATAAGAACATCTAGCCGGATTAAAATGTGGTTATAGATGATAACCAAATAAGGAAAGTTTATCTCGAGACTATAAGGGTTATAGTGGTAAATTAATATGGTGGTATTTATTTATTATGAATAAATTAAATACAAGATATTAATTATGATGATTAATTAAATATGTATGTTGATACATGTGAATTTCAAAATTAATGATATATGATATACATGGATTTTGCAAATTAATTAATCATAGCATTATATTAATTAAATGTATATATTGGATATATATATATATGCATTGTCAAACACACGTGAACTTGCTTTCAAAAGTGGCGCATATTTTGTGTGTATTGGATACATTTGGATTATGCAATTTAATTAATATACTTACCATAATATTAATAAGATTATCATATATTAATATTAGATATTAATGGCTATAGATTTGCACACATGTGTAAATTGATTTATGGTAATAAGATATGTATAGTCAATATAAGATATTGAAAATATCTTGGAAATATTTAATATGAGATATTAAATTAAATGAGATAAATCAATCAATTATATTTTCCTTATTTTATTGGAAAAATGTTTTCTTCTCTTCAACTCTAGTCAGGGGCGCCACTTCTACTATAAATAAGAGGTGGGTGTCAAGCTCTTTTGTACATCACAATTGCAAGAGCTCATAGTTTTTGTGTAAAATAGAGAGCATCCTATGAGAGTCGGAGAGAGGGGAAAGGGCCGGTCTAGCAACCGGAGTTTTCCAATAGCAATCCATGATGGGATTCAGCGGTCGTTTCGTGTGTGGACTAAATGGTAGAGGCCAAACACTTGGGCGGCTCTATGCAACTACTCTCCTGGACGGTCAAAGCGCCGATCTTTTAGATCAACCAAGGTAACCACCGCCTACTAACTCGCTTGTTTATTGCTTAAACGAAGTCGATCCTGGTTAAAAGGAAATAAAATTTTAAATTCACTGCTCCCGCCAGAGATTTCCTAACATAAAGTAAACTAACTACTACATAATTAAACTAAATAAGCAATTAACACATACTAGTCGAATAGAACAACGATGCATCTACATCTTGGAAAAGATAGAAAATCATACCTCGAAGATGAGTGTGATCTCCTTGATCTCTCCCTAGTCGGCACTCCGCTGCCTCTCCGACTAACTCATAAAATAATAAAATAAAGAACTACAAACTTTTATTGCATAATAATTGTAATAGTTGTGTGGTACATTGAATTCTGAGGCGAAGCCTCTTATTTATAGTTACATAAACCGACTTCGAAACACCTAGACCTTCCCCTCGTCCAAGAAAACGCGTTTCAGAAGATTCTGGATCCTCGGTAAGTCGGTGCCCATTCTCGGTAAACCGGGGGTAATTTTGTCATTTTTCTTCTGCCAACTTAACTTGGAATGTTCTGGAATACCCTAGGCCCAATCCTTTCGTTCAGTCCACTCCAGATTTGTCCATGATGCCCAGCCTAATATTTCGTATCCTGAAAATAATCAAACAATGCACGAAATAATATCGAAATAAGGAAAATAAACGCTAAGTGCAAATTACTCGACTCACGAACCCGACATATGATATTCAACTCAAATGGTTCATATTTATAAGTCGAAACAACTATTTTTAGCTCATAATAGGCAGAATGTTGATGCCGTAGGATATACTAGTTTACCGAGGCAAAATTTAGAAACTTAATCTGATTCGCGTCACCACGCTGATAGACGTAAATAATTAAAACGAGTAATAGGTCCGCCAATCTAGTATTCCTAATTCGTAAATTAACATGAAATACTCGATAGTGAAGTGTTAGTTAGACATTGTCTTGATGGACCCAAGGAACGTGCTAATCAATGTCGATAGTCGCCAGCGCGGTTAATGTATGAGTTAGCGCCGATACCGCAATTCTAGTTCTTTATGCGTATGGGCTATTACGGACCAAGTAAGGAGGGTAGTGGCGTATAGATTATCTACTACCATGGTCGGAGTTGCACCCGTAGCTTAAAACTAAATTAAAAGCTCGCTCGATTAGTTTAAGGAAATTATGTGGGGAAGTAAACTTAAGGATTAACTAATCCAAGTTAGTAGATCGGTGGGAAAAAGGGGAGGAATACCACGTTTCTTTTCTGTTTATTGTTGGTCAATGACCACTTATATATGTCTTCTTAGTTAGGTTAGAATGGTTTATACTTAAGTTGCATTGTCTTTATGGGATCGACATTGATTCGCCCTTACTATACTACGATGGACCTAGTATTCTTGCTAGTAATATCGACATTAGTGACTTACACGCGATCACCTAACACAAAGCACGAAAGAAACTAAGTGCGTGGAAAAAAAGTTATTATTACCAAATTAAAAGGAAACCCTTATTATGGTGTGTTGCAAAGTTAATCCTACCGTGTTATACAAAGGTTTTCGTATCCCGCAGGCTCAGATAGTTTTAGAGGGCACGATTCAGATATATTCTATTGAGAGAGAGGGACGGAAGAGAAGTGGAAATTCAATGGAAGAAATGTGATGTATGTACAATGGCGAAGTACCTAAAAGGTCGTGGATTCTGTGACTTTTGATTTAGCTTTCTTAGCTAAGAAAGTGTGGCGTGTCCTTAAGGTGCCAATGTTGCTTGTTAACAAGGTTTTTATGAGAGGTATTTTCAAGATTCGAACATTCTTGATGTTTCCTTAGGACCGAGACAATCCTTTCTTTGACGGAGCCTTATAGATGGACGAGACCTTCTTATTAAAGACTCGGGTTGTCGTGTTGGTTATGTTGTCCGATGTTAGAGTTTAAGGTGATTCTTGGCTACCTATGTAATGTCCCACATAGGTTAAAGTAGTAGAATGCTCACCCCATATAAGTGTGAAACATAAAAGGTCTTGTCAACTCGGTTAGCCCTTTTAGACCAAGCGAGGACGGCGGTCTAAGCAGCTTGACCGGATCATTTATAACTCATTTAGCCAGCGCTAGCAGTTCCCGGGTCCAAGGCGGGAAGTTCTTGTGTGGTATATCCACATGCATCTAATTGACCGGTAAACAAATTTGGACCACATAGTTTGAATTCTGTTTAAGAATGAAATGTGTACAATTTGCCACATGGGTGCACTCCGCATATGGCGGGTGCACATAATAACTTTCCATGGAGGCATTACAGAATGGTGTCAGAGCCGACTATCAGACGGGACTATGCGCTGCACCGTACAAGAAGACGGTGTAAGGATGGCCTCTAGTTACCTCCTCGTAGTGGACGATCCAAGTATAGTCTTGGCTGTCCTGGCGAGGATGCTAGTCCCTTATAAATGGGGGAGAATGTAATGTCCCACATAGGAAAAATAGTAGAATGCTCACCCCATATAAGTGTGAGACATAAAAGGTCTTGTCAACTCGGGTCAGCCCTTTTAGACCAAGCGAGGACGGCGGTCTAAGCAGTTGACCGAATCATTTATAACTCATTTAGCGCTGCCAGGCCCGGGGTCTGGGGGGGTTACAGCCTACCCCTTTTGGGTGTGTTCACCTTCTTTATCCCCGGACACTACATTTTTTTTACATGATTGATGCTGGTATGCATTTTTCGAAGACCGATTTGGTGACGGAGCCTTTCTTCCCTTGTAAGGCGAATGCAATTTGAGTCTCCATGTCCCATCGGATACCGGTGCAGATAATGTCATTTGGCACTATGCGAAGCGTGAAGTTTATTCAGTAAAATTTGGCTATCGGTTGGCAATCAACTTCTTTTATGAGCAACTATGAGCAGATCATCCGTCGTTCTCTAGTTCACCGGATACTATTTGAAGGCTTTGTTGGAAAATATCGGTTCGAGCGAGAGTGCATCATTTCTTTTGGAATTGCTTGCACGATTTTTTATCGATTGCCACCTCCTTTAGAAGGAGGTCGATGGGAGATGGTTCTTGCCTGTTATATGGAAATGCTGAGGAGGATCTGAAACATACTTTGTTCTTTTGTATGATCCTCTCTCAAGTTTGGTCTACTTATAATGACCTCATTGTATCCGATGGGTTACGACACAATTGCGATTTTGTGAGCTTTATGGCCTCTCTCTTTGATATGTGTGATGAGGGAAAGGTTTGCTATAATTGTCACATTGTTATGGTATATTTGGATAGCAAGGTGTGCGAGGCTTTATGATGATACTTCTTGTTATGCCGGATCAATCAAGAAGTGATGGTGATTGTGATAAGATAAAAGATCTAACAAGAAAACAAACACTGAAACAAGAAGAACACATATTTAACGTGGTTTCCGGCAATGTGCTGACTACTCCACGGACAAACGAGGATATTTTATTATCAACAGAAAGTTACATTCCACGTTACAATTAATATAGATGTTATTTATAGCCTTGGGAATCAAACCTTAACCAACTAAACAGCCAAACCAGATAATGACTGAAATACCCCAGAAGTAACTTAACCAAAACTCGAAAACATGCAGAAAACGTGTTCCCCAAGTCTCTCTGCATCAGCAGACTTGTCTTCAATAGACTTTCCATCAAGCAGTTGATCAACCTCGCGAACTTGCCTCAATTGAACACCAGAGTCAGCAGATGCTTTATACACCGCCGACTGCAATATGTTTCCATACCTGCACTCAAAGAGCATAGTTTAAGTCACCATTACAAATCTTCACATTGACTTCAACTTCATGAAAACTGACCAGATGCACAACCAAGTGCCAGAAATCCTCTTTGTCTTCGGGATTTGAACATCTCAAAGAGACTTCCCCATCATCACCGAGTGTTCTCGCATTCAGACATCAATAGCTTGATATTCAAAGAAGTCCGCATACAACCGAAACTTGCCTCTTGAATCGGCTTAGTGAACACATCAGCAGGATTAACATCAGTGCTGATCTTCTCCACTTTGACCCTCCTCTCATTCATTAGAAAATGGTACCCAACATCAATGTGATTGGTTCTCTCATAAAGAACCTGATCCTTAGCCAAACATATTGCACTAAGACTTTCACAATACACCCTGACTTTATCTTGATGCAGACTCAGATCATTGACTAGACCTTCAACTAGATTGCTTCCTTTGTTGCTTCCACGCTGCCATATACTCGCTCAAAGAGTAGATAATGTCATTTTACCCTCAGAAAGTTTCCTTTCAACTTACCACAAAACCACCCAAAGTAAACACATACCCAATCATAGATCTCCGATGTCCACATCAATAGCATAATCAAAATCACAAGCATTCATGTGACAAAACGCTGAGTACCACCTCCCTAAATGAGTCCAATATGTGATGTACCCCTAAGGTACCTGAATATCCTTTTCACCGCCTTCCAAAGCTCATTTCCAGTGTTGAGCCATAAACTCGCCGACAACACCGATCGCTCGAGTCAAATCAGCCTAAGACAAACCATGGCATACATTAAGCGCCCACCACGACTAGCATATGGAACTCTTGACATGTATTCTTCCTCTTCACCGACCGTGGAGCAAACACAACAGATGTGATGTAGATTTGGTGCTATAGAGTATCTATAGGTTTGGCTGCTGGCATGCCAAACTTGGATAATATCTTTCAATATACCCCTCACCGAGATAAGTACAACTTCCATTGCTTCCTATCTCTATAGATCTCCATCCCCAAAATTTTCTTTGCATTCCCAAATCCTTCATCTCAAATTCAGCCCCTGAGCAGATTTCTCGGAGATCTTGAATATCGACTTGTTCACAAAGCAGCCTATCAAAGATATCATTCACATGCAAAGACCAAATAGATGATTGAACCATCCTTCAACTTGTTGTGATAAACATAGCAATCATATGGACTCCTACTATAACCCTACTAAACCATACAGCTTGTCAAACTTCTTATACCATTATCTTGGGGCCTCGCTAAGTCCATATAAGGACTTCTTCAACTTTCAAACATACCCTTCCTTGACAGAACTTGGAAACCCTCTGGCTGAGTCATATAAATCTCCTTATCTACATCTCCATGTAGAAAAGCGATCTTCACATCCAATTGCTCGAGTTCAAGATTCTAATCGCCACTATTGCTAGCACAAGACTCGATGGAGGTATGTCTGACCATTGGGGAATACATCTCTTCAGATGATTTTTGCAATAACAAACTGAAGAGAATCTATCTCATTAGATTGTGTGCACTAATCACTAGTGCATAAATACAGAGTTTTACAAACCGATTTAGGACAGGTGGCAAAGACATAAAATACCAAATATACCCTCACAGAGAAATACATTT
Organism: Gentiana macrophylla; assembly: GCA_026214975.1. NCBI lineage: Eukaryota > Viridiplantae > Streptophyta > Magnoliopsida > Gentianales > Gentianaceae > Gentiana > Gentiana macrophylla. The sequence goes on from CM047808.1 coordinate 109,329,923, forward strand.
TACTTAACACCCCCTCTCAAATTAGATGTGATAGATAACACATTTAGTTTGCTGAAATGATTAAACTGATGGACTGATAAGGCCTTTGTGAAGAAATCTGCTAGCTGTGACTCGGATGGAATGTACTGAACTTTCATCTCCTTGTTGATAACTTTGTCTCTAACAAAATGCACATCAACTTCTATATGTTTTGTCCAAGCATGATACATAGAATTCTCGAGCTGTAGAGGCAAAGACTTAAACTGTCACACCAAACAATTGGTGCATTGGGAACTTTAACCTCATTTCTTTCAAAGACTGTGATAATCCATGAAATTTCTATAGTTACATTGGCCAGGGATCTCAGATTCGACTGTGCTAGATCTTGACACAACATCTTATTTTTTTGAACACCAAGAGATTAGAGAAGAGCCTGATATACACAAAGATCATGTGATGTGACTTTCTGTCAGATGGAAAGCAAGCCCAATCTGCATCAGAAAAACCTTGAACATTCAGATTAGTTCTGGTAGTTATGAAGAGGGAGTACCTCAAGGTTCCTTTGACATATCTAAGAACCTTCTTTAAGGCTACCCAATGATCAACTGTAGGAGATTGCATAAATTGGCTTAAGTGGTTGACAGCATAAGTCAAATCAGGTCTTGTGGAGGTTAGAAACTGGAGTCCTCCAATAGCACATCTATAAACCAAGTGTATCTTTAGAGGTTCACCTTGATTTGGACTCAGATAATTTCCTGCAGTCATAGGTGTTGTGCTAGGCTTTATATTTTCCATATTTAGTCTCTTCAGAAGTTGACTTGCACAGTGTTCTTGAGATAAAACCAGACCGTTAAAATCTCTAAAGGCCTGCATTCCGAGGAAGTGAGAAACAGGTCCTAATAAGGTAAACTTAGAATTCAAAAGACTGATAAACTTTTGAATTAGGTTGTCAGAACTTCCTGTAACCAGTATATCATCAACATATATGAGAACATACAACATCGGTGTGGTGGTTTGAAGAATAATTATCAGCTCTTGACTGAATTAAGCCCCATTCCAACATTTGTGACCTGAGTGCTCCAAACCAAGCTTTAGGATCTTGCTTCAGCCCATACAGGGCTTTATTAAGTTTACACACAAACTGAGGCTTGTTGGGATCTATAAAACCCTCTGGTTGGGCCATAAAGATTTCTTCATTGATTGAACCATTGAGGAAGACATTGTTATGTCTACATGTCTGATGGACCGCCTGAAAGAAACAGCAATAGACAAGACAACTCTGATAGTTGAAAGCCTTAGCCACAGGACTGAATGTGTCTCTATAGTCAACTCCATAAGTCTGCAAGAACCCCTTTGCTACTAGTTTGGCCTTATGCTTCACGACTGTTCCATCTGGTTTTAATTTCAGTTTGAAAACCCACATGTTTCCTACAATGTTCTGCCCTGGAACAGGTGGTATAAGATCCTAAGTGTGATTTTGTTGTAAGGCATTAAATTCTTCAACCATAGCACCTTTCCATTCTAGAAAAAGCAAAGCCTCAGACACTTTAACTGGTTCATAAAGATGAACATGGAGGTTGGTATAAGTAAGAGATGAGGAGTAAACTTTAGGTTTAAAAATACCACTTTTGGACCTAGTCTGCATTGGATGCATGACAGGTGGTGCATGAGTAGGAGTTTCAGAAGCAGGACTGGCTCAGAGGGTAAAAGTGTAGGTGATTTAGATGGAGAAGTCGTAGGGGTAATGTTAGGAGTGGTCATGTAGTCGAATTATAATCGAATGTGACATAGGAAGAGGACTGTGTGTGGCAACAGGACAAGTGGGAGAATTACTAAGAGAACTGATACTAGAAGGTGTGGTATCAGGATCAGAGAAGGATGTAGGTAGATAAAAGGTTTGAATAAGATTGGGATCAATCGCCACACTTTTAAATGGGAATTAACATTCATTAAAGACCACATATTTACTAATGTATATCCTACCACAAGGATCAAGAAATTTGTACCCTTTGTGCTTAGTGCTCAAACCCAAAAACACACACTTGGTGGATTGAAAACTAAACTTGTGATTTGATAAGGCCTCATATTAGGGTAACAACTGCAACCAAACACTTTGTAGATAGAATAATCAGGTTGGACCTTAAGAAGAACCTGTGAGGGTGTGAGATTCTTAAGGACAGGTGTAGGCAGGTCATTAATGATGTGAACAGCTTGTTCAAAGCTATCCCACCAGTATTTAAGAGGCATGGAGGCCTAAGCAAGGAGGGTAAGGCCCATTTCCATAATGTGTCTGTCTTTTTTCTCAGCTCTTCCATGTTGCCCATGAGCATGGGGGCAAGGATGCCTAAAACTATCATTGTCCTTCAGATAAGGTTCAAAAGTTCTATATTTCCCTCCCAGTCAGGCTGGATGTATTTAATGGTGGTTTTAAACTAGTTTTCTACAAGGTCTTTAAAGGCAACAAAAGCAGATAAGGCCTCAGATTTGTGTTTCAAGGGATATATCCAGGTGTACCTGGAATGATCATCAACAAAATGAATATAGTACTGATAACCAGAAGTAAATATCACAGGAGCTGGCCCCCACAAGTCAGTATAGACAACATCAAGCAAAGACTTAGCATGGAAAGAAGATTTATCATAAGGTAAAGCATGCATTTTGCCAAATTGACAAGCTTCACAAAAGGCAACAATGTTATTGTCAACATGGACATTACAAGTAGATTTCAACACAGACTGGAAGGATGACCATGTCTCTTGTGCCAAATGTTCAAATCCTTACTTAAACTAGTGGAAGAACAAACAAAAGCATTATAAACTTTTTTGGTAATCAAGTCCTGAAGATCTTTGGAGTGAAGGAAGGTCACCGGCTACTTGGATTCTTGATGACAGGAACCTGGTATAATCCATGCCTAATAACTCATACTCAGCAGTTTCCTTGTCCTTAACATAACAACACTTATTGTCAAATTCAATCACAACAGGATAATAATTATTTAACTGGGAAACACTAATAAGATTTTTGGTCATACTAGAACATATAGTGGACTTTTAAGGTGAAGAGGAGTACTATTTTGTGTGGGAAGAGTGCAAGTTCTAGAATGAGAAATAGGAAGAAGCTAACCATTTCCAATAGCCGAGTGTCCAACCATTGTAATCTCCAAAATAGTGCAAGTTGTTGATATTTGTGGTGACATGATTTGTGGCTCCACTATCCATATACCAAGCAGGATCCACTGGGGATTGAGGACTGAGGACTAGCCATATTTGCAGAGGCTTGTTTGCCACCATTACAAGCATTGTTGGGAGGTACAAAGTCCTCCTTAAACCTATGCCAACATGATGTCACAATATGCCCTGTCTTTCCACATAATTGACTCACTGGTATATTGCCACTGTTTCTTCCACCTCCTCTTCCTCTGTTGCTTCTACCACCTTTGACCCTATTGCTTGAGTTCTGAGGGTTGGAAGGTCTAGGGCCAGTAGAGTTAGCTGTGGAATTATAATTGCTAGAAAATTGAGCAGAGGGCACACCCAAATTAACTTCAGGTCGGACAGTTAAATCTGGCACGGAGCCATGCATCAACAGTTGGGACTGAACTACTTGCCAAGTCATGGATCCAACCCTTGCAGTCAGCTTCACTATCACAGCTTCATATTCCCTCTCTAAACCTGCTAGAGTTGCAAGTATCAGCTCTGACTTTGAGATGGGATAATCAGCAGCATTCATATTATCAGCATAAGACTTCATTTGGGCCAAGTAATCTACCATAGGTTTAAATCCTTTAGTGGCTCTTGTCGTGGCACTTTTAAACTCAAGCATCCTCGGACTCAGATTGACTATTAAAAAGGTTTCAGAGTAATCCATCTCTCTAGCAAAATTACATCCAATTATTTCCTGTAAGGCTTGTTCATCATTGAACTCAAAGAATATCCAATAAGCAATTGATCCGACAAATTCCATTCCTCAAAGCAGCTTTGAGGCCTCTGATAAGGGGATGGTGAAACAGAAAAGGGAGACGAGCCTACCTTTCCATGTATATCATCTCTAAGAATGTGTCTTTCCAATGCGGACCCCGATAATGGGTAGCACAGTTGACTTCCACAAAAGATAATTAGAACGATCAAGTTTCACACCGCAGTCCGATTTAGATTACTTGTAGATAGCGGAACAAAGATTCATAGCACTTAAACTTCCGATTGTCGAAGCAGGTGGTAAACTTGAGAATGCATGAGGGCCAAAAAGAATACTTGAGGTCTGCATGTGACTAAAAGGAAGAAAACCACCTGATCCAAGGCCAAGATGAGTAGATAGCCCAGGAGAAATGCTCAACGGTGGAAATCCGGCGTAAGTCTCAGTAGGAACAGTATACACGCCTGAGATTGCAGCTTCAGTGCTTTGAGTGTTAATAGGTTGCACATTCGGCCCTCCGGTGTTAGTAGGAGCAGCCATTGCTACCGTAACAGCAGTGGTCGGAGCTTCGGTGCTCATGTTGAGCTCACGCCGACATAACCAGCTCTGCTACCAAGATGATTTTTTCAATAACAAACTGAAGAGAATCTATCTCATTAGATTGTGTGCACTAATCACTAGTGCATAAATATAGAGTTTTACAAACAGCTTTAGGACAGGTGGCAAAAACATAAAATACCAAATATACCCTCACAGAGAAATACATTTTACTTAACAATAGTCTACCCCCTCTTTCTGACTAAACCCCTTAGCAACCAAACGTGCCTTATATCTGATACCCTCAACAGATGTCATTCATTCCTTTTTCTTGAAGATCAATTTACAGCTGACCACCCTCATATCATGTGGTTGTTTGACCGTATCCCAAGTCTCATTCTTCCAAGTGACTCCATTTCTTCTCCCATAGAAACAAGCCAATGAGATGCCTCAGAACAGGTCACAGCTTCCTTGTAAGTGCTACGTTCAAATTCATCCACTTCTTCAGCTACCTATAGTGCATATCCAACTATATCCTCCTCAAACCCGTATCTTCTTGAGGGTCTGATATTGGTCCTCCTAGCTCTGCTAAGAGCTATACCCTGTTGACCAACATCAATTGTTTGAGTATCTGCTGACCCTTGTTCACAGACTGGTTTGGATCCGGTTCTGGATTAGCTGAGTGTTGACTATCCCCTACTAAGTCTTTTGATTCAGTAGACTTTACTTGAAGCTCCACCTGTTTGTCAACCTTCTCAGTCTCAAATCCAATTTTAGATTCAGATATGGCCCTCACAGATGAGTTAAGCATAGAGTTTTCATCAAAGACTACACTCCTGCTGAGTATAACCCTATTTTCAGCTGATGACAAGATTCTATACCCTTTAACTCCATCTTCATATCCAACAAACACCCCCTTCTTGGCCCTAGGTTCCAATTTACCCTCACCGGCATGGTAGTAGATGTTGGTTTCTAAAACCCTAAGTCCAGAGTAGTCACGACTTTCCACCAAACCTCAAATGGTGTTTTGAGCTTGATCCCAGTGTGAGGTTCCTAATTGATTAAGTAGCAGTCATTGACAACCTCCGCCAAAAATCTCCTTGCTAGACTGCAATTAGAGAGCATGCACCTTGCCTCTCCGTAAGATTTTGATTCATTCTTTCTCAAACACCATTCTCCTGTGTAGAGTATCTGTGACGTGATGGTGCCTAGAAATGCCTTCATTCTTGCAAAATTCATTAAACTAAGACCAACAAAATTCCACCCATTATCGCTTCTAAGTCTCTTTATCTTCCTCCATGTTTGATTTTCAACCAAAGCCTTCCACCGCTTGAAGTGCTTGAATGCTTCACTCTTTGCTTCATCATGACTACCCAAACCACCTTGAATAATCATCTATAAAGGACACAAAATATATGTGACAACCCAGTGACTCCACCCTTGAAGGTCCCCAACAATCAGACGGGACATAATCAAGTGTCCCTTTTGTGATGCGAATTGTTTTTGGGAACTTGCTCCTATGTAGCTTCCCAAACACATAGTGTACACAAAATTCCAACTCCTTGACCTTATGCCCCCCAAGTAGATCAGACTTAGACAGAATTTGCATCCTCTTTTCACCCATATGACCCAATCTCATATGCCACACCTTGGTCAATCAGGATCAGAACCTCGATGATGGAACAACAAAGAGAAATTGATACAATAGACCCTTGTAATATGTACAATGTCTCCTCGCCTCGATACCCTTTAAATCACTACATCAACCCTTATAGACATTCACCACTCCACCTTGACCCCTCGAACTTGAACCCTTTGATGTTCATGACTAAGTGATATCAAATTCTTGGTCATTTATGGAGCATGCCTAACCTTATTCAAGCTGTGCGAAATTTACCATCATGTGTCCTCACCTCAATGCATCCAATCCCAACAATTTTGCAGATCTTGTCATTAGCCATAGCAATATGACCTCCATCCACCTGGCCGATAAGTTGAAAACCACTCATTGTTTGGACACACATGATAAGATGCCCCAGCTGCCTGTAATCCACACATCTCTCGTGCCCGTCGACTCTAAACCGCTAAGGCCGATCTTCTTCGAGAGTTGGTGTCTTGTTCTCGCCAAAGCAACTATACCTCGCCGAGTACCTCGCCGCTTCTTCCTTTTGGACATTCATTTTTCCAATGTCCCCGCTCGTGCAGAATTACGGTACATAATTAGCTTTAGGACCCTTGGAATTCTTCTTGAATTTTTCTTTCCGCAATTTCTCGACTTCTCCTCCTCCATCGCCATCAAAGCAAAGATCCTCATCTTCAATCTTCACATCAATATTCCTTAAATCAAGCAATATTGTGTTGAGCTGGTCTAGATGATCCCTCAGCTGAGTGCCCTCATGCATCCTTAAACTAAACAAACGTTGTTTTAACAACAACTTGTTGGTTAGGGACTTGGTCATAGACATGCTCTCAAGTTTGGACCACAACTTCTCAGCTGTGTCCTCTTCAGCAACCTCTATGATAATATCATCCGACAAGCACAACATAATTGTTGAATGTGCTTTCTCCTCCAGTCGGCTCTCTCAAAGAAAGACTTCCTTCTATTGATTTAGACAAGGGACCCCATAATCCATGTTGCTTCAACAAAGCACGATCTTGATCTCGCCACGCACTAAAATCTGCTTCTTCCTCAGTAAACTTGTCAATCTTAACGCTTAAAGCGTACATCTTTATCACCGTAAAAAGCTTGTGTGATCCCAAATCCTAGCATCAATTATGACCTTGGTGCCAATCTACCTTGCTTAAAACGGATAAACAGATTTCTTGATGAACCTGGACGCCTGATACCGCTTTGTTATGACGGATCGATCAAGAAGTGATGGTGATTGTGAGTAAAGATAAAAGATTTAACAAGTAAACAAACACTAAAACATGAAGAACACATATTTAACGTGGTTTCCGGCAATGTGCCGACTACTCCACGGACAAACGAGGATATTTTATTATCAATAGAAAGTTACATTCCACATTACAATTAATACAGATTGTATTTATAGCCTTGGGAATCAAACCCTAACCGACTAAAACAACCAAACCAGTATAATGACCGAAATACCCCGTATAACTTAACCAAAACTCAAAACAAGCATCGACGTGTTCCCAAGTCCATTGTGCATCGCCAGACTTGTCTTCGTGAGAGTTGCCATCAAGAGGTTGATCAACCCCGCCGAACTTGCCCCACCGAACACCGTAGTCGCAGATGCTTTATACACTCGCCGACTGAACATGTTTCCATACCGCACTTCGAGAGCATAGTTTAAGTCACCATTACACTTCTCATCCCATCCAACGCCTTGTTCAGCAGCCATACACGATTCTATGGAGTATGTTGAGGTGCTCCAATCGCCGCTCTCGGTTACTTCTAGGACAAGTGAATGCTTGATTCCTGCCTCCTCAAGGCGTGTTCAAGGTTAATAATAATGTTCGTATGTGCCTGCTTCTAGTTCGATTCGGGTGATTATATCATAGATGGTGGAAGGATCTCTAGAAGTTGAGGCTCTTGAGTTGTTAGCAATCCTTCATGAGATTTACGCAACACTTTTCTAAGTCTCCTGCAAGTGATGATCAAGACTAACCCTTTGACTTGTGTTCAGCGTCTTCAGCGGCCTCAAGATGATATTTCTTTCATTGTTTGTATGGTTACCGACTGTTAAGTACATGTAGGACTTTTAAATCGTGTTCTTTTTCTTTTATTAATCGGAGTGGAAATATGCATGCTCGTTTGCTTGCTAAGGCAGGACTAACCATTATTGGGTTGGTTGATTGGTGAAATAGTCATCCCTTTGATGTTCTAAATGAGAGCTTCGCCGATTTGGGTAGTAAAATATTTTGTTTTGGCCTTTCGAATAAAGAAGGTACTTGGCATATCTATGTGCAACTAAATTATCGAATAAAGATACAATGATGCGATGATATCGAATGAGGTCATAAAACAAAGTGGATGAAATTAAAAAAAAAATGCTGAAATTTTTATTATTGCTTTTGATATCTTAATCGAAAGATATGAATGTTTCAAAATAAATAATAAAGTGAGAAGAAAATGTCAAGATGTGAGAGTTTAGAAAAAAAATTAGGTAAGACGACTTGTGTTTTTTTTCCTTTAATCCTTTAATATGTAATTCTGCATATAAAACTTATTATGCTGTCATTTTACTTTTAAAAAAAATATTCGAAAGTGTCATATATCTTAATTTTATATAATAATTTGACAAGTTGTGCATGAGAGCTATAATAAGATATTTCAATATCAAATAGAAACCTACTCTGCGCCTGCGGTCCCTTCAAGATAAGTTGCTAATATCCTAAAAAGGGGAGGGACGATGGGTCAGCCACTGTTCCTAAAAAGCTGAAGCTTGTTCTCCCGGCGAGTGTTACGGCCAAATCCAAAGAGGAGTGCAAAGCAGAGTTAGCCTCAGTCAAAAAATATTTCAGAGAAGAACATTGGCTATGGAGCTTTGTTGGGAACTCTCTCGAATATCCTGAAGTGCAAGAAAAATACACAATCATTGGCCTAAGCACTAATCTCTATCAGTGCAGCTTTGACTTGGAGCTGGATGCGGATAGAGTTCTAATGGGCTGTCCATGGTATCATGACTCCCACCGCGATCATTAAGAAATGGAGACCGGGATTGAAAATGAGGAGGGGGCTTTAATCTAGCTCCGATCCGGGTTCAGATTTGGGGTTGTTGCTTGAATGGGTTTCACGAAGAAGGTGTGAAGAAATTTGTGCAAGCCCTCGGGACGGTTTTGAAGAAACAGTAGTCTTGAGAGGAGTAAATATGGTAAGTTTGTGCGGTGCCTTGTTGTTATTGACGCGTTTGCACCCGCTCACAGAAGGAATGTTAGTTAGTCAAGATGGGATAGAAAATGGGTGAATTTTAAGTTTGAAAATGTATCTGCTTTACAGGCTTATTGTGGAATCATTGGTCATAAATCTGCTTGTTGTTATACTAAAGTAATTGATCAAAATGCGGGGATCTATAGAGAAGAGGCTTATGGGCCGGAGCTCCAAGGCTACCCCATCAAACCTGTGACGGATTCACCATTAGTCCCAGGTAAGTCTCAACTGCAATCGGCGAGGAGCCCAGCTCAGGCTGATCAGTCACCTGACAGTGATGACGCAATCGAGGAAAAGCTCCTTAGGACACGGGTATCTCAAGATGCATCGAATTTTAGTGCGTCGGGAGCAGAAAATGTTAGACAACAACCTAAAGAGATGGAGCGTTCGGGTAAGGGGAAGAGCAAGGTGGCATACTTTGGAGAATCCTCTCGAGCGCAGAATGAAGCCACTGTTGTATTTGTAGAAGAAGAACTATCCCCCCCAAGTCTAGAAACCCTTATGCTTGAGTGGCACGGGGATGATACAGATGTGCACATCTCACCAAAATTCAAGGCCACAATTGAAGATGTCACCGACGCTCTTGCAGCAGAGCGTGTTTCGGAGGTTTGATTCTCAGCTTGAAGGTAGTAAAAAGCGGAAATTTGCTGCGGCTTCACTTGCTCTTTGTTCACAGGATGCTGACACAATGACTGGGGATTCTACAGCAAGTCCGACTGAATCTGCTATTGAAGGGGAAGATTTTGGCTTGTCTGAGCCGTTCCTCGTTGAAGTCAAGATAAAGAGTGCAACAAAACTAGCCCCAATCAAGAAAGGGTGGAGGCAGCCAGCCCGGAGTGGCTCCCACAGACGCAATGAGGATTATGGTGTGGAATTGTCAAGGGTTGGGGAGCTCCTTGACAATTTCCCAGGCTGAGGAGATGTGCAAGCTCCACTCCCAAAATTGTTATTTCTCTCGGAAACTAAAACCAATCCCTTTATTTTGAAGCTTTGCAGAAGTTTAATTTTGACTTTGTACATACGGTGGAACCCAAGTGGGGTTATCCGTGGCCTAGCTTTATTTTGGAGTAAGGACTCGATATTGTATCCGTTGCATCCACAACTTGCACCATCGAAGCATGCATTAAAGGTAATGAATCTAACTCCTTCTGGTGGTTTATTGGTGTCTATGTGAGCCCCAACCATAGTTCTGTAAGGGACCAATGGCTGTTTTTGCAAAGTAGGATGCCTCTTTGGGGTAACAAGTTTATAATTGCCGGTGATTTTAATGATTTACGATCGAATGAGGAAAAGTTAGGGGGCAGGCCTAGAAGTGAGTCTTCCTTTAGCGAATTTAATAACTTTATATCGGCGAATGGGCTCATAGATCTTGGTTTCGTTGGTCATTTTTGGACTTGGAAGCGCATTCGGGATGGGGAGGACCGTATTTTAGAAAGGCTGGACCGAGCTCTGGTTTCCCAGGACTCGTTTAACCTTTATAAAACTCTTCATCACCCATGTGTGGACATGGCTTCCTCGACCACCGCCTACTAGATATAGTCTGTTTTGGTAAAGTCTCGAGCAAGAATCAAAAATTCTTTTTTGATGACAGGTGGGTAAATAAACCGGGCTTCCATAATGTAGTTAGGGAAGGTTGGAATGTTAATGTTAGAGGGACGAAGCTCTATCAGATAATTAGCAAGATTAAACAAGTTCGTATGAAACTCAATATTTGGAAAAAAGTTAATATGCCGAATTTCTCTAATAAAATAAAATACTTAAAAGACAAAATTAATACTGGAGTTGAAATGAGTTTGCCAACAGCTACTTTGTCGGGGTGGAAAGCTGAACTCAAGGACGCTTATCTGGAGGAGGAAAAGTATTGGAGGTTATGTTCTGTAGTTAGATGGTTAAAGGAAGGGACATGAATACACGGTTTTTCCATGCGATCGTTAATGGGAGGAGGCGGAAAAGAGCCATTACCGAATTTTAGCTCCACCGACAATACTTGAAATGTTCCTCTGTTGATGTCGTGTGCGAGTTCCAAAATTATTATGATAATCTTTTGCTTCATCCGGTGTAAATAATGATGTTCTGCAGGAGTTTGACGATATGGAGGCATGTATCACAAGGAGATGAACGACAACATTTTGAGGGAAGTGAATGAGCAAGAGTTAAAGTCTGCAATTTTCGGATGCATTCTAGCACGGCGCCGGGACCTGATGGTATGTCTCCGAGTTTCTTTAAAATTGTTTCCATATCATAAAGCATGATATACTTAGAGCCATTAACGACTTACGGTTAAAAGCAAAGCTCCCAAAAGAATTAAATCATACTTGCATCGCTCTGGTTCCAAAGAAGGATATTCTTCTGAGCCTTCCCACTTTAGGCCTATTAGTTTATGTAACGTGTTTTACAAAATTATCTCCAAAATTTTGGCCAATGATTAAAGCACTACCTCCTAGTCAGATCGTTGAAAGTCAAAATGCTTTTGTCCCTAATCGGCAAATGTTGGATAGTTTTATTATTGCTCACGAGACACCGCATTATTTAGTCAATAAAAGAAAAGGTAAGGATGCTTATATGGCGCCAAACTAGACGTGTCTAAGGCTTTTGATCGTGTCGAGTGGGATTTTCTTTTCTTTATATTAAATAAATTGGGGTTCTGTGACAGAGTGGTTGGGCTGGTTCGGGAATGTATTACCTCTGTCTCTTTCTCTTTCATTATTAACGGGGAAAGGGTTGGATTTGTCAAGCCAAAACGGGGAATTAGGCAGGGAGACCCTCTTTCTCCCTACCTCTTTATAATTTGCGCACAAGGATTGAGTCATCTGTTGCACAAAGCTAACTATAATGGAGTGGTCCTAGGTATCCGTGTCTCTAGACATAGCCCACGTGTTAATCACCTATTCTTTCTTGATGATTCTTTGTTAATGACAAATGCTAGTCTTGATCAGGCTCTCAATTAACCACTATACTCACTAAATACTGAAATGGTGTCGGGTCACTCTATTAATTTAGAGAAATCGGCGGTTTTTTTAGTCGTAACACTTCCAATCAAAGTTAAAAGTGAAGTACTTGGTTTTCTTAATGGGTTATCGGTTGTTAGTCATTCTAAATATCCGGGACTTCTCTAGTTGTTGGAAGGTCAAAAAATCAAATCTTTACATATATGTAGTGAGACAGATGCAAAGCCAAGTTAGAAAGTTGGAAATTTAAATCTCTAAGTCCTGGGTGGTAAGGCTATTCTTCCGTCCTCATCTTTGTTTGCTATTCCTAATTTAGTTATGTCGGTGGCAAAGTCGCCTAAAGGCATTATTAATAGAATGCACTCGTTAATGGCAAATTTTGGTGGGGCAACTCTAACAGAGAGACTTTTCGGGCTATCATTGGATAAAGTGAGTCACCGCAAGGCCCCAAAGGGTAGGGGTGGACTCGGGTTTAAAACTTGGAAATAGCTAATAAGGTGGCTTTAGCAAAACACTTTGGAGAATTCACCGTAATCCTCACCTTTGGTATCTAAAGTTCTAAAGGGTAAATACTTCCACAAGTCCTCTATCTTTGATTGCAAAGTTTCGACCACCTCCTCTTTTGTCTGGAGGAGCTTAATGTCGGCGCAGGACTTTTTGAAAAAGGGTACGTGTTATATTGTTGGAAATGGAAAATCTATTAACGTCTGGAAGGACCCTTGGATCCCGAATAATCATAGGTGCTTGCCTATAACTCCAATGGGAACTAGCTCTAATTATTTAAAAGTGAGTGATTTTTGAGTAATAGTACTGAACCGGGACAAGTCATTGCAATTTTTTTGGCCGGTGGATGTGAACCAGATAACTAATATTCCGGTAAGTATAAATGATGTCTCCGATAGACGAATTTGCTTGTTTACAGCTAATGGGGAGTTTGTCTCTAAAGCGGCCTATGATTTTTGCATTCAAAATAGTGTTAGCCTGCAGAATAGTTCTGCTACTTCGCATACTAACCGTCTTAATGATAAATTTTGGAAAAGAATTTGGGCCCTACAATTGCCTCTGAAAGTTAAAATGTTTGTTTGGAGGTTGATGAGAAGAGTAGTGCCAACTTCGGAGGTGCTACATAGGAGATTTGGTTTTAATGTTACTCTTTGTAACTTCATGGTCTTGAAACCGAGTCGAGTGAGCACATGTTTTTAAAGTGTCCTTTGCGCAAAATGTTTGGAAGTCAGGTAGGCTTATCGTGGAATCTGCTTTGGGTCTCCAGCGCTTATTAATACATTGGTGGGACAATATTTCGAAGAAAAGCCTACAAATTACGCTTAATAATAGAATAACTTTGTCGTGTTATGTTTTGTGGTATATTTGGAAGGCACGCTGTAATTGGGTCTTTGATAGTTTGTGCTGGACTTTTGAGGAAACTGCAAAATTTGCCAGGGAGGCTTGGTCTGATTATATGCAGGCACATAATGAGGAGGGGCTTTTCTAATCAAGTTTTTTCTTTCTCTCGCCTTGCAGTGCGAGGTTTCCCATTTTGAGGGGTGCGTGTTTACGCCGATGCACTGAAACCGGACTCGTCTTGCTTTGGATTTGGTGCGCTTCTTCTCCAGGATGGTGATGCGATTTTGGAGGCTTGGGCTTCTCATGGTCGCATTGCACTGGCCTTAATTGCGAAGCTCAAGCCTTAAGATGGTGCCTTAGTAGATGCTCTGGCTATGGGCCTAAAACATTTAATATGTTACTCGGATTGTCTTGTATTAGTTAATTATTGTAATAGTTTAAAACCCCCCCCAATTTCCATTTCTGTTATTTTGGATGATATCAGGTTGTTATCTAGTAGGTTTGAGTATTGTCGTCTTGCACACAAGCGAAGGTAACAAGATGGCTCACAATCTCGCAGCCTTTCTCGTTCCGCTTCGGATTTTGGGGTTTTTTGGCACAACTCGTTCGGTTTGGCTTTGTAATGTTTAATTTGTATTTTATTTCAGTATTAATATGCTTTCGTTCTTCGAGGAAAAAAAAAAAGACAATGTGGTTAGCCATGTTTTGGTGACCTACAACTACATTCAAACGAATCAAGTAATTTGGCTCGGTTTAGGTGATAACCGACTTGAAAATGAATAGGGAAGTCATATTTTCAATTCTCCTCTAAATGATCATGTTGAAAAAACTATTGGTCAGACTTTATTGTTGTTTAAAGTGAGAATCAGACTCTACAAGCCGTGGTGGACACAGAGTAAGGGAGGCAATAAAATTTTTAAAATCAAATAAACAATTTAAGGAGGCAAACTAAACGCATACTACATATATTCGTGTAATTTTCTCGGATCAAGAGAGACAAATGTTCTATTTAGTTGTATGTAGTTCCGCCCTTGTCTACAAGCCTCACTCGGTCCAAACAACAGATTAGTGGAACCGTTGGTCTTGAATATCGGAAACTTTAGGCAATGAATAAATAAATAAATACTAAATAAAATAAAAAAGCTACATTCAAACATCTATAGCACGAGCATATAATTATGTCTCAAACACTCGTAGTAATGTGGATAATGGTAACACCGTGCCTACTCTATAACTTTTGTGCTTTGGAGAATATTAGGATTGCAGGGACTAGTCTTCATATAGGAGAAATTCTTGTATGGTGATTTCATCCGTATGGATTTAAGGTATGATTCAATCTGGACCGTACAGCTTTATTCTATATTAAAATCGTGTGGTCTAAATTGAACTACACATTAACTTCATACGGATGGAGTCACCATAAAAAAACTTCCCTCCATATAGGGTCCAGCCATATAATATATGTCTTTCAATGATTTTTTGCATTAAGAATTCAATAATTACGACCAAATTATAACTGTCCCGCAATCAAGGGTTGGAATTGGGAGGGGCACTCATTATTTTTTATGCAACTATCGGTACGGAGAAGATATAAAACCTTTTTTAAGGTTTAAAAAAAAATATTATATTAATTAAAAAAAAAAAACTTTTGCTAAAGTATATGATGCTATTGCGTACTTTTTTGTTTTTACCAAAAAGTCAATTGAGAGGGGGTAAATAATAAAGGTAGAAATAGTAAATAAGGTTAAAGGTTGTGGAGGACTGTTTTTGATCTAAAATGAGGAAAAAGACAAAAAAAGATAGTGGTTGAGAAAACAAAAAGATTATTCTTACGCGTGTTTCTACATACACGCTTGCTACAACCATATAATGTAATGCATGTGAATAATGTATGCGTTTTGTTCTCAACCATTATTTTTTGTCGCTTACGCTCTCACTTCTAAGTAAATATTAGAGAAATCGTAACCAAAGCGAGAAGGTAAATATTAATGCACGAGCCGTTCAACACATATAGAAATTGTAACCAAATGATTTGAGAAAATAGCTTATAAAACAATGAACGGAAATTTTATGATGGTGCAGGCCCCATAAGATGCTTAGTGATCCAAGATCAATAGAAATCTAAAAACACGCGCTCCTACTGTGTAAAATATAAATGCTATGCTTTTATAAATTTGCTCTCTCTTTTAGAAATCCTATCGGGAGACAAGATGACATAGTGGTCACCACCACCACAAAACTACTTGAACAATGAAAGAAGAAAAATGCAGGAAAACAAAGTTTAGAAATAAGAAGATGAATTGGGAAAATTCTATCACTGTAGAGACTCCTCTTAGGAATCACTGTCTACGTAAGATTCCCTGACCACATAATTTCCACACACTGGCCTTCAGATATTCCACCTCGTAAAAAAAATGTGTATCTCGCCACGCAGCGTAGCTTCCCTCTGTGAAAATCACTCAAGATAGAATCGGCCGATGAATTGATGTATGTACATCTTAGTTATATAATAATCTTTATTCATGTTTTAATTTAGTTTATAGGCATGTGGGCTTTTTAAGTTTTGAATTAACCTAATTGGGCTTTGTAGCCTACAAATAGGGCTAAGATTATGATGTAATTTTGAATCCTTATTCTTCTTTTTTGAGAATGAGTTATCTTTAAGCTTGTATTAGCTCGTATTTTATCTCTTTATTGTAGATCTTTTATATCATTAATCCCACAACGAAAAAAAAAAAAAAAAAAAAAGATGAACTTCATCAATTGCTTTTATGAATCGATTAATTGGGCTTAATTGAGATTGCATTCATGGCCATCTCAACACTATAATGTCATCGATGTATAGTCGTATCTCCTTAAAACCAAGTTCGAAAAATACAGTTTGAGAGAAAAACGTATGCTAGAGAAAAAGTACGAGCCTTATACACTGAAAAAACCCAACGAAGAGGAGAAAAAAAAAAAAAAAGGTGATCTGCAATCACCAACGAACCTATTACAAATTGTAGACAAAAAGAAAATATTAATAATAATAATAATAAAGAGGCCACAAGCATGTGTTAAAACTTAACAAAAATGCTACTTAAATTGCCCTAAAACTATGAGCAGCTTCTGGGCTGAGATCTTCAACTCAACTTCAGCAAAACAAGCACAAAACCTTTAGCTTCCTGAAAGAGAAAAGCACACACCAAACAAGAGGCCCTTTGCTAACAAAACCAAAACAAAACAAAAGAAAAAAAAAAA